>OZ010672.1:51571335-52171335 GCA_963932185.1 Troglohyphantes excavatus | reverse complement strand
AAAACTTTTCTCCGTCATCCTCAGTTACACTTGACAGAACGTCTTTATTCCCAAAATGAAGTTACAGTTTAATAGTCCCCTTCGCATGCTACTAAATGGCATAAGAATGTCCTTTTTGTCAAAAAATTGACATGATGTTGATTATTAAGCATTATTTTAAGCATGTAAAAATAAATTGCTTATTAAGCATTATTTTAAGCATGTTAAAATAAATTGCTTATTAAGCATTATTTTAAGCATGTAAAAATAAATTGCTTATTAAGCATTATTTTAAGCATGTAAAAATAATTCAAAAAGTATTTTTCTGACTTTCAAAATAAAAAAAAATTCCATCAAAATTATTATTATTTAATTTTTTGCTGTAAATAACACTGTTGTTTATGTTTATAAGCACAACTACACACAAATGTCCCATCTAATGTGTATAGAATCCATACTTTTTTGCAAAAAAAGTTTTAATTAATACAGCTTTCACAAAAATATATTTTTCTCGCCTTAGTAAATTTGAACGCAGGTAATTTTTCGATATGTTCATGTGCATTAATTCTTTAGTTAGATTCTTGAAACTTTTAAAAAATATTCCACATACTTATGGAAAATGATTTTTGCAACATGTTTCTTATATGAAAGTTGAATAACAATTTTTATATTATGATTATTGTTTGGAAATATCCAAATAATTTTTCCAAATCCATTTTTCCAAATATTTAAGTGGGATTCTAAATAAGTTAAAAAATATTATAAAAAACAAATATTTATTTCAATTATTTTACACATGCTAATAATTAGTTAGGTATGTAATACGGTGTCAATAACGTTACAATAAAAAAATTCGCAAAAAAATTGGGCATGGATTAAATGTATTATATGATTTTTTTAATTAAATTAAAAAGTTTTTAATATTTTGAAACCTCTCTTCCACTCTGTTGAATGAGCAATATAAATGCATAGTAAAGCATGTAAGCTTGAAAAATAAAAAATAAAATTGATAGTCCACTGTAACCTTAAGCAAAATCAACCCAAACATTATCTCCTATATGTCTTATTTTAACTTTATCCATCCTTAGCATCCCCCCCCCCTCAATTTATTTATATAAAAAATAAAAACGATAAGACTTTTATTGCCCATTGTACTGACAGAGTATGACACAATGTAATCCCCAAAATTCTCGCTGAAAAATTAGCTATTGACTCATTGTTAGCTAAACATTTTCTCTCGCCCTCAATTGTAGCAAAGAGAAATGAAAATGTAGGTTGGACCGGATGCCCAAATTCACATTCTTCAGAGATCCTCCTAACTTGCCAGCGACACACATATTTACACGCACGCTCTTCACAGGACCGGCTTTTTTTCTGCCATTCTAAAATTGCGCTCACTCAAAGAAGTCTTTCTCGGAACCGCTTCTATTAGTTTTTGTTGTCAAAAGCATGGGTGACCGCCTAGGTAGTAAACAACACGCAGGTGTTAACGATGGGAAGACAATGGGTGAGTAGATTCTTCCTTGTGTTTTGGATCTGGTGTTAAAATACTTTTTTTTGTTTTAAAGTTAAATTTTAAAGTTTATGCTAGTTAACATTATTGTGCCTGCATACCCAGCAAAAAAAGTCAGCATGAAACCTTCATCAAAATTGTCAAATTGAAGGTTTTTTGAAGGTTTTATAAAGGATAATGAAGCAAAAAACTGCAGTTTTTTTTAAGTTTTTAATTTTCCTGCATAAAACCTTTAAAATGTCTGCATTTTCCCTTCATGATTAAAAATTGAAGGTTTTTTGCAGGTTTTAATGAAGGTTTTTTACAGTTTTTATGAAGGACATTGAAACAAAAACCTTTAATTTTATAGATCTTCAAAAAAACTGCAGTTTTGCTGAATAAAACCTTCAATTTCAAAATTTTGATGAAGGTTTTATGCTGACTTTTTTTGCTGGGTACCATATATGCTAACATAAAGGAGACTAGGACATAATAGACAGTTCAAGCAATGGCCTAAAAGCGTCCCAAACTGAATAGACAACATTTAAAAATAAATCTTTCAAAATTTATTTTTCAAAAATTAATCCGAATTAAATTTTATTTATTCCATTTTGACATGTAATATAATTTTTCACTATTTTAATTTAAGTCTAATATATCGTCGACTTGGTCGATAAACAAAATCCTTTTTTTTCATTATTATTATTATTTTTTAAATGCTCGTATAGGGATAAAATAAATTGTTGTCATGAAAAATCCCTAAGTCAATAACGAATGGGGTTAATAAATAAAGCGCTGTTAAATATTGAGATTAACACAGTTGTCTATGGCCCTGTCAAAATCCCCAATATCTCAATACGTCATTTTGTGAATTAGTGAATTTTTTGACAAAGGGAATATAAGTCAAGTTTTTAAATTTTGTTTATATTTTCACATTTTTAAAAAAAATGCATTATATAAGATAACCGAAATGGTTTTGAGGCACATATGTTCATATTCTTTAGTTAAATTTGTATTTTCATTAAAGCTGAATAAAAGTATAACTGTAAAAATGGGATATTGCGTTCTCCCCCATTTTAAGCCTTAACATTCAGCACGAAAATTAAAAATACATTTTCAGCATATATACAATTTAATATTATTACAATAAATATTATTACAATAAATATTATGAGATCATTAAATGCACCTTATATTAACAATACATTTTTCTGGCATATACAAATGCAATTGTCAAAAAACGAAATAACGTGATTAAAGAAGGTAGCATCAAGTTCTTAGTTATCATTACTTCCTTAAATATTATTACAATAAATATTAATACAATAAATAGTATTACAATAAATATTATAAGATAATTAAATGAACTTTAATCTAATATTTACAATACATTTTAATTACACATACAAATGCAATTGTAAGAAAAATAAAATAACTCGACAAGTGTCTAGTTATCATTACTTCCTTGATTTTATAAAAAAAAATATGTTTAAAAATTTATTTGTTCAATAAATAAGATATACAAATGCAATAATATGATTAAAATAAAATAAATGAGCAATGAAAATTAAAATAACACATATGATAACATTAAAAGTCTATATTAATAAAATTACAGTATCTCTGTGTTTGTTTGCTCTTACATAAATATTTAATTTTGATGAGACGTTTAAATAATAGTATCTATTTGTAAGAAGGGTTAAAGTCACGTTCTATGTTTGAAAAATGTTTATGTATATTTTTAACTCATGAAAATGTCAAATATAGTTCACGATAATCTAAGATAATGTTGAATTGACTTTAATGAAAATTGACAAACTTAAAGCTAATTTCACTTTAATTTGTGTTATTTTGTAAAAAAAACTAAACTAGTGTAACTTCTTTTATTTCTAATTTTTTTTATCGCGACATAACTGTATGGATACAATTGTTTAGTAAACTTTTTTAAATGATTAAAGGTAATCGCCCGGGAGTTCCATCTCATAGATTTTTTATAAGGATCCAATTTTTCCGGGAAAAATAAAAATAATAAAAAAACTGATAATCCGCTTTTATCAAGGTTTTATTTTTATTTTTTAAAATAACGGCATAGGCTTATTTATTTATATTGTATTTCGTACCCCACGAGAAGAACAAAACCATATATTTTACTAGCAAAGAATAGTTGTTTTATTAATATAATTATTTGGTTTTAATTTATTTAATCCAAACAACAACAACAAAATGCTTGGCTATTTTCTCACAATTCGCAGTCTAAAATATGTTGTTATATTTAAATACAATATATACAGCGAAGTTAAAATAGTTTCAAAACTTCTATTTTTAAGGAGACCCACCTTACTAAAACCTTATTAGAATATTCAAACTGATGCACGAATGTTGCAAATACCATCAATACAAGTGTTACACAATCCGACCTGTTTAAAATGTATTAATCGAAACATTAAATAAATAAATCAAACAAGTTTTTTTCTTTTAAAATATTTTTCAAATCGATGTTTTTAAGTAATTATTCAAATTTAATGATAAATTTAAAAATAATCATGTAATCACAGGTGCATTGACAGATTCAATATATTCTGCGTTTGTTAATGTCGCAGCTTTCATTTAATTGAAAGTACAGTCTATAAAAGTTTTAATCTATATAATTATTTTCATTCAAAAATGTAGAACTCTTTATTCTTTTTAACTGGTTTTGTCTGAGTGGGATTGCAAAGAACGAATCGACAATAAAATCATTTTGTTACATTCCCTTATATACAATGCATTTACAAATAGACAAAAGACATTTACAGGAATAAAAAACATAAAGTAAATTAGAAATTGGAAAGGTTTTGCTATTACCATATCTGTATAATTTTACAATTTAAAGATTTCAGTTAACGTGCAATGCAAAGAAATAAAAAAAATTAAATTAAATAAAATTAAATTAATTAAATAAATGCAATAAAAAAATTAAATTAAATTTGCAATTTTTAGTTAAACAATGAAAAATATAAGTATTTTACGAAATAACTCATTTTTTTTATACTCAACAGGTTGTTTGTTAATAATTGCAATTTCTTTATGAACACGGAAGTGATTTTTTCCCCAAATCTTAGCGCTTTTGCAAATAAATACTCTAAATAGGAGAAATAATTACTTATGAAACTCACGAATAAAGTCGTTTAATCAAATAAATTAAATCAAATGTTAGTCATTCGATTACGTGAAACTGTATAGTTGAGATTAGATAGTTGATGAGATAGAGTTGAGATAGTTGAGATTAGAATAATTTGATGGTTTTTTTTATCTGCCATCGATCATTTCACCTAATATAATTCTATATTTGAAATATTTTATATACACTGTAAAAAAAAGTATTTAAAAATGAGTACCTGAACATACTCGTTTTACTTTGAGTACAATTGCATCGTAAATGAGCGATGGAGTACTCAAACTTAAGTACTTGTACTTTCTCAAAAACGATCAGTGTGATTTAATATTGCTAATTTCATCTTCTGCTTAAGCCATCTTAACAAAGCGACCTCACAAACTTAAAATAGTTCTTCAGCTGATGGTTTCCCACATTATTTGATGTCGATTGCTTAAATGGAAACTGAGTTATTACAACTTAATTATCTGGATTCCCATTCTTTTTGCACACCTTTTTAACATTTCTTTTATTTGTAACATCTTCAAGTCGCCTTGGAAGTTTAACTGATAAGACTCTGGACTGTGGTGACTGAGGATATGGGTTCAATTCCCCGTAAGTTTTGGTTGTAATTGTCTATATTTATTAAAAGTATTTTATAAAAATCATCCTATGTAGGCAAACTACTGTTCTTTTTATTCATTTTTACTCATTGTACTCATTTTTGAGTACATGTCTTTTTCAAAAATGAAACTTAGGTATTCGGAACAATGATAATCATAGAATATAATAAAAAATGAGTACATTTGACTTATTTTTGAGTAACTATTTCACGTTCATGGTAGGATAGAGGGAAAACTGTTTTAACCTTTTTCATTTATGTATTATTGATATTTTGAAACAAACAACATTTTCATAGAATTTTCATTTAACATTTTCACAATAAAAATATGCAATGTTATAAATTACAGGATCATGGTATTGTGAGACGTAATCCAACTTTAGAGTTCCTTTATAAGAAAGTATACATACTATAGATTTTAAGCCATCATCTGATATTTTTCTATATTCAACCATTTCACTTACTGGTTTCATAGAAACAAAATTGATACTATCTTAAAATTTATTTCTCAGAATACGACAAAATAGTTTCATGCCAAAATTGATAGCAATACAAAAGAGATCAAATGTAATCGAATTTATTCATGAATGCTGATTCAGAAATTACATCTAAAAATAGAATGTGAATACTCATCTTTGCAATTGATAAGAGTTTCGAATGGAGAGTCGTATAAATTTTATTTAAATTCGAACTTACCTTATCATATATCCTAAAAAGCTTAGAGGTTATAAAATACAACTAATAGAATATTTTTGGTTTTTTAAGAATTGTATTTTGAATAAAATAATTTTCCAAAAATAACTAAGAGTTATTCTAAATTATTATTGTTTTCTTAACTTAATTCTTCTAGATAATAAAACCGTTCTGTATTTAAATTTCTTTAAACAACACAAATAGCTTATCTAAAGACATGTATAATGGATCAGTTTAATCGAAAGACATATAGCGGATCAGTTTTCAAAATATGTAAATTTTGTTATTTTCTTAGCATTAAAGGAAAGTTACATTTTAAACTTGTTTTGTCAATGATATGTGTTTGTTTTCAATTGTATACTGAAGCATTTTAGAAGAGCATTTATTTTTTACTTTTTTTTATAATGATTCTTGCAATTTGAAAACTTTCTTTACCATAGGTAGGGGTTACTTTATTCCATTTTTTTGTATTTCACAACTTTAGTATGTAGTGAACAATGTAGTGAAGCTTCAAATTAATAGATTATCCACACACAGTTCCATCAAGTAGATAACTTTAATTGTTTCAATTAAATTGGCCATTCAGTTCATTATGGATTCGCGATGGATTTATATGTCTTTCTTCCTTGGTTCTTTTACCCACTTAGTATGGCCGTGGTCAAAGTAACGGCCACAGACCCTTTGTTTACGAAGGCGAACTATTCTGAGTGGTTTTACCTTTATACTGTTTATTTAAATTAAGTAATATTTAAAATTTATTTCCGTTTTATAATCAAAATTAAGTGTGTATTTCGCAAAATTGAAACATAAATACTCAAATGAGAGAATTCTAAAAATGTAGACTAATGGTAATATTTATAATTATTACTCTTGTTTGTTAACTCCAGTGTATCTAACTCAATAGCTATCATTTAGATTGGATGTTGATACGATGAAATTAATTTTGTAACGAAATTTGTAGTTGATAACTTTTTCTTTCAGAGATCATCTTTCCTTTGTCTCTATAAATCTTACTTCAAGCATGATTTCATTTGAAGGAACTGGCAGTGATTTCTGCAGAAATATTAAAGTAAGAATATTTTAGTTTAGCATTTCTCTACATGTTCATTGTAAAGTAAAAATAATAAAATGTATATATATATATGTATATATATATATATATATATATATATATATATATATATATATATATATATATATATATATATATATATATATATATATATATATATATATATATATATATATATATATATATATATATATATATATATATATATATATATATATATATATATATATATATATATATATATATATATATATATATATATATATATATATATATATATATATATATATATATATAAATATATATATATTTGGGTTTTCACGGGAACATATACGTGTACATGATATTAGAATCACTCAAACTAGACTCATGTTGCAATCAGGAGTCTAGTTTTAATTTTTATATTTTAGATGCTTAAGGTGTACATACACAGAAATGCAGGAATCGACAAAACTTATAATAAAAATTTGTTTGCTCTATAATGTTCCTCTATTCATTATCTATGATACGAATATTGTATAAATATTCCAAAATGTAATTATTTACTTAGTGCTATTCTAGGGCTCTGCTCGCAATGAGAATACGTTTTGAAAACTTTCAACTCAATTTCTGAATAATTGCATTTTTACCATACGTAGCTTCATTCCAAACATGAAAACTCAAGTTTATTTAACTTTTTTTTAATTCAATTTTATATTAGATAATGAGTTTAAGAACTTCATTCATCAGATTCGTTAACAAATAAATTTTCAGTAGAGTTTTGAAGTTAGAAATTTGAAAAAAAGGGATTTTTTTTTTTGGAGGTAAAAAACTATTTAAAAAAAAACTTTACATGGTTCAAACATTTTATAGTTCATAGCAGTAAGAAAATGATACTACGAGTAATTTCAAACAAACATTATACTTCTAAGATCAATTACAACTTACAAAATCGTGTTTGAAAAAATATGCTAATTAGCTAATAAAATGCTAATTATTAAATTAGCGTTTGACTTGATTGAGTGCTTTTTTTATAAATCGTCATGATTATTAAAATATTCTTATACAAGAAAAAATAGATTTTTAAAACTATAACTAAAAAAATCAAGAATGCACATACACCTGGTAAGACTTTAAATAATATAAGTAGATCTTTCGTTTTTTACAACTACAAATATTGACAAACAACAATATGCTCAAGGCCTAACAAGGTTAGTTCATCTAGTATCCCCTAACTATCCACCAATGAATATCCAACTTCTTCTTAAAATTCCTTACTTCTGTACAGTTAACAATATTCACTGGCAAGTTGTTTTATTTGTCTATTACCCTATTATAGAAATAGTGTTTTCCCCCTTCCAGATTAAAATATGTTTTTTGTTTAATTTAAACCCATGACCTCTCGTTCTATCCCTCATATTAAAATCTAAGCCCTCCAGATCCTCTTGTTTGAAAAATTTGAACAGTTGAATCAAATCTTCTCTAACCCTTCTCTCTTTGAGAGTATACATATTCAAATTTCTTAATATATTCATGCCTGAAAACCTTTGGACCATTTTGTTAGCCCAGTGTTGAACTGTCTCTAACAAATCAGTGATTGTCAAAACTATGAAAAATACTTTTCAAGTTAAAGAATATAAAAAGCTAGTGCATATTATATGCTAGGCGTTTTAAGTGTAAGGAATTTGCTCACATTTTTCTATGCAAATTTAATTTTCTTACATTTCCTAGTATGAAATAATAAAACTAGTTGCATCGTTACGCATTAAACTATGTAGCAAAATAATTACTTAGTATGAAGAAAATAAAACTATATATTTAAATATAAAGAAAATCAAGAAATGTCCTCTAATAAAACTATTGCATTACCTGCTTGAGCTACTGAGAAAAATATTATATTAAAGTATCTCGGTAAAAATATATTTACTACGTTTAAAAATTATGAAAAAATCCAATTAAATGAATGCATTACAAAATTTTACATGCCAAGGTTTAACTGTTAAACAGACAAAAAAGTTTAAGTAGTTTCAAATAGTTCAGAAAGCTTTGGAAACAATGTAAAAGCCAGTAACTCAGAGAAAAACTTACTTAACAAGACTTAGCAACCAACAATATTTTTCATCGATGATTTATTTTCTAGTTCTCTGTTAGATATTTCTTTTCGAATTTAAGCTTCAAAACAATGTTGAGACTTATTCAAAAGATTTAACAAATAAAAACTCGAAGTCATCCGTAGACTTCGTACACAATAAAAAAGTTGACAAACTCTTTTTGTACATTAAACTAAGTATAGATTGCAAAGTATTATTTTTTTTAAATTTTCACCCGAAAAATAACGTTCTTAAAGAAAAAATATATATATTTTGAAATGCACTCAAAAAGCAATTTAACAAATTTTTAGAGTTCTTTTCATTTAAATTGCAGTATAAATATATAATGTCTATTTGAAAAAAAATCGTTATTTTTACTATTTTATAAATAAGGAAAAACCACACTTTCCATATTCAGCTTTCATATATTTGATTATCTTTTGCTTTTCTTCTGAGATTATTCCTGTATTTTCGCAGAAAATACTTCGGAGCATTTAAATTAAACTCAAGATGAAAGCACTTTTTTAAACCTGTCGTTTAAATTTAAAATATATATACACACGCTTAGAAAATACTTTTTATCAAAAAGGAGTACTAGATTTCTTTTTTATATTTTGCATTTAAGCTGTTTAAGATATAGTAGTTTTCAAGTGTATAAAGATTTCTACATTTCATTAATAAGATGAATGTTTCAAAAATCTATCTAAAATACCTACATTCTGGATAAATTGCAACTGACAAATACTAGAGTGGACGATAGAGACAAACGGATATTGCGTAGAGCTATGATAAAAAATAAGAAATCTACATTAATTAACTTGACTCATGAGCTGAATACCGTGCTTACAAACCCTATCAGTACCAAAAAAGTGTGAAGGGAACTCAAAAACCATGGTATTTAGGGGCAATCATGGTTTCCAATGTCGCTCATCATTAATCAAAGTGGTACTCTGCAAGGCCATGTCACTGACTATATCTACTTGACCATTTTGAGAGTAACCAAGTCCATCTCATAGTACAAAGTTTGTTCCTGGATGATGATGGTGTTTATAAGGATAAAAAAAACTATCTACACAACTGTCATTGCCCAGGACGGGACAAGTTTTCTTAGCATTACCAAAAACAATTTTCACAATTTTTCACGACCTCCCCATACTGTTTAAACTAGGTACTCGATAAAAAGTAAAATGTACTAATTTTTGAGTACATTCGATACTTATCAAAGCTCCGAATACATAAATTTCATTTTTGAAAAAGACATGTACTCAAAAATGTGTACAATGGTAAAAATGAAAGATCAGTTGCTTTCCTACGTAGGCTGCCTTCATCAATCCCTTTCAATAAATATCGACAAATACAACTAAGACTTTACAGGGAATCGAACCCATACCTTCAGGCACCGCTGTACAGTGTCTTATCCGTTGGACTACCAGGGCGATGTGAAGTAGTTATAAACAGAAGAAATGTTAAGAAAGTGCTCCACAGGAATGGAAAGTAAGGTAATTGAGGTGCAATAACTCAGTTTCCATTTAAGCAATCGACATCAAATGATGTGGAAAACCATCTTCTGAACAACTGTCTTAAGTTTTCCAGGTCCCTTTTTTAAAATGGCTTGAACAGGAACTGAAATTAGCAATCTTAAATAACACAACTCATTTTTGAGAAAGTACGATCATTTAACTTTGAGTAAACCATCTTTCATATACGGTACAATTATACTCAAAGAAAAACGAGTATGTTCAGGTACTCATTTTTAAGTACCTTTTTTACAGTGAAGGTGCAAGAAGGAATACGCTCGTGTATAAAAGTATTCAACAATCAAACCTTAAGGTACAGTGGGGACTTTGCTACCCGATTTTTTTTTGTTCTCAAACACCTCAAAACGTGTAGAAACACGAAAACCGGTACTGACTTCAACTGCAAATCGATGGACAGTTCGGCCGAACGCAGCGTTGATTGACGATCAATGACTGCTCAAATACCATTTGTCAGTTTCGAGTTCGCATTGTAAAAGTGGAACCCTTCCACTAACGGCCGAGCTAAAAATGACTTCTGAAAAAAAAACTGAAGAAGAAGCCGAGCTCTGTGCTAAGTCGAAACTTATGAAAAGTGCGAAGAGATCTAGAGCTTACCGAAGTCGCAAGAAGGAGCAGTCTCAGGTATAAAGTATTCACCAATCAAACCTTAAGGATCAGTGGGAAGTTTGCTACCAGATTTTTTCCCCTCAAACACAACGTGTAGAAACACGGAAAACGGTACTGACTTCAACTGCAAATCGATGGACAGTTAACGCTCGAACGCAGTGTTGATTGACGAACAATGACTACTCAAATACCGTTTGTCAGTTTCGAATTCGCATTGTAAAAGTGGAATCCTTCCACTAACGGCCGAGCTAAAAATGACTTCTGAAAAAGAGACTGAAGAATAAGCCGAGCTCTGTGCTAAGTTGAAACTTATGAAAAGTGCGAAGAGATCTGGAGCTTACCGAAGACGCAAGAAGGAGCAGGCTCGAGTACAAAGTATTCACCAATCAAACCTTAAGGTACAGTGGGGACAGTGCTACCAGATTTTTTTTTCCTCAAACACCTCACAACGTGTAGAGACACGGAAAACGTTACTGTCTTCAACTGCAAATCGATGGACAGTTAACGCTCGAACGCAGCGTTGATTGACGAACAATGACTGCTCAAATACCATTTGTCAGTTTCGAATTCGCATTGTAAAAGTGGAACCCTTCCACTAACGGCCGAGCTAAAAATGACTTCTGAAAAAAAAGACGGAAGAAGAAGCCGAGCTCTGTGTTAGGGTTAGACGAACCCTGCTTCCCGAAGAAGGTTAATTAGCTCGGAAACGCTGGGAGGTGTTTGCAGAGACGTGCAAGACGGTTGCACATTTCGGTGGCACTGTGGATGAAAAACGAGGAGCGAAATTTCTAACCTCTTTTTCTAGGTGCTGGTATTTGTTTGTGCTAGCAAAGTGTTGAACTGCTGAAGTAGAAATTCGAATAATATGTGTGGGAGGAAATGGGGCTATTTTTAAATTGTTGATAAAATTGCGACGAAGTTTGTCATGTGAAATTCGGGAAATTCACTGTTAAAATTTTCAGTTCGACTATGTACCATATCTTGGTGCAAAACAGAGGTCTACACGATATTCTGGTTGGATCTAGGTTAGACCAATAAAATCTATTATAAAACAAAGCAAGGCTTTAACCGATAATTGGTTCAACCTCTTTAACTGCATCCGAAATGTTCGCTGTCACTACATCAACAAGTACCTCTAGGAAAGACAACGACGAACATGGGTCTCCGTGGCCCAGTGGGTAACGGCGTGCGGCTATAAATAAGGGGATTTGTCCACCTTGTTCCTCGGTGACAATTTGTTATTTGAGATCGAAGGGTTTACAGCTTTGCTATAAAAATACTTCTACAGTACTAAGAAAGTTTTACTTTTAAGTTTTATGCAACGTTATGAATTTTGGTGCAACGTTTTACGGCTAAACTATCCGTGGTAGCATCTTAAAATGGTGAAACTAAGCACCAAATGTTGGTTGCAGCTAAATGGGTACCAAAGTTTGTTGCAAGGTCGTAACAATTTTTAACAGTGTATTTTCAAAAACATTCGATGCAATTATGAATGCCACAAATTATTCTCATTTAAAAATGAAGTTTCTGAGTAATTAAAATTTTTGGTGTTTAATTAAGAATTAATTAATTAAATGAATATTTTTATATTTCCTTATCAAAAAGAATATAATTAGTTAGCTAATGTGGAGGGCTCATGTGGAGTTCATGTGGACCAAGTCCATGAAACTCGATTCCTACACTGTTAAAAATTTCAGTTCAATGTTGCACCATATCTTGGTGCTCTGCAGCAACTTATTATGGTGCAATCTAGGTTCAACCAAAAATCCTTGATCGAGAATAGCGCAACTTTTACCAAAAAATAGGGGCAATCTCCTAAACTGCAATCGAAACCTTGGCTGAATCTACAAACCGGGTAATCCCCTCAATCCTCTTGCATTAGGAATGGATAAAAGCATAATGGATAAAGGCATTCAGCTGGTAATCAGAAGTTTGCTAGTTCGAGCCCGTGCGGTGGACTTGACTTAAAAAGTAGAGAAAAATGCCATCTTCGCTACAAAAATACTAAAATATCGTTCAGGACATCCAACAAATTATACCGGCGTTTCATCATAATGTGGGGTAGCAAAAACGCGAATTTTGATTCAACGTTTCACCATAACATGGTGAAGCGAAAATATGTGTTTTGATGAAACGTTTCACCTCTAAATGGTATCCGTGGTAGCATCATAAAATGGTGAAACTAAGCACCAAATAATAGTTGCAGCTAAATGGATAGTAAATTTTGGTGCAAGGTCGTACTAAATTTTTTGCAGTGTAGTAAGAGGCTCTCAAAGTTAACCCTCAGACGGAGCTGATCGATTTAAGTTGTCAATGGATTTCCAATTTTTTTTAGCAGTACACATAAACTTTAAATCCATAAAAATATTCGATAATTGTTTAATAAATGAATATTTTCAAATATGTAGTTGTTGTAATTTGAAATATTTTTCAAATCTTCTGAAGCGTTGGGGTGTTTCTTGGCGAAGCTAAATTTATTAAAATAAAAAATATTAAAATATATTTCATATAAATGCATTGGAAATATAAAGCAAACTATTTTCAAGGGAAACAACTTTACAATTTTGCTTTATTTGTAACTGTTTTGAGAGTTAAGTAAGTTTATAAACTTAACAAAAAATGTAAACAGAACTACTGGCATCTAGTAGTTATAAATTAAACTGTGAACAGTTTCTTTATTACACTGAAAAATTACGTTTATCACTATATTACGACAGCAGTAGCTGAAATTTAACAACATTGAACTTGCTCCGCCTGAAATCTGAAGTCTCCATATGAGCCATCTAGTTTCAAAATCAGATAGATCCATATTTTTCTCAAAATCATTTTTAAAACAATATTTTTTACAAATTCCCAATGCACTACATCACAATGCAAAGTCGTATTGACTGACCAATAGTGTTTAAAGGCAGTCTAAAAATACATTCAAAATCATGGATTTACGTGGCTGTTAGTTTTTTGCTTCTCATGTAAAATTTATGAAAATCGATCTGTCTGGTTTTGAAACTAGACAATTCATATGTCTTTCTGCCTTTTCTGATCTCTGCTTATAAAATAAATAGTTGTAGATTTCCAATTTACTGTGATTATGTATTTCCAAGTCTCAAAAATAAAACAGTTATTTTTAATTATATAGTTTGGGAAAAGGATTGCAAACCGAGTTGGCAAAATGCACTTTTGAATTTCTCTGATGTAGGCGTTTTTTAAAGTTTTCAGTTCTTTGAGTAGAATATGACAGTATTTCTCAAACTTTAATAAACTTTAAGTGACGACACCAGAGATCCTTAAAGTTGACAATTCTGACTCATGTTTTTGTAGCTCAAGCAACAATAAAATAGTTAAAAGAAATAGCTATAATTCGAAAAGACGTTGAAGCAATGCAATATGTCATCGTTATTGAATGCGTTTTATATAATTTATATTAAAATTTCTTTGTTAGTGAAAATTATAAATATTTTTGAATGCAAAAATGTATATTGTAACTAGTTCATGTGATTATTGTAAAGGACAAAATGAGTTGTTTTCTCTCACACTTTTTTAAATATTAAATTATCCAAATAGAAACACTGGTTCCGCTACTTCCTTCTAAAATTTGAAATAAATCCATAACTCAGTACATGTCCTATTATTAATGCTAACATTTCAGCAATTATTCGTCATATCTGGAACTACGTACAAAAGTTGGTCATAAATGGACGAAACCCTCAATGCGTGAGTCTTACTCGTACTTGACTGGTTTGATTTTAACAATGAATTAAGTAATTGACAAACACTTGACATTGTTACAGGTTTGTGTATTTAATTTTCACTTAATACCGTTTATTGATTAAAGCGTTCAGCTTAGCTACAGCCCGCGGCATCATATAGTAAACCATTTTGAACTATTACAGGAATAAATTAATGCAATTCCATACCATAACATTTCATACGATTTGTCTGGAATTATTAGTTAGTTGATTATAGAATCACAGACACAACCTTATGTCACAACCTTAGTAGGTTAAAAAAACATTTCAATTTTAAAAAACATTCTCACATAATTAAAATTTTTAGTAGTTGACTATATATTTTTAAATCCATAATTGTTTTAATATGTTATATAATATTTAATTATGTTTAGAGGAATAAATTAATGCAATTCCATACCATATCATTTCATACGATTTGTCTGGAATTATCAGGTAGTTAATTATAGAATCACAGACACAACCTTATATCACAACCTTAGTAGTTAAAAAACATTTCAATTTTAAAAAATATTCTCACATAATTAAAATTTTTAGTAGTTGACTATATATTTTTAAATCCATAATTTTTTTAATATGTTATATAATATTTAATTATGTTTAGAGGAATAAATTAATGCAATTCCATACCATATCATTTCATACGATTTGTCTGGAATTATCAGGTAGTTAATTATAAAATCCCAGACACAACCTTATATCACAACCTTAGTAGTTAAAAAACATTTCAATTTTAAAAAACATTCTCACATAATTAAAATTTTTAGTAGTTTACTATATATTTTTAAATCCATAATTTTTTAAATATGTTATATAATATTTAATTGTGTTTAGTTTTTAATTGATTAAAGTCCCATATACAAAAAAGCCATCCTGAATAATTTGTACTGAAAAAAAAATTGAATATAAAAACTAAGATATATGAATTGAGATTGCAGAAAAATAAGACAATGACTAGATTCATCGTAACTAAAATTGTTATATTAAGAACGGCATCCACATTAACCACATATGTTTACAAAAAACAAACAGAAAGTGATACATATTGCCAAATGGATTAATATAAGCTCAGTGCTGCCACACGCAAAAATTACGAAACAAATATATATACAAAACATGAAAATGTAATTACTCAGGAATTTCAATATTTACATAAATATTTTCAAAAAGGGTGTTTTAGAAATAAAATATAAAGAAGTTGTAACAGAAAATCTATTGAACCGGAAAAAAAAATTATTCTGCAATTCCAATATTCTAAAATAGAATTTAAGTTTACTACAAAAACTGCCTCTGAAGCTTATAAAAGAATTTTCCACTGCGACAAAACCCATTTGATGTTTTATTCATATTTCTGGGTTCGCATTTAAGAATCATGCTGATAATTTTTTTTGAAAATCAAAATCCAGATTTATTTAAATTCATTTACAAAAAAAAAAAAAAAACTTATATTTTTCTAAAAATAAAAGAGTAGGTAATAAGCATGTTTAAATGAGTTGAAAAATATTTTTGTTGCTAGAAATTGCCATACTTGTTGGGGAGATTCGGAGTAAGGGGAATTAATGGTAAATTTTCATCGTGTTTTACAGCTATAAAAACTTTTCTAGATTGGGTTTTGGTTTATGTCTTTTGCGAAAATATTGTTTTCAATTTAGAATATGTTTATTAAAGACTGAAAGATTAGGGAAATTGTCGTGCATCAAACTTTTGAATGGGGTTTAGAAGATGAGGGTTGATAAGAAACGTCATAAGAGAATGGAAAATCCCTCACATATGTTGAATATAAATGAGGATCAAATACTAACTGAATTAAAATTTAAATATTTAAAAATAAAATCCCTATTGTAGGTTATGATATATGCGAAGATAGGGCTCGTTTCATAAAAAGATAGAAAAAAACATTTCAATAAGACAAAATTGTATTTGAGGAGACTAGATACTAAAAAAAATTGTAAAATTCTCGATAAATGAGGATTGAATTAAAATATTTTACAAATAAAATTCCTAATGTAGCTTCTTATATAAACGAAAATAGGACTCTTTATTTCACAAAAAGAAGAAACATTTCAATAAGACAAAATTGTAATTGAGGAGACACGATACTCCAAAAATTGTAAATTTCTCGATAAATGAGGATCGAATTCTAATTGAATTAAAATATTTTACAAATAAAATTCGAAATGTAGCTTCTTATATAAGCAAAGATAGGGATCTTCGTTTCACAAAAAGAAGAAAACATTTCAATAAGACAAAATTGTATTTAAGGGGACACAGTACCCAAAAATTGTAAAATTATCGATTTTTTTTTATTTGATAAAATTATAGTTTACAATCTTTTAAATATGCTTGTAAATTTCTAGAACTGTATCTATGTATTTAATGAGTTATTTAAGATTTTATACTGGATGACAGGAGAGAAAACGTAAGGACAGAAAATTTTAAATCGTTTTTTTTTCAGTGTTTGGTTTGACTTGATGCCAAGTTTTTCAAAACGCTAAGACTTTTTTATTAATAATGGAAAAAATGTATAACATTGGAAATTGTAAAATATGTGTATATTATAAATTGGCAATATAATTGGTTCAATTATTAAAGTAAAAAATTTGAGTTTTAAGGAAAATTTAATAACTATTTATATAAAAATCAAATTTATGTAGTATATAATACGTTAATGCCAATTCTTATGTAATACAATTTAAAGGACCTGAGAAAAAAAATGGGGTAGCAATATAAATATTTAATAAAATGTTAGGGTTTAAAAAAAGCTGTAAAAAAATTGAAAAAATTTAAATTTTGAAAACAATACAACCATTTATGTCTTATTCATAATTCAAACTTACGTATTCGGAGCCATTATAAGCATCAAATATACTCAAGAATGAGTACATTTTACTTATTTTCGAGTACCTATTTTTAACAGTGTATATTTTAACCCTTCACTGAGAATTTTTTCTTCCTAAGAAAAATAGTTTGTACGCCAAATACATTTCAACGCGAAAAAATATTTTAAAAAATACTTGACAACCAAATTGACCCCCATGACCCCAAAAAGGATTTGGTCTCAAGAGGCTTAGTAAAATTACACAACAAAATAAATAATTTAATTTGAAAGTTTTTCAAAAAAAATTTATGTACTATTGCACAGGCTAAAAATATTTATAACGGACTTTGATCCAATAATTTAATTGGTTTAGGGCATGGATGTAAAGTGATATAAGTGTCATAACCTGTCCATATGTGACTAAATCCTTGACATGCAGTGAGATTTGGTGACGGAAAATCACCCTAACCATAGTTAGTAGTTTGGGGATCAGATGAAATGCTGTCCAGTTAAGGTTGTTTTTTTTTTTTAATTATCTTTAGAGGGCATTTTCAGCTTTGGGTATACTGAGACCCATTCTATATCTGAGACCCATTTTATATCTGAGACCCATTCCATATCTGAGACCCATTCTATATCTGAGATCCATTGGGTTTACTAAGGCTCGTTCCACACGAACTGGGAAAAAACGCGCAGGAGCTTTTCGGTGATTGGAGAATCCATACCACGTGATATGAATTATGTTTAATAAAAATTCCTGTTCATTTCTTCCCTTTCGACTCGCAAGAATGTTTTGCACTTTTTCATTTAGGTTTTTATATGTCAGTCATTATTTTGAATATAAATTCAATCTTGTCGTAAATAAATGTTTTCTTATATCAATTCGTTAAAAAATATTATTTTAAAACCATAACAATTACTGGTCCAATGTGGTCCGGTACCAGAGTAGAATGAACCCCACTTGATGTGTGTACATATGATAAATGTCAACTTTTCATACTTTTTTTTACTTATGTTTTAGCAAAATTGATAACCATAACGATTTGAGGAATGTTCACAAATATGTTAATGAAATAGCAGAAGAAAATAAAACTGTAAAATTGGTCTACTGTTCCCCACTTTCCCCTATTTTTATTCTATTTCATCTCAAAATAAAAGTTTAATTATAACATTACAATGTATGATTATTCAAGTCCACCTTTTGCAACATAAGCGCAAAATTAAATAAAATTCGAAATTTAAATAAAAATTTATTCCACATATAATACATGCACACCTCAATCCACACAAAAAGGGAATAATATTAAATTACGTTTTAAAAATTTAACAAACAATATCATTTTCGAAAGAATTTTTAAAAAAATATTATTCATTATAAATGATTGTAGTATAAATATTGTTTCTGGCTCATTAAATTTTCCTTAACACAATATTTAAATAGGTATACGAAAACCCCGTTTATTAACTGTTTATTTTCTCAATAAGCAAGAGGAAAAGGGAATTTTAAAAAATATCAGGAATACAATTAAGAAATCTTTTTTATAATTCTTTATAGATAAATAATGAATAGATAATAAAAGTTTTTACCAACTTCCATGATATTATTTTAATTTATTAAATTATTTATTCATTCGAAGAATTGAATATTTCAAAGTTTTCTTAATTTATAAGTCTCTTAAATAAACAATATACTTCATACTATTGATTGTTCACGACAATAAGAGTTATTAAAAATATTATACAAACCCTTATTTTAAGAATTATTATTTCATATTTTAAATTATATGATGCATAAAAAATTTATATTTATCTGGAAGAGCGTTTAATTAAAAAGGAATTTAAAGAGCGATAAACATGTAATTTCATTTTAAATTAAAATTTTCTGTTTTTTAATTAATATTTGATGATGTATTCAGCGAATTTTTTTTTTTTTTTGAGATTACAAGAATTGATATACAGTCATTTGAAAAATCGTCGTATCTGCCTTGTCGATTGAAAAATTGAACATATTCTAAAAGTAATGGAAAATAAATCTGATTTTCTGTTGCACATTAATTACACTTTATTCATGTATTAACAAACTAAAGTATTACCCAGCAAAAAAAGTCAGCATAAAACCTTCACCAAAATTGTCAAATTGAAGGTTTTTTGAAGGTTTTATAAAGGATATTGAAACAAAAAACTGCAGTTTTTTTTAAGTTTTTAATTTTCCTGCATAAAACCTTTAAAATATCTGCATTTTCCCTTCATGATTAAAAATTGAAGGTTTTTTGCATGTTTTTATGAAGGTTTTTTGCAGGTTTTTATGAAGGTTTTTTGCAGTTTTTCTGAAGGACATTGAAACAAAAACCTTTAATTTTATAGATCTTTAAAAAAACTGCAGTTTTCCTGCATAAAACCCTCAATTTAAAAATTTTGATGAAGGTTTTATGCTGACTTTTTTTGCTGGATATCCCTTTACAAATGAAGATATTCTTAAAGTTTACCTTCTTTTTAGGGAATATTTCTGTACTTTAAAAACTTTTCTTTAATCTATTCTTTTTGAAACGAGTTAAACTACTTTAAAGCGATAGAATTTGTAAAACAGGTATTAAAACTCAAATTTATAATAAGGAAGAAAACACACTCAGCTAAAAAAAACTCTACTTTAAATAATACTAATATAATAAATTCGGAACAAATGCCTTCATTTCTGAATATTTCGGCAATACCTTAAAAACATTGTACCTCTGTTAAAAAGGTACTTAAAAATGCGTACCTGAACCTACTCTTATTTTCTTTGAGTACAATTGCATCGTAAATGAGCGATGGCGTACTCAAATTTAAGTAACCGTACTTTCTCAAAAATTAGTATAGTGTGATTTCATATTGCTAATCTCAGCTTCTGTTCCAGCCATCTTAACAAATCGACCTGACAAACTTAATATAGATGTTCCGAAGTAGGCTTTCCACATTATTTGATGTCGATTGTTTAAATGGAAACTGAGTTATTACAACTCAATTATCTTACTTCCCATTCTCTTGGTACACGTTTTTAATATTTCTTCTGTTTATAACATCATCAAGTCGCCTTGGACTGATAAGACTCTGGACTGTGGGGCCTGAGGATCTGGGTTTAACTCCCGGTAAGTCTTGCTTGTAATAGTCGATATATATTAGAATTGATTTATGAAGGCATCCTATTTAGGCAAGCATTTGGTCTTTTCATTCATTTTTCCTCATTGTACTCATTTTTGAGTACATGTCTTTTTCAGAATTGAAACTTATGTATTCGGAGCCGTGATAAACATCGAATACACTAGAATATGAGTACAATTTACTTATTTTTGAGTACCTATTTTTAACAGTGAAGTTTTCCATTTGCCTGCATAAAGCTTTAGTGTTCTTAAAAATTTCTAAATTATCACAAATGTTATTAAAAAATTGGAATTTGATTGTGACGGACTTCACAAAACGGGCACTAATATTTTTTTATAGTTCAGCATATTTAAAACAAAAATCATTATATTGGTATCTTTTGACAAGGCATTAAATCAGAAAATTCTTTATCAGGTATAAAAAGGTTTTGGATTTACACGTTAAGTAAATAAAATGTATTTCGAGTAGAAATATTTTTTCCAATACAATATGTCATATAAAAAGAATTTTATTTCTTCTATGGCGTTTAAAATATCCCCAGAATCCACACTATGTTGCTGCAATACAAGACATTACTCTATTAAAATCCAAATAATCTTTCTAAAAACGTGCAAAATAAACAAAAAAGAGACAAAAATATCATTTCTCTCTGATTCTAATCCTCACTTCCCGAAGCTATGTTGACACATCTTTCGAATATTCCTCTCTTTTTAAAAAGAAATACAAGTTTTGTTTTATTGAGAATAACAAACTAAAATATACAAAACACGTTCGGGGAATTGCAGCTTAAGTTTGCCTTGCGCTTTTAGAAGCATTTCGCTTTACTGCTTATTGCATTCTAAATATGTTATGATGGAAGTCTCTATACTTTTGAGCTCATATGCCTTTTTATAATTCAGTTTATGAAACATAAAGTATGTTTAGCTTACTTATTTTTAAATTAGCCCTCAATTTCAATTAAAGGGTTATATTTATGCAAGCACGAAAAGTTTGTCAGCGTACTTTTGAACCCACAGAAATATGCATTTTTTAAACTTAAAGAATCATAGTCTCTCTCCTTTCAAAACATATTATATGGACTATTTGTATTATCCATTTTACTGGGTTAAGTTTCAACCAATCTTTCGAAATGTCCATACAGGTGCTGTAAAAGTAAATATTATCAGCTCACTTACTTTTTAAAATTAATTTTATAGCCGATACGTCGCTTTGGTTCTTAAACCGTCACGCTGTCGTTCCAAACAGAAAAGAACGTTATCTGCATTTCCTTAACATAGTCATTTTAAAGTTTCAGTTTTCCATAAAATAGCTCCTCCAGTACAAAATACCATTTCACCCCGGTATGTTTCGAGATAGAAATACGAGACTTCCTCATAATATGCTACTCGCCACGATAAGTCTTATAGTACAGAAAACGGAAAAATGCGGTTTTGTCAGTGTGTATCTTCGTCTTGTGAAGGATGAAATACACAAGTTTATAAGCTGCTTTTTGGATTTTTTTTTTGTCAAAAACTATACAATAGATTATTCTATCAACCAAGCTTGCTATATATATATATATATATATATATATATATATATATATATATATATATATATATATATATATATATATATATATATATATATATATATATATATATATATATATATATATATATCTTTATATATATATCTTTATATATATATCTTTATATATTATATATATATATATATATATATATATATATATATATATATATATATATATATATATATATATATATATATAATATATATATATATATAATATATATATATATATATATATATATATATATATATATATATATATATATATATATGTATAAAAAATTATATAAAAAATTATAAACACCAGCGCATTCTCAAAAAATTTCAAATAAAAAATTACAAAAATTTAAAACGAATTAATTTCCGTGTTTTGCCTTTTGCAATGCGATATATAACATTACATTATACTTGTATTTTAAGAAGCCTTAATATACTCTGAATATGTCACACTTAAAAAATGTGAATTAATTTAGCGATGATTTTGGCGATGTACCATCTTTTAAATTTGAAAAAAGCAAATGTAAGAACATGACATTTTTATTTGGGATCCATTTATTTCATCTTTGAAGTACTATAAATTACCTATAACCCTAAGTTATTTAATTTGTTTAACCATAAGCTATTATTTACCTAGTATTAATCAAAGGGCAAATAAAGTTAGAGTTAAACTATCTATAGTTGATATTTTATGACAAAATCTACCTCAAATGTATATCATATTACAATAACAATAAATATTTATGAAAGTTTTCAACTTATTTTTATTTTATTGAGTTTGAAAGACTTTTCTCGTTAAATACTCTATTTAATGTTTATTATATATAAAACAAATATTTTCTATATCCATATTTGAATGCTGATGAATTCCGTTGATTCTCAAAACAAAATTAAATTCTCTCAATCTACATGAAAAAAAAATCTTGTTAGTGTTCACATTTCAAAATATTCATGTTTTATTAAAAATTACTCACGTCAAAATGTTAGATAATTTGGGAAAAAAACTTCATTGTTTACGTTAACCATTGTACACAAATTTGACGAGAGAGCGAGCTTAAATTAATGCCAAGTCAAAGCCTTTTATTTGAAATCTAGAATGTTTTTAGAAAAGTTAACATTCACTAGAATAAATTAAACATTACTATTACATATAAAGGAAAAATATCAAATATATATACAATGCCAATTATAAAATAGTCTTTGTTGCTAGAACTTCATAATTGTCAAGTTCAGCTTAGCTGTTTATGAAATTTTGTTCGGCTTCAGAACATTTCCCAAATTTTCTGGATATTATTGAAGTGTAAAGAAAGAGTGTGTGCAATTATTACATACAATAATTATTTAATTATGGACATGGAGTTCAATGGTGGCTTTTTTTGCTAGATATAAAATTTTATGAAATAAACAATGTACTTATATTATATACTCTATAAAACCCTAAACTTTTAAATAAACTATCACTAAAATAACATTTTTTTTTAAAGTCTCATTCATTTTTGTCCACTTTTGCACATACCAGGGATTGTTGGTTCGACTTCAATGATCGTGCAAGTTATTTTGCAGTATTTGTGAAAATAAAACGGAATATCTCTATCAATTGATAACCAAAATGTACTTGTCTAAAGGGAAACTACGGAAATGGAGTTTATTGAGTAAAAGGATCTATGCTGTCAGTGCTAAAAGTATTTACTTTCTCTTCTGGCACATTACCAGGTCGGAAAAATGTAGCGATAAAACGACATAAGTCATAAGATGGTGGTCTCAATTTCGTCAATTCTTGAATTATTAACATTATTTTTTTCCCTCTGTGTTACATTGTATAACATCTCAATCTCCTTGTTGGGTTCATATTATCAATATTGTTTAGGGTCTACATCAGCAATATATTAAAAACAACTTTGTATTAAATAATTATACTATCAATAGATACTGGTTTAATAGTTTTAAATAAATATGTTAGACGTTACTGCGTTACTTCAATTTTCTTCTGAAAATGGTAGATTTTAATTTCAGGAATCCGCATTAAATAGCAATGTATTCCTTTCAAAAGATATTGCCTTTGATGTTAGAAACAGCAAATACCATTAAAGTGTCTAGTAGCTAACATCCGCAGACAAATATTATCTTCAAGAACCTTAATAAATTCAAACAGTTGTATAAGACTATAATACAATAAACGAATCCAAATACCTAATCAAGAATTCCAAACATTTCTAAAAGAACCCCACTATCAATAATTATTTGACGAAAAATAAGAAAGCGACAAGACAAACTTTCTGTAAGACAAGAATTTTTCTTTCCTGTGGCATGTTTGAATTAGGTAGTTTCCGACAAACCACTAATGTGTAGGAATTTTCTCCCAATGCAAGTTATAAACATACTGTGAGATCTCAACTAATGAAGGTTATATTTTGGAAGCAATATCAAAGGGTGGTGTTAAAGGCAGATACGAAAGATAACATCATTACATTCGGAATCAGGAGAATTTTTAGCTTATTTACATAAGTTGTCTGGATTATCTTGGAATTCAAATAGAAGGAAGTCGGTGTAATACAAAATTTAAGTACATCGAGAAGGCGTTTTTGGTTGTTATGTAGATTTATAAAGTGCTCATCTCTTTCATGTGGGATTGTTTACACTGATAATTCTAATTAAACTTAAAACTATTGGTTTTGGGTGCTAATGTAACTAAGTATTTTCGAGTGTTAAGCCGACTCTATAAATACGGTGACATAAGCATATTATCTTTGTTATATGCGCATGGATAAATATAAATTGTTTAGTATAAATTAAGAAATCGTAAAATGCGGTTAAAAATTAATCAATCAATTTATATTAAGGCAAAAAAAAATTAACTACACTGTTAAAAATTTCAGTTCAACGATGTACCATATCTTGGTCTGCAGAAAATTACACCATATTATGGTGGAATCTAGGTTGAACCAAAAATCCATTATCGGAAAAAAAGCGGGGGTTTCACCGATAATTGGTTCAACCTCTTTAACTGCAACCAAAATTTTCGATGTCTCGTTACATTAACTAGCCGAGGAATCACATCCAAGAAAAACACTGACGAACAATGGCCTCCGTAGCCTAGAGGATAAAGAAGTTTACTTATGAATCAGAAGATTCCTAGTTCGAGCCCGATTGGTGTATTTGACAAAGAAAAGTAAAAAAGTTGTGATCTAGAGTTGCCAGCTTCGCTACAAAATTACTACTACTAAGAAAACTCGAATTTTGAGTTTCATGCAACGTTATGAGTTTTGGTGCAACGTTTCACAACAAAATGGTACCCGTGATAGTACCGTAAAATGGTGAAACTAAGCACAAAATGTTAGTTGCAGCTAAATGGGTACCAAATTTTGGTGCAAGGTCGTATAATTTTTAACAGTATAGTTCTTTGTATCCAAGTATTTAGTAACTTAAAGGGTATAAAACTTCCGTGCAATTTAATTTCAAATAATTTTAGACGCACATATTGCATGACATATTTGATAAATTCGCATATTTTGTTTTATGGGATAACACTTGAATTGTTGTTGTTTTTTTAATTCAGCGAATATTTATTTGAAATTTTTTATTTTTCTTAACTATTTCGCTTGTATTTTAATCAAATCGTCTAGCTTTAGTAGCAAGAAATAAAGTGTTTAAAGTATAGCAAAAATAACGGTTTAATATGTGCAGTTAAACAGCCAAATAATGACCATCGCCCAAAAAGTTATGAACACTTTTTAGCAGTTTCCTGGTTTTTGTGGAACAGAAAATACACTTCAGAAAGTATGCAATAAAATGCAAAGTAGACTGGGTTACTAAATATATTAAGGGGCATTCAAATAAATAACTAAATTGTGTGAAGATGTCGAACGACGACAAAATTCAATTTGGTTTTTAACGCAACTGCTGCAAGCATAAATTTTCACGAACTCTGGAAATGATCACTATCAAATTAAGTGCTAAGTCCCACTGAGCATATTTAAACAGTTTTATCAATAGTCTGAGCAGTTAATAAATTTAAATTAGGTTTCTAAGTTATTCAATGATTTTGTAAGGGACACCTGAAAACTCTTTAGATGAGAGAAAATTTCATGAACTTTAACATTACAGTCGTGTATATTTTACGGGCATTCAATAAAAAAGTAGGCATTCTATAGTATGTCGAGGCAATATATAGAATTCTTGGTGGTTTTAGACAAAGTATGAAATATCCTAATAATTTTAATGTTATATATACTATCCACAACCATTTTATGTATACCTAGGCTTTATAGATGTTTTTTTTTTCCAAACCCAATCAAAGCAATTTTCTCTGAGGATGTGTATATGGAAATTATCTTTACAACTGTAACACACAATAAATCCTAAAAGAAATCAGATATCTAAGTAATGTTGCTTGTACATGTAAAAGCAACACATTAAGTTTGATTTGTACACAGTTTCTTTTTTAATTTTTAAGGTTTTTGTTAACCTGCGCTCAAATAAAATTTTGTGTTGCTGTTGCATGTACAAGCAACTTAACTTAGATATCTGATTACTTTAAGGTTTTTTTTGTTGGGTGTCAAAGTTGTAAAGATAATTCTCATTCATCCTTTATAGAATTTCAAATGCTACAAAGCAAAAAAAATTAGCATAAAACCTTCACAAAATTTTCGAAATTGAAGGTTTTTTTGCGAGGAAACTGCAGTTTTTTTTAAGATCTATTAAATTAAAGGTTTTTGTTTCAATATCCTTCATAAAAACTGTAAAAAACCTTCAATTTTTAATCATGAAGGGAAAATGCAGATATTTTAAAGGTTTAATTCAGGAAAATTAAAAACTTAAAAAAAAACTGCAGTTTTTTGTTTCAATATCCTTTATAAAACCTTCAAAAAACCTTCAATTTGACAATTTTGATGAAGGTTTCATCTGACTTTTTTTTGCTGGGTAGAATTATGTTGTGTGTGTTTTTATTTTAACTAGCATGTAAACTATTTTTGCTTTGTATGAAAGTGTAAGTGAATAGCTAAATATAGAATTTAATGTTAAACTGTCTGAACTTGCTGTCAAGAAGAGATTTATAAATCCTATTTATGAATTTAGTTTGTAAAAAAATGCAAAGAACAACTTTATTTTGTAATTTAGACAAATTAGTGAATCCTGAAAAAACCTTGTTTAGATAAAACATCCTTCTTTAAAAAAAAGGCGTAATTTAACGTTTTAGTTTAAGTTACCTTTAAAATAAGTCTTCTTTTTTTATTATTGAGCTGATCTTTATTTGACTAGTTTATTCGATATAAAGTACAAGATATTTCTGGTTCTTTTCGAGAATATTTGACGTTTGCTCGAAAGTCTGCATTCCATTTAGAATGACACTGGACAAAAGAAATGTTCTCATATCACTTCCTAATGTAATTATTGGACTGTGGTCTTGAATATGTAAGTTTTAAGTAGGAAAGAAATACTTGGTAATTTATGCAAATGAGCTTTTTCACTCACTTAGGATTCGATTCAACAGCTTCTGTGTTCTTTAACTTTTCTTTTAGGAATTAAAAGAACGTTTTTATAAAAGCAATTTACAGAGAATTCCTATTTTTTATTTCATTTTAGATACTCTCGGAGTTTTATTTAGAAATTCAAAACTATAGACAAAAAAACAATGGTACCCAGCTGAAGAAGATTAGCATAAAACCTTCGTAAAAAAAGTTGTGAAAATAAAAGTGTTATACAAATTGAATGCTGAAAAATTGAGCATTGAAATAATAAAATTTGAAAATGTTGGGTTTTTTAAGATTTTATACAAGCAAATAAAAACTTTTTAAAAAATGCAGGTTTTATAAAGGTATTTTGAACAACCAACAGGTTTCATGAAGTTTTTATAAAGGTTTTATGTCGGTTTTTGAGGAAGGCTTTAGGCATTTTTTTTTTGTTGCATATTCACTCCTTTCTTATAAAATACAGATAAGAATCCAAAATATAGTTTAACCCTAAGAATAATTTGTAATGTATTATACGAGTTTATAAAAATAATTAATACTAGAAAGCTCTGATCTCTGCTAGTGCAAGCGAATTGCTTAGCAAACCAATGCTCGATCCGCTTCCCAGACGGTAGCTCTAGATTTAATTTATATTGGTAGATTATCGAAATTATTTACGTTTCTTTATTTCCTATCTTTTTTTCTATGTTCTTTCTTGGTTTTTTTAGAATTAACGAATAAACACTATATAAATGGGAATGATGGATGTGAAAGTAATTACTGAACTTACAAATAATAAAGAAAATAAATTCTAATCCAGTAAGAAATTCAGCTCCAGAACTAAGAAAAACGTTCACATTACAGTACACAATGTTGATTATTTCAGTTTGAGCTAAAATTTCCTTTCATCGCACTGTTGTGATTTGCCAAAATATTTTTCATCTCACCTATCTTAAGACGACACAAAGAATTAACAACAACAAAATAATTACATTTGAACCGTTTATTGCAGAAACCAGCTAAGTGTACTTTTTAAAATTTTCGGGAAGCAAAAAAAAAAACATTTTATCTTCGATATTAATATAGGTATTGGCTTAAAAATATTTGAGTATTAGTTAACATCGTCTCGAAGTGGATGTTTCCTATAATTAAGTTATAATATTAATTCCTTACTTTAAAAAAAAAAACTGGTTTATGCAATAAAATATGTTTTTAATGTAAAAAACATTTTTGAAGTTAATTTGGCAGTTGACGGAATGGTAGTTAACAAGAGTGTGCACAAAAATATGTGTTTTCCATATGAGATTCTGATACCGTAAAAAAAGCGATTTTTTTTTTCATTTCAGAAACTAGTCACCATACGATTCAATTTTGCATTCACGTTCAATCTAATGTCGCTTGTCTGGTTTCTGAACTGTGAAAAATAATCCATCAAACGGAATGAAATTTGGATGGATTATGTACAAAAATATGTTTTTACCACGTGAGATTCCGATTTCGTAAAAAAAATCAAATTTCAAAAAACTGTCTGTTGACTGGTTTCTAAAATAACCGATTCATTTATGCTCTCTAAGGCCCATTCTACACTAACGTTATTAACGCGTGTTAGCTTTTGAAGATGGCTCTGTTGTTGGTGAATGCAAGCCACTCGCAGTGCCGTCTGCAAAAACTAGCGAGGGTAAATAACAAATGCGTATAATAGGCCTAAATAAAAAAAATATAGTCACAATTTCACTTTACAATTAACAAGTTATTTACCATACATGTTTGAGATATCATGATAGAATATTACAAAAATACAAACCTCCTTTTTTCAAAATGTTTCCAAACAAGTTTATAGATTTCTTCTTCAAATAATACTGGAGTAAAAATCTATAAAGTAACGCCCAATTTTTGAAGGAAAAAATAAACTTAAAAGTAGGATACATCCCAAAATATTTTACAACAGCAAAATACATACAATACATCCCAAAATATTTTACAACAGCAAAATACATACAATACATCCCAAAATATTTTACAACATCAAAATACATAGAATACATCCACAAAAATAAAAAGCAACCATGCTCCCTAGCCTACACCAGATTCATTCTCTGGCAACATTCCGTATTTCAAAATTCAAGTATTCAGTAGTATGGCGGTATCCCTTTAAAAAAAATCCAAAATACTTCAAATTCAAAAGAGAAACTCATTTGAATAGAGGGATCAAACAAAAGGCGTTTCGAGTATCGAAAAAAAAAATCAAATATCGCACTTGTATTTCAGTTTCAGCAACTTTTACATCTGAGCCTTCCTACCATCGATCTACGCTATAAAATACAGTGATATTTTGAAAATGCTGGCGAGAGGGCGAATAAACGGAACTGCCAAATGCCTGTAATCTTTGGTTGCCAGAAATCACGCAATTTGTTGGAAGCCCAGTCCTTGACTACCTCATGATAACTCTGTCCGAGGCGGGCTCCCGGACACGCAAATTTCTTTCGCAGACTGAAAAGTGGTTAGCAGGATAGCTCGTGACCGGATATATGCACTTATACAGAACTCCCTTCTTTTTCTTATGGTAATTACCGCAGTAGCTAGGCATAAGAAAACATTCGCAAACAAAGTGGACTGAAGAGTGAGAAGTTTTATTTAAAAACTATTTTCTTCGTTTGCATGTCAATTTATCTTAGTAAAGAAAAATAAAAAAGCTTCATTAAAGAAAAGCTTTAAGTTTGCTACAGGGAGTAGGTGGAACAGCCACCTTCCATTGACAGTACATAGCTCCTTAAGACATTAGGTGTAAACGTGTCGATTTGATGCAATTTAAAGTTAAAATCCTATGTTCTCTGTACCCGGCTCATAGTATTTCGTAGCTTCTTAGGACATTTGGTGTAAACGTGTCGATATGATGCAATTTAAAGTTAAAATTCTATGTTCTCAGTAGCCGCCTATTGTATTTCGTAGCTTCTTAGGACATTTGGTGTGAACGTGTCCATTTGATGCAATTTAAAGTTAAAATTCCATTTTCTCTGTAGCCGCCTCATAGTATTTCGTAGCATCTTAACACATTTGGTATGAAGGTGTTCATTTTATGCAATTAAAGTTAAAATCCTATGTTCTCTGTAGCCGCTTCATAGTATTTCGTAAGCTTCTTAAGACATTTGGTATGAACGTGTCGATTTGATGCAATTTAAAGTTAAAATTCCATTTTCTCTGTAGCCGCCTCATAGTATTTCGTAGCTTCTTAGGACATTTGGTGTGAACGTGTCGATTTGATGCAATTTAAAGTTAAAATTCCATTTTCTCTGTAGCCGCCTCATAGTATTTCGTAGCTTCTTAGGACATTTGGTGTGAACGTGTCGATTTGATGCAATTTAAAATTAAAATCCAATTTTCTCTTTATCCGCCTCATAGTAGATCGTAGCTCCTTAAGACATTAGGTGTAAACATGTCGATTTGATGCAATTTAAAGTTAAAATGTTCTCTGTAGCCAGCTCATAGTATTTCGTAGCTTCTTAGGACATTTGGTGTAAACGTGTCGATTTGATGCAATTTAAAGTTAAAATCCTATGTTCTCTGTAGCTGGCTCATAGTATTTCGTAGCTTCTTAGGACTTTTGGTGTGAACGTGTTGATTTGATACAATTTAAAGTTAAAATCCTATGTTGTCTGTTGCAGCCTCATAGTATTTCGTAGCTTCTTAAAAACATTTGGTTTGAACGTGTCGATTTGATGTAATTTAAAGTTAAAATCCTATGTCCTCTATAGCTTACTCATAGTATTTCGCAGTTTCTTAAGACTATTCGTGTGAACGTGTTGATTTGATGCAATTTAAAGTAAAAAGCCTATGTTCTCTGTAGCGGCTCACAGTATTTCATGTAAAGCCTGCCCTAGTTTCAATGTTAGATAGATAAATATTTCGCATATTGAGCTTCATGCAGACAGAAAAGTCTTCATTAAGCTGCCTTTAGCCAGTACATGAAAAAAAATTGCATCCTAAAGGTGCAAAAAAAGTACTTTCGCAAAATAGAACAGTGTGATTCAATATTGTTAATATCAGCTTCTATTCAAGCCATCTTAACAAAGCGACCTGACAAACAAAATATTTGTTCAGAAGATAGTTTTCCACATTATTTTATGTCGATTGCTTAAATGGAAACTGAGTTATTACAATTCCATTATCTTAGTTCCCATTTTTTGGAACACTTTTTTAACATTACTTCTGTTTATAACTTCTACACGTCACTCTGGTAGCTTAACGGATAAGGCTGTGGACAACTGTGCATGCAGATGTGGGTTCGATTCCCGGTAAGTCTTGGTTGTAATTGTCAATATTTATTGAAAATAATTTATGTAGGCTAGCATCTGCTCTTTTTATTTTATTTTAAACATTGTACTCTTTTTTAAGTACATGTCTTTTTCAAAATTGAAACTTTATATATTCAGTGCCATGATTAGTATTGAATTTATTCAAAAATGAGTAAGTTTTACTTATTTTGAATACCTATTTTAACAGTGTATAATCGCTATCGTGCAGGCCAAACTTTCAAGTTTCTTTTCTAGTTGGAAAAAGCCTCACACGGTTATCTCACTTAACCATTCTTCCACATCAAATATATAATAACTACTAGACAAAGTAAAAATCGTTTTACCCTCGATATCATAATTTAATGTTTTCTACAACATTAAGTTAAACATAACCACGTGTAACATTTTTATCGAATCCATAGAGAATAAGAAGTAACATACGCAATAATCCGATTGTGTCATCAAACGACTATCAAAATACGTATAACTATAACAAAAATAACTTATTTTGAATACCTGTCGTAAAGTTTGTCACGACGCCATCTGTCGTAAAGTTGGGGTTAGTACATTTTATTTTGCGTTGTGTTATTTTTTGTTTAGTTTCATTATGAATAACGTTGGTGTGGAAGAAATACATAACATACACATAACTTTTAAGCGGTGCTTTATTAACAAATTAAGTTCATTATGGCAGTAGAAACTTAGGGTTGGGGGATTACTTGTAATATTAGGCTAAACTGACTCTTACGTGAACTGGTGGGGAGAGTTACCGTCTGCGGGGATTCATTGGTCATCAGTGGCTCGTAGGAAGCTGGCTTTCAGGGGTGTTGTCATTCGTTGTTCATGGAATCATGGATCTTCCGTCTTGGGTCATGGCATCGCGACATTTCCGTCGTTGCGCATGGAATCGGAAGTTTTCGGTCTCTGCATGACATCGGTACTTTTTCGTTGTAGGTCATGAAGTGGGGACTTTTCGATGCAGTAAAATTCACTCGTCTTTCATGGTCAACAGCAAAGTCGTAAGTGGGGTAGAAAATCTTGAATTTCCCACGGTGGTCTCTTGGGATGGGGGCTAAAATTCTGCATGAATTACCATATCCACCAATTGAGTTTAGCTCCGCCCTTCTGGATAACCCCTCCTAACCAATCCTGGTGTGGTCATAAAATAGCTCAGTGACGTAACTCTCCCCACATTGTAACACAGTAATAAAACCGGCGACAGTCAGTCTAGCCAACTAACCAAATTGCATAAAGTACAGTATAGGTCAGATCCCTATATAAAAATTGCAAGGTGTGACAGCACACTGTCACAATACCCATTTTTAACAGTGTATAATCGCTATCGTGCAGGCAAAACTTTCAAATTTCTTTGTTAGTTAAAAAAGTTAAACACTTAACCACTGTTCCACATCAAATATATAACAACTGCGAGATGAAGTAAAATTTGTTTTCCTATCGATATCATAATTTGGTGTTTCCTACAACATTAAGCTAAACGTAACCACGTGTAACATTTTTATCGAATCCATAGATAATAGGAAGTAACATACACAATAATCCGATTGTGTCTTCAAACGACAATCAAAATAACTAAACAGATAGACACAAATAATAGAGTAGATGGAAGTAAGAGGATAATAAAGCACTTGAGCGGATAAATAAATGTGAAAACGCTCGAAAAGACACGTTAAATTGGTAAAAGACATTCCTTCGCAAGAATGACTAAATCCACTTGAGTTTTAAATGAATTGTGTGAAATCAACTGCAAGTGGAAAAGGAAAAATACCTCTTATTCTGAACAAATACTTGGGAAAAGATTTAACAACATTGTGATGGCAATTGAGTGTTTATTTCTAGTTCCGTTTCGAAACATGACTGTAAAATCGATTACTTTGTTTTCTTGGTACTGGAATGTGTCGTTTTTGAAACAAAATCGACAACTCAATTCATTAGACATTATTTCGATTTAACTTTCTTTCGTATTGAGTGCTCTCTTTCGAATAAAAGTATAAAGGATAGCATTTGCTTTATGTATATTGTTTTTCTTAGGGGAAGGGGGGGGGGGATGGGTCCTGGGGTAAAATGGTTTTTTTAATTAAATATTGAATTACACAATGTAAAACTGTTTTGACATCATTCTTTTTGTTAATTTACTTCGTTAATAAAGTACATTTTAACAAAAAAATACGGTTTTGGGTGTTTTAATTCAAGTCCAAATGTCGATTTGTTTGAGTGTAGAAAAAAAAATTGTGATAGTTTGATACATAAAAACTTCTGTATATAAGCTAGAAAAATAGAATTATTTGTATATAATAGAATCCTTTTAATATATTCCAATGAAAAAATTAAAAAAAATTATAATTTATTTCATTTTTTTATCAATGTTTTGCAAAGTGGGGAAAATGGGTTTTCGAATTATTAATGTTAAAGAATAAGAAATTCGTAAAAATTTAACAATATTGTCAAAAGTGCAATTGTTCTACAATAATATGAATATTATAATCTTATAATATATATAATAATACAATATATATAATAATATAATCCTATAAATGACAAGAACTAACTGTAATATATTTAAGACAAGTTATATGTTAATATGTTAATATAATAAAGTAACAAAGTAACATAAATTTTTTTTAAATAAACTGTCAACAATGAAATTGACATTTTAAATGAAATAAAAAATCGACTGCGGAACAAATTAAAAAATAAAGTAAATACATCATAGGTTCCTGAATCAAAACAAACCAAAATTAATATTAGCAATTGTTCTATTTCGAAATAAATAAATAATACAATATATTTAATTTTTCAAAATGGCGAATGGTGGATTACAGCTTGCATTTAAGAAAAACACAGTTCATTAATAATCAATGTATTAATGCTTTAAGAGTTTAAGGTTATTATTTATTCTATTTTATTCAGGTTACTAAGTTGACTTAAAATATTGTTTTAGAAAAGTCTTTTTATACTAAAAATTCCATAATTCCTACAGGGTACCCATTTTATCCGATCTATGAATCATAGTAGATCACCTTAGAAAAATAATTATTAAAAATATTTATAAACCTCAGAATTAAATAAAAATACACGATTACTTTGGACGTCAAAAATCGAGTTTTAAGACCCATTTCCCCCCACATTACCATAAAGATTGCATATTTATGATATATATTTATAGCATTTACTCCTGTTCTAGAATAATTATAATTAGTTATAGAATACAATATAATAAATCGAAAATATATAATAAAATTAAGCTTTCAAATGATGATCTGGAATGTTAAATAGCCTGACATATTTGCATATTTGGTGTTTATACTTGAATAAATTAGTCTTTTATAATCCAATTAATACAATTCATAGATTTTGAATACTTTTCTAATCTAATTATATATTTAAATTATGTTTATTTTGTTTAGTTAAACTAAACGTTCTAATGTTAGATGATAATTTTTAAAGATAATTATTTTATAGCGTAGTTATTTAAAAGAAAAAATTTGATTCAATTATTGGTATGAAATGAGAATTTTTCTAAATATTCCTGTGCGTGGAATCTCCTGACAAATCAAATGCTCGATGATTCTAAATGTGTATAAAAATATAAAAAAAATTATGTATTAAAACATCTTTAACGTTTAGTTTCATTATGTAAAAACTCGTTTTTTTAAGATTTTAAAATTAATAACGTAACTTAAATAATTAATAAATTTGAATAATTAATTTAAACATTCATAAGATTGAGGCTAATGAGATCCACAAAAACAATCAGTTTAATTCAATAAATCCTGTTAATTGAGAATTCCAGATAGTTAAATACCGGATAACCGGATATTTTTACAAAAGGATTTAAAGTGAGACGTTCCCTATCCAACAATATTTTTTAAAAAAATCGGATATTTGAAATAGAACAAAAATCAGGTCTATTAATAACACGTCTCCTTGGCGAGTTTGGCGGTATTGTTGGCGCTGAAATCGATTAAAAAACGTATAAGTCGATTTTAATGACTTCAAGCAACATTCAAGCCAAATTTGAAGAAAAAAAATCGAACAACGAGTTTGGTTGAAAATACGTAACAAAGAAACAAATTTACAGACAAACAGACGAAGTGCTGAAAGGTCTAGTTAAAACAGGGACTACACAAACAGGGACTAGCGCTCGGTCAACTACACAATTTAATTGTGAGAACAGTAGACCTCGGGACCAAAAAAATAATAAAACATATACGGCGATTTTAATGACTTCAAGCCAAATTTGGAAAAAAAATCGAACAACGCGTTTGATCGTGAATGCGTAACAAACAAATTTACAGACAAACAGGCGAAGTGCTGAAAGGTCTAGTTAAAACAGAGACTACACAAACAGGGACTAGCACTCGGTCAACTACACAATTTTTTTCTGAGAACAGTAGACCTCGGGACCAAAAAATAAGAAACATATACGTCGATTTTAATGACTTCAAGGAACATTCAAGACACATTTGAAGAAAATCGAACAACGCGTGTGGTAGTGAATGCGTAACAAACAAACGAATTTACAGACAAACAGGCGAAGTGCTGAAAGGTCTAGTTAAAACAGAGACTACACAAACAGGGACTAGCGCTCGGTCTACTACACAATGTAATTCTGGGAACAGTAGACCTCGTGACCAAAAAAAATTAATAAAACATATACGTCGATTTTAATAACTTCAAAGAACATTTAAGCCACATTTGAAGAAAATCGAACAACGAGTTTGGTTGAAAATACGTAACAAAGAAACGAATTTACAGATAAACAGACGAAGTGCTGAAAGGTCTAGTTAAAACAGGGACTACACAAACAGGGACTAGCGCTCGGTCAACTACACAATGTAACTCTGGGAACATCGTGACCATCGGGGAAGACATCGTGACCAAAAAAAATAATAAAACATATACGTCGATTTTAATAACTTCAAAGAACATTTAAGCCACATTTGAAGAAAATCGAACAACGCGTGTGGTCGTAACTGCGTAACAAACATATACCGAAAGGTCGAGTTAAAACACAGACCTCGTTGTCGTCGGACAGTAAACATTCTTTTTATTATATTTGAACTACTTTGTTTGTTGCTACTAAGCTAAGCAACGACCTGTGAATATAAATCCCAAAAACATCTTACTGGATTCTTATGTGACACTAAACATTTGAAAACAAAGTCAATCGAATATTTTACTTTCTTATTTTAATTTATTTCTTCAAAATGTAGGTTTGCTGATGTATAATAAAAGACACGAATGAATTTCCTATCGAAATATATACATCAAATAGTTACAAATAACAACAACACTACATTTCAAATTCCGACCAATTCTCAAACCGTAGATACAAATAACACAACTGTTTTTTCTGGGATAGTTCTAGTAGCAAGATTTCTATATTTTCAATGACTGACTTTATTGTTATGACTTTATTGTTACTGAAAACGACCCCATTGATATTTTTCTTTTGTGAATAGCGAAGAAGATGTCCCGGGTAGTCATTTAATAATATGCTCGAATTGTTAAAAGTTGTATTCTTCAGTAAGTGCGACTCTGAAACCTCAAAGCATAACCGAGATTCTTCCAATTCGATTAGCCTTATTTTCGAAAAATTCTTTTATTAGAAGAAATCGACTATCTTTTGAAAATGTTCTTAAAGAATGCTGTGGTTGTAAAATATCCATAAGATTAACTTTTCACAAACATTTTTACTGCGAGAATAAAATAAACAATTATGGAATTTTGGTCACTGTTTTATACTATTTTAGAAAGTTACCTTTTATTTTTGTAAATACATAAACGATATTAACCAGAGAGTTGTAATATTAAATAGAGAGCGCCTTCAATATCAGACTCTCGTAAGGCCGCGGTGTCAACATTGAAAAAAAACCAACATCACGTGGGTATAGCGCTGCCACATTTGGCGTTCAGACATCTGCAGGAGTTCCAAATTTGGCGCACTTTCTTCTTTTTTGGTGATAAGGAGTTCTGTCCGTATTCAACCTTTTAACATATATCTACGTATTTACTTATTTTCAAACAATATGCGCTAAATATTTCCTCTTCAATAACGAAACCAAAATATAATTTTCTTTTTGTTCTATACTCGAAGAATCGAAACTCTTTATATTTCTCAGGTTTTATTGTTCATATTTTTTATTAAAGTATACAAAATAACAATTGAAAGAACTTCGCTTATGGTAAATTTTTTACATAAAAACGTAATGCAATTATTTCAAAACTACAAAGTAAGAAAAATCTCCTTAATATATCTGTTAAACTCCCTTAAATTGTGCCACTCATTAAAAAAAACGATATTTAAATACAAAATTAAACACAAAACCATATTACAATACTTTGATCTCGTTTAGTTCTGAAAGTCGCCAAGGCCTGCCAAGTAATATTGGCGCATGAATGAATTGGCATTTCCACATATCACGTGGTTTCAATGATGGACACACGGAAATCAGCATTTTTATTCCTCTATTTGTATCATTACTCTATGATATTAACCTGTAGAAGTAATTTTTAAAGAATAAGGATATTTTTACTCAATAACTACATGCTAAGTGTATGATAATTGAAACTAACATAAACCACCCGACGTGTTTTGGGAATTAACCTAAAAAATAAGTAAGAAGACGACCAAAGAAGACAGCTAATATTTTATTATTACACGAGTTTATTTCCTACTTTTATTTGAATTCCTTATTAAATATTTTTATTTTAATACCTATACCAAGTATCATATTGATTGAAACTTGACATAGTTATGTAATCTCGATGACAATGCAATATTTAGTAGTAATAGTTAGTAACTAATAGTTTATATTAATAAATAATAAGTTTGAATTAAAATTGAAAAATTAATCAGCGGCAATTTTTGAACTCGCACGTTTTCAGCACAATGTTCTAGACCACTGATCTCTAACTGTAACTTCACTTCTGGATTAGACAAGGCATTTTATTGACTTGAAGCCAATGTGGAAGCAGCCATGCTGTGCCCCACTTTCATCGCTACCGCAATATTTCGTATATTTTTCATGTTAAAATAAGCCGACATGTATTGCTTTTGGTTGAGTTTTTTTCCGTTTTCTTTTGAAACCCATCTTAAATGCAATCTGATATTAAAATAAGAAGTCATTTATAAGTCAAAGTCGAAGTAGTTAAAAGGCAAGAGCAAAAACTATTTATTTTCCAATATAAAAATTAATTTTATAAGAATAAAATATAATATTTATATACATTTAATATTTCTACAATGCTATGATATTAAAAAACACCACTAAATCCCGTTAAAAGAATGTTGGGGGCAGTACGACTGCTTCCATATTGGCTTCAACGAGCCCATAAAGGAAACAATTTTCTAGCTTTCCAGAAGTTACAGTTAGAGTTCAGTGTTGTAGACACGTTTCCTATGGAAATGTGCATTTTGGTAGGACGCCTACGCAAAGAGCATTGGGAATTAATTTGATGTGTGCATAAAAAAACTAATTTACTTTTAATTTAATTTAATGCGTAACAAACACAATAATAATACTTTTACTTGACAAAAATTGAGAAACATAAAATTATACATTTTAAATTACTTGAGTGAGGAAAAATATTAATATTACTATATATAAACAGAAAAGTAGTGTTTTTCGAGCTAAAATTTAATATATATCTTATATAAAAGGAACAACTGGATTTTTGGGGAAAAAAGTATTTGTCTATTAGAAAGTTATTTTTTGTTAAAAGTAAGTAAGACTAAAATGTAAAATTTTTGGAAAATTATAAAACCTTTCTATTTTGTTACTTAATTACAAAATATTAAAAAAAAACATCCTATTGATAGCAAAAGTAGTATTTAATGAACAGTAAAAATTTTACATGATTTGGAAACAATATTTTATGTAATTGAATTTGAATAATTTTGGAAAAATTGCCCGTTTAACAAAAATCTCAAACTGAATGAGGGAAATTCGGTTAAATATTTTTTAAAAAATCAAAATTTGAGTTTTCTAGCTTTTTTGACCGATTTTCCCACATTTAGTTTTAAATGTATGTTAAAGGGGCAATTTCTCCACACAAAAAAAATCTAATTCAATTACATAGAATAATGTTTTCCAAATTATGTAAAATGTTTACTGTTTATTAAATACTACCAAATATTACTATCAATACCATATTTTTTTTAATAATTTATAATTAAGTAAAAAAAATAGAAAGTGTTTCTTAACTACCCAAAAGTTTTGCATTTTAGACTTATGCCCTTTTAACAAACAGCGATTCATTTAGTATTCCTAATTTAGCTTGGATTTTCATCTACCTGTTTAAAAAATTAAAAATGCGTCTAACTAAACAAAATAAAAGGAAACCGGTGTTTTTGTTTCGACTAAGTATAAAAAAAGGAAAACTACAGAAAAATCAATCACGATCGAGAAGATAAAGTAAAAGTGATATTACTCCCTTTGAAAATATAGATAAGAAATCTAGTTTATTTCTAATTCAAACGAACTGAATTTTACGTTCTCAAATACAAAGTAAAAAAGTCAGTTTCACCTTTACAGAAAAACATTATGTCATCATCTAAAAAAGTTATTCAATGATATAATACGCATCTGAACAGAAAAATCAAAAACTAATACTACTATTTACTTAGAGGAAATGAAAAGTCTTACTCAAACAATACACACAAAAGTAGATATTTTACAGAAAAGTCAAAAAAATGCGCAACAATCACAATCAATGTCAAATAGAACAAACAGAGACTATGTATTAAAAGGAAATTAAAAAGATCATAATCAAAATGATTTTCTAGGTTTCTTTATTACAAGGTAAAACTTATTCCTTTTTTATATAGGAAACTACATGTTGTTTAACTTATTTGTACACTATCACTCCTGAAAAGTATGTTTAAGTATTGTTTAGTTCTTTTTACACATATGTACTTCTACGCCGTTTAAGGATTGAAGTACGCTTTTTAACTCAATTTAGGCAAGACTTACGTAATTCTGACCCAAAACTCAATTGAAAAGTTTAGTATTAGAACATCGTATGTCTTGTTTTGGATAAAATGAGTTAAGATGAGCATTTCAATCTTCAAATAAAGAAAAACAGTTATGCAAAACATTTCGATGATAAATAACATTACAAAAAAACTTTTGGTGTTTCCAGATAATGATTTTAGTATGGTTTGATTAATTAACGTCGCACTAGAGCTAAGCAGTGGGCTATTGACGACTGGCTATTGGCTATTTCGAAAGAAAGACCCGGAAACGATGCCTCATATTTTTGAACCATGGTCAGATGACGAGAACAACACCTGAGCTGGCACCCAACGCCTTCAATAGACGTCGGGATTTTGAACCCCGATCAGATTTATCGTACACCAGTCCCGTATACACGCCGATAATTTTTGTGGATGTTCTGAACGACTTTTCTAGTCACTCCGATCGCAAGATCACTACGTTTTTACTTTTCTTTGTCATCCAGATAATGTGAATAACACGCAGCAAGGATAGTGAAGACCATATATATATATATAAGGTGTGCTCGTACTCGAGCTGCCTGACGGTAGGCGGAGAGAGCAACTATTTGACGTCATAGTGACGCCTTTCTTCGCCTACTGTGGGCGTGTCTAATGCTCTCGTTTGAACCAATGGCAAGGCTGAACTAGATTCATTAAAAGTAGTTAACTGAGAGTTACAAGACTTCCGCAAAATATCAACAAAGAACCAAAACTTTACGAAAACTCTTATAAAACAGGTAAAAGTACTTCAAATGAAGCAAAAAGATAGGGTGTGACTGATAACAAGTTAATAAACAATAAAAACCAGGTTTGGTCTCCGAGAAATTAAATTTAAATAAAAGTCACATTCCAAAATTTCCCTATGTTAATCCTATGGGAGCACTAATCGTAATGCGCCCAATGTTAAATGAACCTAGTAACAAATTTGCGGAATAAGCACTAAAAGAGTGCTAAAAGCATTAAAAATTTATATGTAACAATATAAACCTAGGTTCCGGTCAATTATTATTAATATTTATAAAGAAAAAACCTCAAAAACAGTGGTTTAAAGGTGGCTGTAAACGCAACACCGGATGTAAACAAAGCACCAAAAGGTAACAAAATCACTGAAAAAGCTCACTAAAAATGCTCCGAATGAAGCAAAAATTTAGCCGAGTGCTAAAAACCTAATTTTGAATAATAAAAAAGTGGTTTCAAAGCCAACAATTAAGTTTAATTTTTTAATCAAAAATGAGATTACCGTTATGGCCAAAATGGCTATCGAAAAAAAAAATTACTGAAATACGCAATCTTACATCGAAACACACAGCCAATGAGAATGATCAAAAACCGATAGTAAGGCGGAGCTAACATGACGGCAATAGTAAGGCGGTGCTAAAATGACGTCATTTAGTTGCCGTTCCTTGCCCACTTTCAAAAAGCGAAAAACGGGCGCACCTTCTATATATAGTCTTCACTATCCTTGAACACGCAGTTGCTAGCCAAAACTGAGTACCATTGTCTTCTACTGTAAAACTTCAAAAATGAACTTACGCCCCACACTGTTAAAAATAGGTACTCAAAAATAAGAAAATGTACTCATTTTTGAATACATTCGATGTTTATCATTGATCCGAATACATAAGTTTCATTTTTAAAAACGACATGTACTCAAAAATGAGTAAAAATGAATAAAAAGAGCAGATGCTAACCTACATAGGCTGCCTTCATAAATCATTTTCAATAAATATCGACAATTACAACCAAGACTTACCGGGAATCGAATACAGATTCTCAGGCACCGCAACCCAGTGCCTTATTCATTGTACTACCAGGGAGACATGAAGAAGTTATAAACAGAAGACTTGTTAAAAAGATGTGCCCAAATAATGGGAAGTAAGCTAATTGATTTGTAATAAATAAGTTTCCATTTAAGCAACCGACATCAAATAAAGTGAGAAACCATCTTCAGAACAACTATCTTTAGTTTGCCAGGTCGCTTGTTAAGATGGCTTGAACAGAAGCTGAGATTAGCAATATTAAACCACACTGCTCATTTTTGAGAAAGTACGGTTACTTAATTTTGAGTGCGTCGTCGCTCTTTTACGATACAATTGTACACAAAGAAACACGAGTAGGCTCCGGTACTCCTTTTTAAGTAAACTTTTAGTTCAAATGTAACAAAACAGAGTTTCCAGCTTTTAGTAAACTCATACAAAAATACAATCATACAACCTAAATCATTTGTATATATGAAAATCATGAGAAAATTAAGTCCAATAATAAAAAGCACAAGTGTTTTTTGTTAATAATACTGACTGTTATATATTGCATAACACAAAAGCATACCTGCACATGCCAGAAATTGCAACCAAGAACAAATACTTATTATAGCGTAAAAGAGAGTACTTCCCCCTTATATCTCATTAGTAAAATGACGGACATAGCTATTTATTTCAGATGATCTTTCAGCCATCTGTCAAATGTTCGCTTTATCCCCCCCCCGTAAGCATTCCATTGATGGGGAGTGACAGAATACAATCTTATTTCGGGCTCCTTCATTTGTAGATGTTGCTCAGCCGATCGTCATTATTCCGGCAACATGCGTATGGGTTATATCTGGGATGACTCTTTAAGGTACCATCCAGAGGAAAAGGATCTTCTAAATAAGAATTGGGTATTTCTTGGCATTTATTTTAACATACTATGGATTTATTTTCAAAGATTATAAATATAGGACTTTTGTTATTTGGTAATATTAAAATATAAGTATCTAATAATTATCGATTTTTTGTTACATATAGTTGAAGTGAAATACGCACTGTAAAAAAAGGTACTTAAAAATGAGTACCTGAACATACTCGTTTTTCTTTGAGTACAATTGCATTGTAAGTGAGCGATGACGTACTAAAATTTAAATAATCGTACTTTCTCAAAAAATTAGCAGTGTGATTTAATATTGGTAATATCAGCTTCTGTTCAAGCCATCTTAACAAAGCGACCTGACAAACTTGAAATTGTTGTTCAGAAGATGGTTTTCCACATTATTTGATGTCGATTGCTTAAATGGAAAATGAGTTATTACAACTCAATTAGCTACTTTCCATTCTTTTGGCACACCTTTTAAACATATTTTTTCTGTTTATAACTTATTAAACACCCTAGTAGTTTAAAGGATAGGGCTTTGGACTGTCGTCCCTGAGGTTCTGGGTTCGATTCCCGGTAAGTCTTAATTGTGATTGTTGATATTTATTGAAAGGGATTTACGAAGGCAGCCTATGTAGGCAAGCATCTGATTTATTTATTTATTTATTTATTTATTTATTTATTTATTTATTTATTTATTTATTTATTTATTTATTTATTTATTTATTTATTTATTTATTTATTTATTTATTTATTTACTTATTTTTGAGTACATGTCTTTCTCATAATTGAAACTTACGTATGCGAAGCCATTACAAGCGTCAAATGTACTCAAAAATTAGTACATTTTACTTATTTTTGAGTTCCTATATTTAACAGTGTAATCTTTGAAATTATTTTCTGCGTAAAATTAAAATCACTCACTGCTTTTATATTTTAATATAACATTTTCCCATTATCCAATCCCTAAATCAAGCGAATATACAGCTATTTCTACTTAAAAACCATTCTCTACTTACTTAGGATTTGCTGCCACACAAATACTGTCAAAAATGAAAACAGCAATATTTCCCAGGATCAAGGTCCATAACCAAGCAAAGTTTCTAAAGGCCTTCTCGAAAAGTATCAAAAGAAAGGCTCCTTTTCGTTGAAGTTTTAAAGTTGCGAGCTTCAGAGCTTTTCTCCTGGGATTGCTGTCTGAGACTTGAACAATGTGTTCACTAATGGCGCAGAACTGGAACTGGAAGCTTTAGAGTAAATTATTTTTAAACTTAAATGCATAAGTTCCATTAAAATCCGAGACGAATTTCCTGGATAAAGCCTATCTAAATTTATATTTACAGTTGAAGGGAGATTTGCGATAAATCCGTAAGCCATTAAGAGGCTGAGGGAGGAATTATTTTCTGAATCCTTAGTGTTGTCATTGAAATTGTCATTGTTGTCATTGATTGGCTCGTTTGCTTTCATTATGTTGATCCTTCAAAAGAAATTGTTTCGCATAATCTCAAGAAAGTCAGTTATTTTTTAAGTAGAGTGTTTGTTGTAATAAAAGGCTCATCTTTCTTTAAGTATTTATGAAGACAATGATTTTTTAATAGGAAAAAAATTATTTAAAAATCTTGAAAGTTTCAAGTAACATTGAAATAAATTTTCCATACATGTGCGTGTTCCGTTAAGTATGTAACATACAATAATAAATGCTCGTTTTAAAATGTCAAATCTTATTATTGTACTAACCTCTGCATCCCAGTAGCTCACAAGTGACAAAATACACTGTAAAACATGTACGTACTCGGTTTTTTTAGTGCAATTGCATCGTAAATGAGCGATGACGAACTCAAATTTAAGTTATCGCACTTTCGCAAAAATGAGCAACGTGATTTAATATTGCTAATCTCAGCTTCGGTTTAAGCGATCTTAAAAAAAAAAAAAAACGACAAACTTAAAATACTTCTTTAGAAGATGGTTTCCCATAGTATTTAATGTCGATTGCTTAAATAGAAACTGAGTTATTAATTACTTCCCATTCTTTTGGCACACCTTTTTAACATTACTTCTATTTATAACTATTTCACGTCGCCCTGGTAGCTTAACGGATAAGGCTATGGACATCGGTGCCTTCAAATCTGGGTTCGATTCCCGGTAAGTCTTGTTTGTAATTGTCGATATATATTGAAAGTGATTTATAAAGGTAGCCTATGTAGGCTAGCATCTGTTCTTTTTATTCATTTTTTTATACATTGTACTCATTTTTAAGTACATGTCTTTTTCAAAATTGGAACTTATGTATTGGAAGCTATGACATTTTACTTATTTTTGAATACTTATTTTTAACAGTGTAATAAATAATTAACAGTGTAATAACTCGTACTTTTGTTCCCTGCTCTGTAAACATAAAAGAACATGTTATTGAGTTTAAAAAATTCTTTCTGTCTTTCGATTGTCTTCACACTAAATCCATTACAAGTTAATATTTTTTTGTCATCTGGAGCTCCTAAGGATTTGAAAAAACAAAGAAACACGAAGGTAATTATTTCAGAATGTAAATTTCAAATACGTTTTTTGATTAGTACTTTTAAACGAAAGATTAATATTTTTTGTAAAACATTTATCAACGGAATAAATTTGTAAAGAAAATATTGAGGCAAAGAGCATACTCAAGTTAAATTAAGCAATTGATTTGATAAAATAAATAACAATTCTAATATAAAAAAATTTAAATACTTCTTCGATTAACTTTTCTCAATCTTGATTGAAAAATATTTTATATCGTCTTCTAAACTCATTTCAGAAATAGAAAATGTTCAAGATCGCTATTTTAAATGCAAATGGCAGATAAAATGCATACACGAAAAAAAATTACTTGCATCTATCGTGTAATGGATTTTTCGAACTAATTTAAACTCCATCAATCGTTTTTATATTACAGAATGTTTAAATACTCGTATACCATAAAGTATCACTTTTAAATAAAGTTACACTCTTAAAACACGTTTAAATGTTAATATTGCAATTGCAAGTACCATATGCAAAAACAAGAAACTTCAAAGTCCAACTAGATAAAATAAAAATTAAAATAGGAGATAGTACGAAAGATATTTACGACGAATCGGTATAAGAAACTGAAAGTTTCCAATTAAACTATGTTAGACTATTTAATCATTTAAAAGCATCGAAAATTTCCGAGGCATTAAATATTAAGATTCTTTAGTTTCAATAAAGCTATTTAGGGAACGCATGTTTGGCATTAAATATTAAGATTCTTTAGTTTCAATAAAGCTATTTAGGGAACGCATGTTTGGCATTAAATATTAAGATTCTTTAGTTTCAATAAAGCTATTTAGGGAAAATATTATACCCATGAACGTTTTCTCATGTAACTAAAAAAAAAATTGTAGTTAGCTATTGACGGACATCATCAGATAAGTGGTTGAAATATACCTACATCGTAATTGTCATAGTTTTTTTAAGTTGTTTAACTATTTGGTTTTATTAAGTGATATTCTATAACCAATTAAATGGTGACTTATTCATAATAACGTATATTTCTTTTGAAAAGTTTATGGATTTATTCAATCCATAGGTTAATTTTAAAGATGATAATAACACGTTCGGAATATAGACACAAAATAAAAAGTAACTTTATTATAAAATAGAGATAGAAATTCGACACAAAAAAAAGCCCTACACTTTTACGTGAAGTTTTTAAAAGCAAAGGTACGTCAAAAATAAGGATCCACATGCTATTCAATAGATCCTTATCCTAAGCCAATTTGTAGTTTCGCTAAGAGAAATGTGCTGAAGACTGGCATCATATCTTTCTATTTACCAAATCGTATTTCTTTTGGGAATGTAATCAAACCGAGCATTTTGAGGCACCTTTTTTATCTTACCTGAAAGGAATTTCGCAGCTGATAGCCAATATTGACTGTAACATTTTCCCTCTTTAGTGTTATTTCAGGTAAAAGACACACTTTGTTCATCGTTATCCATAAACAAATATTATGTGCCAGGTACCTTTGAATTCTGTTTACATACGTCTGAATTTTATAAGAAAATACTGAGCAGTGTATAAAATAAAGTTCGGGAAAAGTTTTTAAATCGAAAATTATTCATGCAATATTTAAAAATTGGCATAAAAGAAATTAGAAAAGAAAAATATGTGTATAAAAATTTGTGTTTCTAAAAGAAAAATTTGTGTTGACAAAAAATAATAATGTACTTTAAATTACTTTAATCTTATTCGGTAATTAACTTGTTTGAGAAAATACTTTTAAATATAAGCACCAATGTGTAGTCTTTTAAATAGGGTTGCCAGCTTTGCTACAAAATACTAGAAAAGTCGTCCAGAACATCCGCAAAATTAACGGCGTGTATACGGGACTGGTGCACGATAAATCTGATCGGTGTCCAAAGTCCCGACTTCTATTGAAGGCGTTGGGCGCCAGTTCAGGTGTTTCCTCGCCATCTGACAATGGTTCTAAAATAAAGAGGTGCATGTATAAATTTGTATGTGTTCCCGGGTCTTTCCTTCGAGATAGACCCCGAACCGTCGCCAATAGCCTACTGTGCAGCCCTAGTGCGACGTTAATTAACCAAACCAAACAAACTTTTAAATAGTGTAAGAAGCACACGTCACCACACATGGAAATTCGTGGAAATCACGAAATAGTGGCTATTTAATAAATTCAAATTTCAGACATTTAAAATGTTAACATAAAGCTGTATGCCCACACAATAACTTATTGGTTTATGGTTTGTTCTTTCAAGCCTACAGTGATGATTTCTAGTGCAAGACCGCGGCCATGAGATTTTGATTCATATTTAAATTATATATAAATTCAAAATTGACTTTTAAAATAAACCACTTTGTAAATTAAAACTTTTGGATTCAATTGCTTTAAAAAATGTTAAGTAAATCGTGTTAAACAATTATCTGTTGACAAAAATTTGGTGGCATATCAAACTTTCTTCCCATTAATAGACCGAATCAAGAAAGGAAAAAAATTCAGGAAAAATTTTATTCTTTCTCAACTTTCTTGACCAATTTCTACAAAAATGTCACTTATTTCAATCTTGAAAATAGCTAAAAACATATTCGCATAGCAATTTTGGATAAAGTCGTTATATAGAGGCGTTTTTAAGCTACAACTAAAAATTCTAAATCGAAAAACGGCGGTTAATTTTCATACGTTCTACTTTACATTTCCCCTTCTTGTAAAATGGTTTACCCATTGAGACAGTAATTTTGCTATGGATACCCAGCAAAAAAAGTCAGCATAAAACCTTCATCAAAATTTTGAAATTGAAGGTTTTATGCAGGAAAACTGCAGTTTTTTTGAAGATCTATAAAAGTAAAGGTTTTTGTTTCAATATCCTTCATAAAAACTGAAAAAAACCTTCATAAAAACCTGCAAAAAAGCTTCAATTTTTAATCATGAAGAGAAAATGCAGATATTTCAAAGGTTTTATGCAGGAAAATTAAAAACTTAAAAAAACTGCAGTTTTTGTTTCAATATCATTTATAAAACCTTCAAAAACCTTCAATTTGACAATTTTGATGAAGGTTTTATGCTGACTTTTTTTGCTGGGTATGCAGTCGTGATATAAGGCTAAACCTCAATGCTATTTTAGTCAGAAAAACCCTTACTTCATATAACCATACTGTGAAACGATCATTCATTCTTTCTCACTCTGAAAGGATTCAATGAAGTTTACAAATTCCTCTTCAATCAGCTATCAATTACAATGTCTTCTTACGATTCCCCATGTAATAAAAGTAAAGTTATTAATGTTTTTATTACATAGCTCTAAGAATCACAGTAGCAGCTAAGAAAATCTTACTTGATTTATAGTTCAGGATTAGCCTCATTGGCAGATACAAATCAAAATTAATGGAAGTACTTTCTACTTTCAATAATTAATATTCTCGGATATATTTTACAGCGTATGTCTCCAACTTCCTTGTACATAGAGCAATCATATACTTAATCAATCGCACAGAAAGAATTAAAAAGAAAGATCATTCTAACTAAAGAAAAAATGGTATCTGAAACTTCCGCTGGTCAGACAACTTGAAAAGGTTTTGACACCCATGAAAAATCGGCAATAAAAGAATACTAGGATTCAATTCAGCATAAGACAGAAATCATCAAATAACATAAATTTCTCGCGCTTAAACGGGGAATGAAAACTTTATACAGTTACATTTTCTTTGTTGTCTTTTGTTTCTGGTCAAAAGGAAGACATTGTAGCTGGACAGCAAATGATGTTGTGATTTCGAGGTATGACAAGATAAATTAATTTGTTGTTCAAAGGGATGGAACTGGAAGAAAAATCGAGCCGTGTTCTTTCTCCTTTCTTTTCAACAAAAAAATATTCTGCTCGAAAAGATAAAGAATGACAAACCATCTAACAAGATGGGATCGCTTTCTTATAAAGGAACAAGCGTAAACAAATTTATTTTTTCTATGAAGTAGTGTAGCAACATTGTATAGAATATAGTAATCAGTTCCTTTAATTATCTTAATCGACAAAAAGAACTGGTAAACTCGCATACGTAATTGTAAAATCAGCATCGAAACTCCATTAAGTGCTGAAATTAATCAGTAAATGGTAATAAAATCAGAAGAAAGAAAATGTCAAATATATTACGCCGTAGAAAAGGGGCCAATGTCCACATTGGCAAATTTTACTTTTATTCGCACGTTTCTTAAAAATAATAATTTATAAAAATTATAAACAATACACTCAGTTAATTCTACCGTACCTTTCTGCTTAATCATACCAAGCGGACATTCGAATTTGTGCACTTTACATTGAAGTGAGAGATTTAAGCTAAAAGAGTCAGCTAAAAAAATCAGTATAAAACCTTAATGGAAAAAATATTTTTAAAAATTAAGATTGTATGGCAGGTTTAATGCTGAAAAGTTCAGCATTAATATTCTTAAAATGAAAATGCAGGTTTTTTTTAAAGGTTTTATACGGGCAATTAAAAACTTTAAAATACATTAAGGTTTTATAAAGGAATTTAGAACAAATTGCAGGTTTTCTAGAGGTTTTATGCAGGTTTTTTATTAAGTTTTTATGAGTTTTTTTTAGCTGTGCCACTGCTGTTGGTCCTGTTTGTAGAGATACTTACGTAATGCTTTGTTCATCTATCGGATCTTAGGAATTATAGCCTAGAATACCTATGTTAACCACCCAACATACTATATTACTTAAATTCCGGATCGTTAAAATAAAAAATTATGTCAAAATTCAAAAGAAAATTCTGAATTGAAGATTTTAAACTTATTTTAATTAGAAAAACTTAATAATAAATGGTCATATGCCAATCATATAAGTTTGTGATATAACCTATTTAAAATGTAAATATAACAATGTAATTATGTTATTTAACAGTGATTATCTCAATATATGCCTATAGGTATGAAGAACATGTTAATATAAAATTAAATTGTCTGAAATTTTTTCCTATGAAAATGATTATTGCGAAAATTCTCAAAATAGCATAGCAGTTTCTGGCAATACAAGCAAATGAATCGTTTTTTACAAAGTAAATTTATAGTCAACACATATTACATTTCACATGAATATTTATTTGATAATTCTAAGCAACTATATCATTTACTGAAGTTAGAAATCAAGTTGATGCTTGAAGAATTTGGTTTGAACATAATTATCTACAGGCTGCGCAAAGTAAACCTTCGTAAGGGAATTCTTCGATCTCTCTCCCCTTAAGCTTCACTGATTCGCAATTTCTTTTTAGAAGCGTTTTAAGATTAATGATGAAATAGTGTCATCGTTAAGGATGAGAATTCCTCGAATTCCTCTGACGAGTGAAAGAGACAAGAAGAATATTCCTCTATTCATGATTCCTTATCCTCTTAAGCTCCAACTAGAAATACGACCTCATATAAGAACATATCAATCTTATATAAGGTGTACTTTTCAAACTTTCCTTATTTAATCAGATCATGGAAAGTAAACTGGGAGAGTTAGTATAAGAAACTACATAAAATGCAATAATGTTGTTATCAAATCTATCTATCCCGGTGATTCACATAGGTTTCATTTGATCATTTAGAGAGAGATTTTCGGTTGTCGTACCTACTGAGCTCTTCGAGCATAGATCCTTTGTAGTAGAGGAGTCATGACGTCACTCTCGCTAACATCAAAGTGAAGACAACATGTATGGCCTCAGACACGTGGTTAATTACGTCATTCCATTCAGAAATTTTCACTGTTACACATTTCCCAATTCATCAGACAATCGCGAGTATTTTTTAATTCATAATTTTGAAGAGATGGCACGTGATATGGGCCTTTCGTTCTGAGAGGTGGGCTTCACGATTATGACGTCATATTCTCTCTACTACAAACCATTCATGCTCGAAGACTGAGCTAGAATAATAATAAACACTGGAGCGAGGACTCCCATTGAGCGACAGTGTACTTTACAGTGCTGCACGGATGCAAACCGTTAGAAAAAAAGGTTGAGAAAACATTCTTCCTTGACTATGCTGGAGTCTCACGTGACGTCACAGAAAGATTTAAAACTAGTTTTTTCCGGTTCCTTTTGTCTTCTTTTTCTTATTAGTAAGAAAGCAAGTCTGTCATGACATTTAATGAATTTTTGAGAGCCATAAATGCGTTTTTAAATCTACGCACACCTATGCGAAAGGATTATTTTTTCTACCTTCGCTCAAAAAGGTGTAAAGTGGTCGCGCACGCTTAGTCCTCGCCCCAGTGTCTATTATTATTTTAGCTCAACCTCTATTTATTTAAATAAGCTGAGTTTTATTGTCAGACAGAATTCCAAAAACCGCATCCACTTATTTAGGATCTCCCAGATATATGTATATATTAAGCAGGATCATAATTAAAAACATCAGCCAAAAGTATCATGTCAGGTTCATCTCATGACTGCATCTACGAGGCACGATAAATTACATTGTCGATCAATGGGAGTCCATGCTCCAGTGTTCATATTATTTTAGCTCAGTGATTGAAACAGTAATTTTAATGTAAACAAATAAAATACTTCAGCTAAAATTGGCATATTGAAAGGGAGAAGTTGGAATGTGTATTGTGGGATATATTTTTATCTATTTAATTTTATTAAAGCTTAAATTTTACTCTAAATTTCTTCTTTAAAAATGTAGAGTTTATTTAGATTGAACATTAAAATATATATTATTAAGACAACTCTTTCTGTGTGGCGTATATAGAAACCTAAACTTTATTTTATCGCTTTGATACCAATAACTTACGTTTATGCAAAAGCACAACTCAAACAATAACTTCAGCTGCATAAACATGTAATTATATATATTGTATAATAATCAGGTAAATTAATACTAAAAAAATATTGTACATTGTTAATTTACCTGAGCACACTCAGCTAAAAAATCAGCACAAAACCTTTAGGAAAGTTGAAGAAATTAAGGTTTTAATCAAGTTAAATACTCGAAAATTCAGCATTAAAATAATTGAAGGGAAAATGCCAGTTTTTTTTTAAAAAGGTTTAAGGCAGGTAAATTAAAAACTTCAAAAAACATGCAAGTTCCATAAAGGTATTTAGAACAACATACAAGTTTCATAAAGGTTTTATAAAGGGTTCATGTAAGTTTAGTGCTGATTTTTTTTTCTGTACGTATATGAAACATATTGCAGCAATGTAAAAAAAAAATACTGTCAGCAAATACTCAGCAAGCGAATTTAGAAATTATTTATGTCCTAACACAACAAACCGCACGTGACTTCAATTTTTATCAACTCCACATTCACACAATCAAACAAATAACAACATTTCGAACCAGTAAGACTCATTTAATTCCGAGTCGTAAAGTGATTTCAAGATTGGGCTTCGCTAACTTTTCTCCGTTGTATTTTTATCTTTTTAATCCCAAATAGCTGATTTACGAGCAAATGGGTACTCCAGTGGGATCTGGCTACTGATTTCCATCCTCCCATTTCCCTCCTGGTACATTAGCCTCATCCGTAACTCAACCTCCGCTTGCTGGAGGGGAGGAGTGACTTTAACAACCATAAGGGATCGTTCATCAAAAAAGCCCCTTATTTGTGACAGGGCGTGAAGGGGGAGTATCACTGTTGAGTGGTTTCGGATTGTGGAAGAATTCGTTTTGGATAGATCCCCATAGAGTTTCGTAGTTTGTCAATATGGGCTACAGAGGCACACAATGCTTTGAAAAAGTGATTAAGGCGGCGTGAATGGAGTCATTTCTTTTGGAGTGAATTAGGAATTTCAGTTTAATTTTTTTTTATTTATTATAAAATATTGTATTATCTATTAATTTAAAATTAAGTTGTACATGTACACTGTTAATTAAGTAAAACATGTACACTGTTAAAAATAGGCACTCAAATATAAGTAAAATATGCTCATTTTTTTAATACATTCGATGCTTATCCTGGCTCCGAATACATAAGTTTCAAGTTAAAGAAAGACATATATTAAAAAATGAGTATAAGGAGTAAAAATGAATAAAAAGAGCAACCATAAGGGAATTGTTTAACAACCATAAGGGATCGTTCATCAAAAAAGCCCCGTATTTGGAACAGGGCGTTAAGGGGGAGTATCACTGTTGAGTGGTATCAGATTGTGGAAAAATTCGTTTTGGATAAATCCCCATAGAGTTTCGTAGTTTGTCAATATGAGCTAGAGAGCCACACAATGCTTTGAAAAAGAGATTAAGGCGGCGTAAATGGAGTCATTTCTTTTGGAGCTAGTTAGGAATTTCAATTTTTTTTTATTTATTATAAAATATTGTATTATCTTTTAATTCAAAAATTAAGTTGTACATGTACACTTTTAAAAATAGGCACTCAAATATAAGTAAAATATGCTCATTTTTTTAATACATTCGATGCTTATCCTGGCTCCGAATACATAAGTTTCAAGTTAAAGAAAAACATATATTAAAAAATGAGTATAAGGAGTAAAAATGAATAAAAAGAGCAACCATAAGGGAATTGTTTTAACAACAATAAGGGATCGTTTATCAAAAAAGCCCCGTATTTGTAACAGAGCGTTAAGGGGGAGTATCACTATTGAGTGGTATCAGATTGTGGAAGAATTCGTTTTGGATAGATCCCCATAGAGTTTCGTAGTTTATCAATATGAGCTAGAGAGCCACACAATGCTTTGAAAAAGTTATTAAGGCGGCGTGAATGGAGTCATTTCTTTTGGAGCGAGTTAGGAATTTCAATTTTTTTTTTATTTATTATAAAATATTGTATTATCTTTTCATTCAAAATTAAGTTGTACATGCATACTGTTAAAAATAGGCACTCAAATAAAAGTAAAATATACTCATTTTTTTTAATACATTCGATGCTTATCATGGCTCCGAATACATAAGTTTCAATTGAAGGGTTTGCTGTAAAAAGGAGGTAGCTTCAATTATTCAAGTTTGCAGAAAGCCGTAAAAAACTTTGAAAATTCCAAGTTGTGTGGATATATTCTTTTTGATCAATCTTCTTAATTGTTCCGACATATTATGACAGTATTTTCACTCAAAAATATATCTTCCAGATGACGTGGCACATGTTGGATTGTTGGAGCTACCTCTTTCTTGCAGCCAGATGCTCTGTCTACCTCTATGAAAAATATTTCACAAAAAAAATACAATTTACTATAATATTATTTTATTTAAAGAAAACTTTAATTGAAATATAGAATATTATTTGGCTTTAAAAACAGAAATTTACATTTTTAATCATCACACTCCCCCTCTGTAACGTCCGGCTCATCTGCTGGGTTGTCATCTATTGAGTAATGCGAGAACTAACGATTGGACTACATATTTCTGGCACCAAACGAACAAGTTTTTATTACCACAAGATAGTACATGTAACTCCAAATTCCCCTAGGTTGGAGCTACATCCTTTTTGCAGCAAACCCTTCAATTTAAAAAAAGACATGTACTTAAAAATGAGTACAATGTGTAAAAATGAATAAAAAGAGCAGATGCTAGCCAACGTAGGATGCCTTCTGTAAATAACATCTCTGTGAATGGCCCGATCTGTAAATGGCGTCTTTATTTGCCTGCGCAGTTAAAGTACTACCACAAATAAAAAAAATACTCCCAGAAATAAATTAGTTGCATTGTTAACGGTGTTAGGTGTTTTATTAATGAAGTTAACCAAGAAATATGGGTTTCTAGAAAAATCCATTATTTTTGTAAATAAAATACATGTGCTTTAGATAAAGGAACGTTTGAAGAATTTTAAGATGATAAAAATTATTTAAGGTTTACCGAACTGCCACAGTAAAAAGTCAAATAAAAGCGTAATATCAAACCCCATTCTCACGCACAGTTTCAGTATTGAAAAAGACATGTACTCAAAAATGAGTACAATAAGTAGATGCTTGCCTTCATATATCATTTTCAATAAATATCGACAATTACAAACAAGTCTTACTGGAAATCGAACCTAGAACTTCAGCACTGCAGTCCAATGCCTTACATGTTAAATTACCAGTGCGACATTAAGAAGTTATAAACAGAAGAAATGTTTAAAAAGGTGCGCCAAAGAATGGGAAGTAATAAATAACTCAGTATCTATTTAAGCAATCGACATCAAATTATGTGGGGAACCATCTTCTGAACAACTATTTTAAGTTTGGCAGGTTTTATAAAGATCGCTTGAACCGAAGCTGAGATTAGCAATATTAAATCGCATTACTCATTTTTGAGAAAGTATGGTTACTTGAATTTGAATATGACATCGTTCATTTACGATGTGATTATACTTTAAAAAAACGAATTAATAGGTTCAGGTACTGATTTTTAAATACATTTTTTTACAGTGCGAAAGGGAATTTTTTCTATTTAAACAATGTATTAATCCTTACAACATATGTTGGAGAAATTTTTGGTTGAAAGAAATATGTTTGAAAGAAATTCCCCATTCTACTTTATACATCAAATATCCTTGAAACAAATTATATTTACAAAAATTGAGTATAAACATCATCACAAAACATCCTAATTAAACTGGCAAAACTCCAGAAGTTTAAAAGATGAATAAAATATTATATTAAATATAAACTTAACTGTTTTATCTCCTTAATTACTTTCACAAACCCCTAATACTCCCTCCAACTTCCATACTAAGTTCAATATTTACAGTAACAGCAAGCAAAGAGAGCCCATGTTCTCCAATAACGTGGCTCCTATTTACGGAGTATTAGCAATCCTGTCATCAAGCAGTCGTATTTAACTGCTTGATAAATTTTTCCCCTCCCGCAATCTACTCTAGCGTAATTATTTGGGGGTCTTTAATGATGAATAATTATCTCTGGGTTATTAATTTACGGCGAGCAATAACAAAACTCCTCATCGTTCTACAGTTTCGACAGAGAAAAAACAGTTTGAATGACCACGGCGGAGTAGACATAAGGACATTTCTCATTTCTAATTACGACAAAAGAGAGGATAAAATAAACAAACTTTTAAGGCATGTAAGTTGGAGCTCTGAGGATCGAAAAACATTTTTAAAAAAATCAGACTGGGTTGAGATTGACACAAAGTAGTTCTACTCTGCGAATATTAAATTACTTTAATTTTGATTAATTTGTTTGTTTTTGACATTTTCTTACAAACTTGGCGTAAATTCTGTGGAAACTTCGTAACATATGTAATATATTCTCTTGATTTATAGAAGTTTTTATAATCGTTTAGGCTGGTTTGGAAACTTATGCTCGATGGTATTTGTGCTAAAAAATCTATGTGTTTAGAAAATATTTCTAAATATATTTCGTTAATAAAAAATCTGTGCATTGTGCGAGAAAAAAATGGATTTCTAATGTAATCCATTTGACAAAATAAATAAGTCATGAATCTCATAATACCAATTGAGTGTCCCAGATGCAAAAGCAGATATTTGCAGTTTTAACTTTTTTGAGTAAATCTCAAAATACTGTCAAAACTTACCTTACTGTTAATACAATAATGTATTTTATATTCTGTATAAATAAAGAAAAAAATATAACAGTTTTTCAATAAAGTTTGTAAATTCTCAGATTACTGAATAAGTTGCAATCTAAAATTTAATTTTTACATAACTTGTTTTGCAACTGGATGAAGGCTTTTAACTGTTTCTGCAAATATAATCGTCGCTATCTTGTGTATTTTTCAAAAAGCAAAACCCACTTTGCCCATATTCCAGCCAATTAGAAATTAAACTATCGTTGCGCACATATTCATTGGATATTACTAATTCGTAATTAAATAAAGGGAATCCATAATATCTCCCCTCCCCCCTACTTTCGAAGCTTAATTTTTGTCTGAATAAAAAATTCGCTAAAATTTAATATATTTGGTAAGAAACTTGTCTGGAGATTTTTTTTTATGAATTGATAAGAATACTAACCTAATTAATAAACATCAATGGCGTCTGAAACCAGAGTGAAAATATAAACAACATATCGAAAATTAAATACGTGAAATCTGATTGCATTGAAATAACGTAGCAGTTCACTTCTTTTTTTAAAAATTTACATTACATACTTCTTTTATAAAGTTAATTAAAAAGGTAATCTAGTAAGAAAGCTTCGTTCTAATATTTAATACTAAACAAGACCAGGATCTAATAGATAAGACATCTTTACTTAAAATTAAAGTTTTTTCTAAATTAAAACATCCAGAATCAAAATATCTTATAGTGGGTCATCTTCGAGATAAAATTTTAAATCGAAACGGTTCAAAAAGTAATAAAATTTGTTCTTCTTCTACTTTCCAATTAATTATTACTAATCAAAATAAAATTGTAGCAAGTTAAATTATTATATATATATACTTTTATTAACTAAAACTAAATATGGTACACTCGTAAAACATAGCTTCAGAGTAGAAACGCATATTACAATTTTTTCTAAAATACACCAAATTTATCCAGGAAGATCGAACTTTTACTTTAAATATATTATTTTTCAATAAATATATTCAATGATTTCCATTGTAAATATTATTAGAGAGCTGTCTTATTTTTGAAGATTTTAGATTACATTTTAGTAAACATTATTTTATATTTAGTAAACATATTTACATATTTAGTAAACATTATTTTACATTTTATTTAAATATCCGAAACTACCAGAATCTTAGTTTTTATTTTGATAGTTCTAATTCATTCTTATCTGAAACGTGTCATATATGAGAAAGGTACACTACATTTTTAGGGAATTATGTGAACAAAATAATTTAAGCAAAATTTCAATTCAAATACAAATTCGTCAATTCATGTCCGTGTATTGTAACAAAAGGAGGAGAGTAAATTTGGTTATCTGTACGTATTTTGCATGTATAGGTGTTTGAATATTCTAGTACATTTCTTAGACCATGCGATAAATGCGGGCAATTAAGATAACAAACGAATCTTCAATTCACAAAAATTAACATTTAGATATCAAGCATGGTTATTAAGGGGGTAAAGGGCACATTTGGCTTTTTTCGTTAATTTTACAGATATTAATATAATTTTTTTTCCTAAATATGTGTACAAAGCATATTAGCATAATTACATGGTCAATATATACGTTATTTCTATGCTATCAGATTTCATGTATAATTACTCGATATATTGTTTATATTTCAACTCTGGTTACTGAAGCCATTGATGTTTATTAATTAGGTTAGTATTCTTATCAATTCATAAACCCAATTTCCCAAACACGTATCTTACAAAACATATTAAATTTTAGCGAATTTTTTATTCAGACAAAAATTAATATTTGAAAGTAGGGGGGGGGGGGATAATATGGATTCCCTTTATTTATTTACGAATTAGTAATATCCAATGAATATGTGCGCAACGATAGTTTAATTTCTAATTGGCTGGAATATGGGCAAAGTGGGTTTTGCTTTTTGAAAAATACACAAGATAGCGACGATTATATTTGCAGAAACAGTTAAAAGATATATTTATAATGTTTCTTTTTTTTTAAATAAAATATAGAAAAAAATTACCTTTTTATTTTTTTATATAAGTCAAGAAAATATTTTCTCAAAAACTATATTTTTACCTTTTTATAAACAAAAGAATGTTTTTAATAGACTGTCTTTATAGATTTTTGTATTTGCAAAAGAATTTTTTTTTAAATATTTGAAAAAAAATCACTAATTTCACTGGTCAATTATTTTTTAAAAAATACTAAAAAAACATATAATCTATATATTACTAATCCCTAAAAACAAATTAAAGTAAGTCGCTTAGAAACATACTGCAGCAAATTTGCAGCAGTTTCTTTAAACAGATCTGAACTTATATCAATTTAAACTTGATCAAACATGAAAAAAGTCGTCACTGAGAAAAATGAGTTTAAAGTTACGTTTTCAGGCAATTTTGTACCAAAGCTTCATATCGATTCGAAAAAAATAATTAGTTGTACTTAACTCAGAAATATAATTTTGGTGTCATTTGATTAAAAATAAAATGAACTATTTTGTAAAGCAATAAAATATTTTTGGATATTTTTGATGAAATCTAGAAAAGAAAAAGGATTATTAAAAAAAAACGAAATCAACTACGTGGAACTAAAAGCTAGAAAACAAGATTGTGAAACATTTTAGGTTACAGTGGATATAACTATTTTATCTATTGTTAGGCATATCATTCTAAAATTCATTACTTTAAAAATAAATCACGTCTAATATTAGATTGAACGGCAATCACCATTTAACATGAAAATTTTGTAATCTTGTTTTCTTACTTTTAACAAATTTAATCGAGTGTTCATCTTTTTTTTACTTTGAATTCATTCTAACTAAAATAACGTAAATTAAAATTATGATTATTTTATTTATTATTTATGATATTGTATTGAGATAATAAGATAAGTAAAAATGATAATTTCCTTGCCAATTAATTTTTTTACTTTAATTTTGTAATTGTATGTATTAACAAATATTAAATGTTTTATAGGATACTAGAAATTTTTCTGAACACTGAAGTATATGAGGACATCTGAAGTATATGACTGAAGTAATATGACAGCATCTTCAAACGTCGTTGAGCTGAACTCAGTAGAACAATGATTTATACTTATTCGAAAATTTGGAAAGTGACATTGCTTTTTCAAGAACTCAAAAGAGAACTTTAAAGCCAATCATTCGTGGACTTAAACGTGAAAGCAATGTTCAGAAACTGAGTCCTTCCTTTACATTCTTTCAATTGAACTTTTTGATTGCCAACAAGTGTTAATAAGCAAATATATATATTGACAAACTTTATTATTGTATCTACTGTTTGTATACCATATTAAATTACTGATTGTTATTGTAAACATCTAAAGGCTATACAATGTCTTTATCCGAGGAAACTTATTTATCCCTTGAGGACGACCCATGTATTTTGTGTCCGTCAGCTCTTCCATTTGTAAATTTTTCTGATATGGTTCTTTCTATGGACAATCAGTTGGATGATAACGTCACAGTAAATTTCACAGAATACGTGCCTTACGAAAACAGGCTCGAGACTTACCTTGTTCCTGCAGTATTTGCCATTGTCTTCATAGTAGGTCTCTTGGGTAATGGTACTTTGATTTTCATCTTTTTAATGCATAAAACCATGCGTACAGTTCCAAACACGTACATAATGAGCTTAGCTGTTGGTGACTTTATCCTGATTGTAGGAACTGTTCCTTTCATCAGTACGATATATACATTCGAAAGTTGGCCATATGGAGAATACATTTGCAAACTTAGTGAATTCTTGAAGGACGTGTCAATGGGTGTTACAGTATTCACTCTAAGTATGCTAAGTTTCGACCGTTATATAGCCATTGTACTTCCAATCAAAAAGCATACTGGCAGCCACGCTAAGGCGCTGACCATTGTCAAAGCAATTGGAATATGGTTTATGTCCGTTGTCCTGGCCATTCCTGGAGCATATTTTTCCTTCCTCTGGGAAGTTCCAGTTAGTAAAGAGAAGATTATTTATGTCTGTTATCCTTTTCCAAAGCATATGATGCCCTGGTACCCCCGAGTTGTGATCCTAACCAAATTTTTATTGCTTTACGGAATACCTTTGATTCTGATCGGATCTTTTTATGCTATGATAGCTTGGCACTTGATAACAAGCTCCAGAAATAACATCGGTCAAAATCCTAGTCACTTGAAGCAACTCAGATCCCGAACCAAAGTCGCGAAAATAGTCTTGGCTTTCGTAGTAATCTTTGCTGTCTGCTTTTTCCCCAGCCACACATTTTTTATCTGGTTCTACTTTGATCCAAATCCGCATGACCATTACAATCAGTTCTGGCATAGCTGGAAGATAATGGGTTATGTTCTGACCTTTGCTAACAGCTGTTTGAACCCCATTGCTCTTTATTTGATTAGCAGTGTTTTTAGGAACCATTTCAAGCGGTATTTGTTTCGATGTTGTTGTAAACCAGAAGAAATTCGCCGGGAAACTGTGACTTCACATAGCACTAGTCTCCGTCATGCCCATGACGGTACAATTAGAAATGTATGAAGCAAATGTTGCATGTTTTCTATGTGTAATTCTCAATGTGAAATAGACTGTACTCAGTATGAAGTGTGTTTATAATAATTATCTCAGTGTTGTGTTTGGAAATTAGTGTGCAAAATAAAAATATCTTATTGTTGTCTTTTCAAGTCTTATAAATACTAAAGTTAAAATGAACACTTTACAATAACAAATTTATTACACATATATCTAAAGCGTATACGTTCATGATGTTCCAAATCCAATGAAGAAATAAACATTAACATTTAACAGGTTTTAGATATTAATATTACAAATGCCTACCATATGCTAATATTTTAACAAAAATATAGCTTTAAAACAATATAATTTCCTAACTTTTATATTGTTTTAAACTACAAATAAAGAAAAACAAGGTATTTCAAGTTTTGTGGATTTACACACATATTGTTTGTAAATGCCCCAAATTAAATAATTTATACCTAAAATTTTGGCAAATTTGTTTTTAACGACACATACGAAAATAAATACTTTATAAATGATGTTTTATGACCCTTATAATATCTTTTCATTTTTCCAATATATTTTTTATTATGATCCTACTATAGATATACAGTGTTAAGAGTTTATATTTTTATACAGAAAGTAAAGACTGACGTAGCTAGTTCAAACATAAATATAATTTGATCTATAATGTTAATAAGATCTATAATGTGCAATAACTGAAGCTTCTGCGTATTTTGAATTAATCACTAAACTGCTAAAGTGTAAATTCAATTACTGAGAATTTAAATACCCTAAAGATTGACTTAAGCGTTCACGAGAACTAATAAATGACCCGTTATGCTTCAAGTCCGGAATTCGAGGTTCAATTGCGGATTCAATGATCAATTCAGAACTTGAAGCTTGAAGTTTAATTATTTCACGTTCCCACATGAATGGGGTCCTCCAGGTTCAGTATTCGGATGAAGGGAATATGGCACAGAAAATGTTTTAGTGAATTCTATATATTTTAAGTTTAGAATTTATGATTTTGTTAACGTAATTTCTAAGGATAAACAAATAATTTTTATAAAATTTTAGAGTGAGTCTCCTAATTGCCGTCTTGAAGTTTCTTTCATAATACAATATTTTTTTCTCTATATTTTTTTTTCAATAAAGACACAGAAAAAGGAAAATACAAACAAAAACAGTCAAGCAATTGTTGATAAACAAAAAATATTAATGTGTAGACACAAACAATCCTAGATAAACAAAACAAGTTATAGTTAAACAAAACAAGTTAGTTAAACAAAACAAGTTATAGTTAAACAAAACAAGTTATAGTTAAACAAAACAAGTTATAGTTAAACAAAACAAGTTAGTTAAACAAAACAAGTTATAGTTAAACAAAAAAAAATAATGAATAGAGCTGAAAGTGTCAACAACAAAAAATGCCTTTTCAAAAATAATTAAAAATTCAGTATGTAACTAATTGAAATATTTGAATTAATACAATTTGAATTAGAGGGTAAACTGGACCGATATACATTTTATCGAGTGAGCAATATAAAATTGAAAACTACTACACATCTTTTATACTTTGAACAATTTAATTACCAAAAATAAAGATTTCTTCAAAGGAAAAAATTCTTAATTAGAATACGGAATATATATATACTATAGGTAGGGTAAGGTGGGGTAAAATGGGTAGGAAGAGTGCCATTTTTCATTAAAAGCTATTTTTCACTTTTAAAGGTTAATTAAATTGAAATTTTTAAACTGAGAAAATTTTTGTTTTTAAAACTATTATCTGTTTTTTATATTTATCTGTATATTTATCTGTTTTTAAAACTAAGAAAGACAATGCCTTTCTTAACCATTTACGAAGCATTTCCCTTGAAAAGGCGTTAATTAACCAATAAGAAACAGAAAAGGTTAATAGTTTTGTTTTCGGAACAAAAGGCCGTTTAAGCGGAAACAATGCTCCCGAGTTTCTGAAAAGCACGCGTTTCTCCGCTCGGTAGCGGTTAGTTAATCGTGTTCGAACACACCCCTTGGCAAATCTCTTAGACGATTTTCCCTCAAAAGTCATAATTGCTGTCATGCCAAGGGGGGAGTTAACGGTAATTGTAGGGGGAAATGTATGGTTAGAAGATGAAGGATGATACATTTTGGATTGTAATTAAAAGTGGCATTGGATGTGACACACATTGTCTTCGACATTGGCTTAATGAATTAGATTCCAGCACGGCTAAAAGTTATAACGGACTGACTGGGACAAAGAAGTTTTTGTGTTTAGCTTTAAAGCTGAATGGTGGTTAATACTTAAAACATAATAATTATTTTACCCAGTTAATATTAAATATACAGAATTTTAAAAATAATTGTGTTTCATTTATAGAATTTTCACCTTTTTTTTGCAAACACCACTTGAAAAGATTCTGGTTTTGACATTCAATTATCTTACGCACCATGTATTTGCAATAGTTGACATTACCAGTATTTGTATATTCATGTAGTGATATTTTCTAATACAATTCATCTTTAAAACATAGGCCAACGTGCTCATAGACAATTATTCGTAAATCAAATGATTAAAACTAGAGCTACACAATGGGCTATTAGCAACGGACACTAAAGGTAAGATCCAGGAACAGTACCTCGTAATTTTGAACCGCGGTCAGATGACGAGGACAGCACCTGAGCTAGCACCCCACTCTCCAAATATTCACATCAATACAAACATGAGGATCACGACAGATTTAACGTACAATAGCCCCTTCTACATGGTGGATGTTTGTCGGATGAAGAGTCTGGAACTCGCCATCCTCCGATTATGGGCTCCGCAAGACCAGGATCGAACCCACACAGCACCCACTTCAGAATCGATATTGGTCCACAACACTCATCTTCATCCTTAACGAAATTCGTAAAGATGAACTTTCACATCTAACTCGTTTCTTCAATAAATTTTCACATAGATATTTCCGAAACCCTTTTATATGCAATAAAATAAGCATCTACAATGAGTTGTTCGTACACATATTAATTACGGCTATAAATTAATAAAGAAAGGAACTAAATCGACTTATATACAAGTCAGCAATTAGAACAAAAACACAAAATTTTCCGCAATAGCAAACTATTTTAGTCAAAATATTGACGATACTGTGACAGTTTCACCTATCGGTTGCTATTTACTTGTCGTAACCTCCCCACCGATTATAGTTTGCCTTTTACAAATGATGACGGCACTACCATATAACGTCAATGCCCCGGCCTCTCCTACTTTTTTTTGTATAAAGGTTAATATATTTCAGACCATCGGTTAAATATTATAGTTCCTTTTAACTTCGAGGAATGCTTATCAATTAAAATCAGCTATAAAAACTACACTATAAAATATACGCGAAATATTTTGGTTTAAATCTTTAGAGTTAAATGAAAGAAATCTGGAAGCATTACACAACTTTCTATTGCCTTTTTTCAAAGCTTTTGCGGGAGTTGACTCCAAAGCCAGACCTTCATATTTAAATTGTGTCCACACACTTTGAAACTGTACTACATCAAACTGAATCAAATTTAGTACCTAGAGGCATTTTGAATGTAATTTATCGTTATAAGGGAAATATATGCTAAGAATTGAAAAGAATAGTTATTTAAAAATACACTATTAGTTAATTCCTGGCAGAAAACAATGGCCAAAGCACTCCTTCCAAATGCTTGATTTTAACACTTCCCTTGTTGTCCATGCCATGGACGATGGACGCAGATACTAAGTAACTTTTGTAGCAATTTGGAAATCGGATTATTTTTTCTAGGGATTTATTATTTAATAAAGCACAAGCAGATAAACAGACTAATTTAAATTATAAAAAAAATGGGGGCTCAGGAAACCTCAAAGCATGTAGAAACAGTGAAAAACCATAATTTTGATGAAAAAATATGAAAATTTAACTTACTACACTATAGTTCTTTATCGTGCTCGCGCACCTCTCGTTCTGTTCATTTGTGATTATAGTGCAAATGACCAATGGGCATTCTAACTGACCTCAAGTCAAAGTAATAGGGATCCTTTTCATTCATTTCCTAGATTTTATGGGTTATGCCAGAGCTGTATTTCACTACTAAAGAGAAGGAGGCGGGGGACTTTTGTTTCTGACCCCCCCTAGAATTCCTAAAAAATATTTCTGAAAGTGTAGCTTTGGTATTGGTATAAGATCTGGGATGAGAAAATTCTTTTCATCATGTAAATGTGTTCACTCTCCTTTGGTAATAAGAAGGAAAATTATGAAAATCATTTTCTTTGTCATTATAAATGATTATAAGATTCTAATTTTTTTTAAATATTCCCGGCTTTTACTTCAACAATTGCTTTTAATAAAATAATTATAAAGCATGGAGTGAGAACTACAACTAGGTCACTCATATGTAATTCCCATGTAGTTACCTAGTTGTAGAACAAGTGCAACAATATTCTTTTAATAAATGAATTATTTTTTTAAAAATTCTAATTTTAAAAACAATTTAAAATTAAACAACTAATTCGCTTTAAATATATATAAATTAAATTTAAAAAAAAAAGCTTTTAGCATCCCTCCATCCAGCTTTTTAGGATACAATACATGGTAGAAATCCCAATATATAAAATCGTGTCTATGCCTATGTTTTTTTTAAATAATATAAATTATTAACTTTTTTAGAAGCTTATTCTAAAATGTGTTTAATGTTATAAAAAAAATGTTCGAGTTTACTTACAGTGGTTAGTACAGTCTAAGATTTTACTGAAACCAGTTAAAATTTAATAATGTCAAAAGCACTTGTAAAATTTTACAACAACATTTTCAAATAAAATTTTCCAGCATGTATTCACTAAAGAAATCCAGCCCTTTACAATACAGGGTAGAAATCCCAATATATAAAATCCTGTCTATGCCTATATTTGTTTTTTAAATAATATACCTTTTTAGAAGCTTATTCTAAAATGTGTTTAATGTTATAAAATAAATGTGTAAGTTACAGTGGCTAGTACAGTCCAAAATTTTACTGAAACCAGTAAAAATTTAATAATGTCAAAAGCTCTTGTAAATTTTAATACAACATTTTCATATAAAATTTTCCAGCATGTGTTCACTAAAGGAATCTAAACTGAAAGTGAGAATTCTGTATTTACAAGAAGATTCTTCGGTATCTATGTATTTTTAACTTTTAATTAGAGCTTTTTCAAGTTTGAATACAAGTTCAATATAAAAAAATTGTGCATTCAAAAACACATGTAACAGCTACAAATTTTTCCCAAATAGTACAATCGATATATATAAAATTTCCCTTTTATTCAAAACTTCTGTATTGATTTAGCACAAACATAGTTACTTAATTTTTGTTCATGCAACATAAGTCACTTTTGGTAAACATAACTTGTAATTAAGAATAATTCCAGAACAACTTTGCAGAAATATAGAAGTTTATTTACATGATATTTTAATGTGACATGAAGAAGAGTATAATGATATTTTAACTAGATATTCAAAACGTGTGTATTTTTATAGTGAGCAATAATTTGTTCATTTATCCCTTTAAACAGTCTGAGCATGGATACCTCTTTTACCTCAATTTCGTTGTAGATGCTAGCATATCATCCTTGCTGTCCATCTACTGGGCGCTTTAGATGTCATTATAAGCAAAACCATTTGAATGTCATTATATCTAAGAAATCACATTTAGACCCCACAAAACAAATACATCAAAGTTAGTTTATTGTACATGCCTCCATCGGATCTATCAACCAATTTAAACCAATTAGAAAAATAACTATTACTTACAATTCTAAATAACTATTGGCATAATATTTTTGATTAAATTTCCCCAAGGAAATAAAACATTACCCCCCCCCCCCCCCAACTTGCATCATAAGTATTGACAAAAAAGAGTAACAGATTATAATAAACATATTTATGTTAAAAAATATGCCCCAAAAAATGAATTAAACTTTTTAGAAAATAATGAATTTAAAAAGGGAATAAAATGGACTATAATTCTAAAAACATTTTTCCGGTCCTATTACTTTCAGTCAATCACTTTGATTAGTTTTTAAGATTTATAAAATATGTTCCCTAAAAGATAAAATTCTTTGATTCTATGTAATGAAAAAAGATATTTACAAACAAATTAAAATAAGTTATATTCTAAATACTGGATAGAAAGAAAAAATTTCAAATCATTGCACAAAAAGTTTTTATAGCCAAACAGTTGAAAAAAACAAGATGACAGTAACATTATGTAGCAAGAAGTAAGAATTACAAAAAATGAATCTTCATGTCACTTTAAAAAAAAATTTACAAAGCATATTTTTTGCAATAAAATAAAAATCAATAAATAAAATTTTAAAGCCTTCCTTTTACTTAAAGTCATCATTAAAAACATCTTATTATTCTTCTAAAATTAACCTTTCAATTCAGTTAAAATAATTAAAATAATCCGTAATTAAAATAATTTTATTTTAACAAATAGTATATATTTTCAAATGTTTACTCTTTTGAAATGTTTTTGTGTGAGCATTCTGTATTTGAGGAGCTTATTTTCAAATGGAATGTTTTCCTGTATGATATTTAGCAGTCACAGTGACCGCTTCTAGGCAACGAAATTCAAGCGATTTACTTCTAAATGTGGAATTGGGACAATAGAAGTAAATTCTTGAATTTCATTGATAAATAGCAGCTCCAGATATTCGCTATGGCTGTTTCCTTTTAAATATAAGCTCATTGAATGTGCTCAAATAATGATCTCGCAATACATTTTTCATTCGCCTTTTTGTTCACGTTATTATTTAAATATATTTATATTTTAAGGTAGAAATGACCTATTTGAAATTCATATTAGTTCATTAGTTTTTAATGTTTCTGTAAAAACATGAAATTACAGATAATTCAAATTCAGAGAACATTAGCCAATTAAACCATATTATAGCATTTATTTTTGAGATACTTTTAAAAATGAGCTTTAATGTGACATAAAGAAATCTTTAAACTCTTCAAAATAAGAAAAACACATTCCTAAGCTTTGCATTAATTTAACTGTGGTTTTACTCTAAAAATATGTTTAAACTTTGCACATTTTATTCCATATGTAAATTCCAGTACAAACAAAGAATTAAAAAACATATCTTAATAGCATTTAAATTCTATAAAAGTTTCAACCAATTCCTCATACATAACATTTAAATAAGAGATTAGCATTTTTTATACATAAAGTTTGGTAGAAACTTCGGTAATTGTAATGTAATTTGGAATCATAAATAAATTCAAATAATAACTTAAATAATTCATAATAATATAGTATTACTATAAATTTATTTACCATGAAACCCATATTTTGACAAATTGCAATAAAACAATACATTGAACAATAATAAAATGTGCTTGTGAATTTTAGTAAAATCTTCTTCAACAATAAATTTTCCATCATTATGTATTTAATTTAGAATCAACTAGTAAATTGGGATTCCCTTTTGATACATCAGCTGTAGTTACAAAAACTTGGGTAATATCCACAAAGTTATATATTCTTTTAAGGAAAAGTTCTTTAACTACAAGTCCTGAGACATTCTGTAAATACAGAAAGAATACTTTAAATCACATCTATTACAACACATTTATACTAAAAATTAGTATTGTGTTAAATAAATTATAATTAACAAATATCACAAATTAAATTGCTTTATTGTAAAACCAATAAAATATGTAAAAAAAAAAAGAATAAAAATAATGTTGGAACGATTACTAAAATATGCCAAAAATTAAAATTTTAGTCTACACTAGTATCAACCTCAAAAAATAATAACACAAATAGAATTAATACAAATATTTACTTTTTAACACTCTGAATATTCTATTAAAATTTCCTCTTTACTATCTCAACATATTAGGGATTAATTCGGCTGTTCAGTTGCAATAGCAATATTATTATTTATGTGTACATGTATTCTGTCAAGGGAAATTAGTAATGTTTATTAATTAAGTATATTAAAATATTTGTATTTTAAAATTATGTTTTCAATCTGTTCTATGTCCATGCGTGGACTTTCAGTGTGTGCAACAAACATTGGTTTTTAATAAACTTAGTTAAAATCTCAACTAATAGGAAATGTTAAAATTTTAGGACTCCTCAATATATAGTGTATGTAGCTGTTGGGGGTTCTTATGAGCACATTTAGCTTTTAAAGCTGGCTATATATTAGACTGTACAAAAGTTTTTGCCATGTATTGGTGTTCATCCCATTAAAAGACATTAAATAAAATTAAAATGCTTCCAGAATACAAAAGTGGGAAATTATTTTATATCTGTTATTTAAAAGTAAAATACAATATATTGAAAATAAGATGCTCAAAAGAGTTGATATTTGGATATATTAACTGAATCAATAATGTCATGGAAATTCCATAAATAGAAACAATTGTTAACTTCAAAAACAAAATAGAAATATGTATAATACTAACCTGGAGTCCTGGTCTTACAGGAATAGCTTCTAAAGAAACAGTAACGAATGCACCCTTTTCCAAATTATTGAACTTTTGACCAGAAATCCCATGCCATAAGATTCCATTTGAGAATGAGTTTTTAAGGGTAAAAAGCAAATCCAATGACCTATCACTGTAAGAGACATTTATAATTTTAAAAAAATCTTAAATCAATGAGTACATACAATATACACTTGAGCATAAACTAAAAAAAATTATCAAACTTTATGTTTATAAAACAATTTTAAAAAAATTATTTAAAAACGAACTACAAAGATATTATTTGATTATTTTTTTTAAATGTTAATTTGCTTTTTTTAAATATTTTAATTTCATATTCCAATTGCCACAACTTCAAATAAAAAGGGTGGGATGTCGATTAGGAACAAAATTAATGGTAAGAGACATTTAAGTTCAATGGTAAAGGTACAATGCTGGTTATGTAATCTCAAACATTCAGCCTTGTCCAGTAACCTGTCTTTTTCATTAGTCTCTTTGCATAATTAAACTTGTGTATGTATATTTATGGAAGAATATTCAGCTTTTAAAAGCTAATTTAAGTTCTATTTATTCCCCTGTTAAGAATTTGTAAATATCAAAAAAGTAACAATAGATTTTGCTAATAGATTTTAAAATACAAAAAAAGGGGGAAACAAATAAAAAATTAAATACAAAGAAAATTTCACAAATGTTCTATAGTACACATGAAATTAATTATAGTAATGAAATGTATGTACATTTTGTGTTGTATGTGAACAATACAATACTCATAAATATAAATCCTAAATGTATTTATAATATCAAATCAATCATACCATGCATTTATGATTCTAATTGTGACAGGGAATGGTTTCTCCAGAGTTACTATACTTGGTATTTCGGTAATTATTAGTCGAATTTCGCCATAACCAGGTGCCTATAAATATTTTTTTTTTTAATTTATAACAGTAGTGAAAAGACATGATTTATATCAAATACAAAATATAATTTAGTTTTAAAGTGTTTCAGTCATTTAATTTATTACATTACATAATATTTTGCAAATATACCAATTTATATACAAAATGAAAATAACAAACTAAAAATAACAAAAAGATATCAATGTTTACATTATGTTATTATATTATCTAATAGATTTTCTCAGAAAAAGTTAAGCTTAATATATATATATATATATATATATATATATATATATATATATATATATATATATATATATATATATATATATATATATATATATATATATATATATATATATATATATATATATATATATATATATATATATATAATTATTATTATGTATTATATATACAATTTTTATTATGTATTATTAATGTATTTCACATTTTTTTAAAACATGTTTGCATTAGCTTCTAACAGACAAACTGTATTTTGAAATGAAATGAGCAATTCAAAAATTTGCAAATGCAAAAACAATACATAAAAAAATTCTGATAAAAAAAAATTTAATTGGGGATCTAAACAATTGCAATGATATGGGACAACTATAAGTACTGAAATTCTTAATGTAATTAAAGCATATATATTCATTAAAAAGTTTTACATTAAATATATCAGTCATTACATCACAAAAACATCATTCACTCATGAAAAGGAAGTAGAAAAAAATCTAATTTGTGAATATATAAATTATTAACCCATTAACGCCGGTTGGCAAGAAAACTTGCCATTCGACATTTTATTTTTTTTTCTTTGCCAATAGATGGTGGGAATTGTTCCAATTAGTGTTTTTTTCTTTCTAAGAGTCAACCAATCAAAATGCGGCACTGCTTGTGTACTTCCCAGATAGCTTTGTAGGTGAAATTGTGGTTCAAAGTTAGAATTTCTTTCGAACGCGAATGATGCCTCGTCCATCATCACAAAAGATGTTAAAAAAATACTTTTATTACTGTTTTTGATCTATTTTTTGTGCTTTATTGCAATGACATGAATCCATTGTTCATATTAATACACTAAAAAACTAAATAAAAAAATATTTTATAACTGTTAGGTAGACGTATTTTTGACTGGCAAGTTATCTTGCCAACCGCCGAATGTGTGAAGTTCGGCACTATAGGTAGTTACTTATAATTTTATAGGTTCCGATACCGATTTGATTATTTATTTTAAGCTTAAACATGGTAAAAATTTAATTATGAATTAAAAATAAAATATTTTAGGTAAATATTTAACTTTTTTTCAAACAAAATATCTAGCACCCTCCCCCCCCCCCCTTCTTTTCAGTCTTACACTAAATGAAACTTTAGATGTTTTTCTTAATCCTGACAGTGACTCTGAGTCAGATAGTGGCCATGACTGCGAAACATACAAATTTGGTTATCCAGCCCCTATTAAAGGTGCTGATGTAGACACTGACAAACATTCCGAAAGAAGTGATGATGAGGTGTAAGGTAATCTCGATCACTTTCCATGGAGAATATTATCCTCCATATGCAAAATAAGTCGTCAAATAGACCATGAAGAGAGCAATGCAGGTGACCCATCGTTATCATGCACATATGATCCCCCCAAAGGGACCAAAGCGAACAAAATCTGAAAGTAGAAGACCTAAAATATCAAAGAAAAAAGACCGAAGCTAGAACAAAAATTATAAATTAGTTGGGAATAAAATTCCTGAATTTACTACTCTGTACAAACCAACTGCCATGTATTTGTGTCACAAAAGCGTAAAATCCCCATGACAAAGTATGTAGCGAAAAATGCATCCGTACAAGTCAGACCAACAGTTTGATCAATGCAAAAATATTCCAATGCAACGTCCGTTTTGAGGTCTAATTTAAACGTAATCTTACGAGTTGGACGATATCTAATCTTCCCTAACTTTCATATGTTAATAATAATATTTTTAGGGCTAAAATTTCCCAACTCGGGGTTTTTAGGAGTTGAAATTCCCAATTTTCAGGGTCTTCAGATTATGGGGGGGGGTCGTGCTCCCCCCCCCCCCCCCCCGGTACGACGGGCCTGCGCAGCAAGCTAAATAAATAAATCTTTATGAATGGAAAAATATAAATCTGCAACTGTCCTATGAATTACTTTGACAGTTTTTAAAACCACAAATATACACATTCACCTGCTGTCACAATTGTTGTGCCCCCCCCCCCCCAGTGCGACGGGCCTGAAGGTGGATCCACCTTCAACTGTTCAAAGTTCCTTCATATAGTTTGATTTAATATGTTATATAAATTGGTCATTATTTAAGAATTTTTTGTGTATTTCTATATTTGTGTAGAATTTATAATGCTTTTAGATTTATGTGCACACTACAGACGATTGGTCAGAAATCTTGCCAGTTAAAAAATCATAAAAATAATTTTTGAAAAAATCTGAAAAATTCAATTTATACTTTAATTCATCTAAATAGACAAGTTATAGCATAAAAAGTTATTTTCTTTCATTATTTCAAAGTCGCCTTTAATGGGTTAAATATTAATATAAATTATCTTAAATGTGCATATAATTTGCTCAACTAGACCTTAGGGTACAATTTAAAATATCAATTAACAAATTTATAAATAAAATTAACATATAAGGCAAGAATTGAAAACTCAGTACATTAGACGCTCGTTTTTACGAACTCGTAGGGAGTAACCAAATTGTTCGTAAAATCGAAAGTTCGTAAAATAGAATATCATGAAAAGTAGATAAATTTTAGGCTTATTTTTATTAAACTATCTTCTCTTTTTAAATAAAGCATTATTTAGAAATTATATTATGAAGTAAAGTTATATATATAGTTACTCTATATAAGAAACAATTGTAAAATAAAATAGTTAAATAAAAAACAATAAGTATACCTTTATTGATGAAAAATCAAGCATCAGAATAATCGCTAGTTTTTCTGTTTTAAAAAAACTTTTTGGAAAATACATGTTTTAATTTTATTGATGTTTGAAAGCATTTCACTATTGTCCTCCTCAAAAGAGGCTAGTCTTGCTAACCATTCAGTTTCCTGAAGCTCAAACCGTATCTGGATTTAAATTGCTGCAGCCAACCGTTCGATGCCTTGAAGTCTTTGTTGAGCTTTAAAACAAAGCAGTTCAATTGTTCCTTAAGCACATTACAGTAAACGGAATGTTCGTTTCTATAATGTTCCTCATTCAAACAAGCAATGCTTTTTCCAGTTTGGGAAAAATTTTGCTGCTCTAAAATATTTTCGAGAGGGACACTCTTGCTGGTCTTGTTTGCATATCCAACGATTTTTTCTCTTACTCTTAAAATTATCTGTAGGCTATTCTTTGGAATTCCATATTTCTTTGAGATTTCTGTCTTGCTTAAAATTTTCTCTTCTATTTCTTTTAAAATTTTCTTTTTTGCCTCAGCAGATAAACGAGTGTGTGTCTTCAACTGCGACATGACTAAATTTCCTCAACTAAAACTGGCTCAAACTCCCTGTGGACTCACACGAAACTTTAGACATTGAGGGTCCAGATGAAACTAACCAGCTACAAAACATTATCTTATAACGAAGCACCCCTTTCCCCGCTCGACATTGACACATGCTTATTGAATGTAAGGGAGGGGTAAAGATTGACGTCAAAGTGCCACTCTCCAATAACATGCCTTATATCCACCTGCTGTTGGCCCCTGTAATTTTTCTCGGAATGGCCTTGAAATGTTTGTATGTGTTGCTTTGTTACTCATATGAGCTTTTAAACTTTGTCTGATGTCAGGTAAACGCTAGCGAAGTATGAAATAAGTTCGCAAAAAAGAGATTTTTCAAAATTTTAGTTCGTAAATGGGAATTAAAAATAACATTATGCCTATGGGACCACATTCGGGACCAGGCACTAGTTCGTAAAATCGTGAGTGTTCGTAAATTAGAGGTTCATAAAAACGAGCGTCTACTGTATAAACACTTAATTTGCAAAAACTTAAAATTAAAAAAAAACAGCATAAAATTTTTATACTATACACATAGAAATATTCGTTTAAAAATAAAAAAGATGTGTTATTATAATGATGTCACATAATAAAAAATATTTTAGCAGTGAAATAATGAGGGATAAATTAAAAAACTAAGTTTCAAAATACTTTGCTATTTTAAAGCCATTACTATAAAAAAGCATTTGGACACTTCTTCTACAGCTTGTACATCTAGTTTTAAATTATAAAACTTAAAAAAAATAATATATCAATTTTTCAATAAAAAAAAGTGTTTTTATATTTGAAATTTTGTTAATGCAAAAGAAATAAATTAAAAATCTTTTTTTTATACAACTTTTAAAATATTTGAGCTTATCAAAGGCAAATCCAAACTACATTTTAAAGGAATTTTTAATACTTTTAAAATATGTATTACTAGTTACATCAATTTAGGATATTTTTGAGAATTCACAAAATAATAATAACAGATTTAAAAGTTTTTAAAATTTAAAAAAATAAAATCAGATAATTATACAAACAAAAAAAATCATTTTATATTTTATTTCCAATTGATTTTTTTTTCTTTAATTCTGTAGAACTTTAATAAAATTTCTTAACCTTCATATATAATAAAAAGTGTAAACATTTTAGTGTCATAATTATAAAAAAGTGTTTTGTGATAAAAAAAACTACTAATAACTCTTTTTAATAATTATTTGTTTATGAGGAATCAATGGAATCAACTTTACCATTCGTTCTAATTGAGATGTTTGCAAACGCCCTCTTTCACCCATGCATGTTCTCCATACGATATCTAGTTTTCCTATACTAGCAACATTTTTTACCAATTTAGAATAAGTTTGTGTTCCAGGTTTTGGTCTCAAACAAAAAAGGTATTGCATGCTGTCATTGGGATTCAAACAGCTAACATCTCCAAATACCGATAATGACCTATTATGTAAAAAAGTGGACAAAATTATTTTACACAATAAACTTTTTATGAAACATAAAAATATATAGTCCTTAAGTATCCTTAATAGCTTAAAGAATATGTGATTGTGTGTAAAACTTACTCGCATTCCATTTGTACAAAATTCAATTGATTGGAAGTGAAGTTATTAGATGGCTCTAAGGAAACTTTTTCTAAACACATAGAAGCAAAAGTAATGTTTTGTAAAGGCGCTTCAAGATACACTTCATCCGACTAAAATAAAAATATTCACATTTATAAAATTTTCATATATCATTACACCATCTGGAATGTATTTTAACAAGTCATATGGCACTGATATAAACTAATTTTATAAATATTTTTTTACTCAAATGCATTTATTTATTTTAGAAAATATCAAGGAGCCTGATATGAAATCAACATGAAAACTATTCATAATTACTTTTGAATTCTTTGTGAAGAAAAAAAATATAAATTAAAATTGTCATTTAGATAAAAAAAATATAACTACTTTTATCTACTGAAATTTTAATTTATTTATTAAATATATTATAACAGGCAAATTGGTGTTGTGAAATCCAATATTAGTTTTGAATTCTGACTAAAACTAAAATCTATGTAAAGGCTAAAATTTGCATAGGATAAAACTAGTGCTCTTTATTTGAAATTTAATATCAGACCCTAGAATGGCATAGCGCAATAAATGAAAAATTAGCAAAAAGCGTTTGATAATTAAGATAAATTACTGTTCAGTATGAAGCATGTAAAAAAATTTAACTTAGTAAAAAATATATCAAAGTTAGCCACTGTTGTCTGAAGTTAGATTATTAGTCTCAGCACCTATTCATTTAGGGTGCCAGGATTTAGGATCATTGAGATGTTTTCCTAACTGGTGTTCCTTTAATGGGATTAATCAGCATTTTCATCACATTTAAATAAAACATATGTAGTATTTAAAAGTAACAAAAAAAACCATTTGTTATGGTTATTTTTAGTGCATTTGTTAATATTATTGTGTTTAAAAAGAACAGCAACAATAACACTTTACACAATTATACTTCAGAACTATAATCGCTTGTGAATTTAAAAATTGTCTCTAAATAAAAAACAATCAAAATTGGAAAAAGTAAAACATTATTTTTTTACATCCAAAAGGTAATATATACATATTTTTACATCTAAACAGAAATGTAAAACAGGAAAAAAATCACAATTGAAAACAAATTAACTCTTCTTTTACACATAAAAGGAGATTTTAAAAAAGAGATAAATTAGAGTTAATATGCAAGAGATATTCTAAATATTTCTCGGAAAATTTATTACAAAGCATATTTTGTGTAAATTTTTTATGCAAATACCGAAAAATCTCATGTAAATTATAAAACATTAAAAATAAATTGTTAACATATCTTCAAATAATATGCAGCTATATAAAAACAAAAATGTGGTTGGATATATTCTAACAAATATAAATAAAAAAATTTAAAAAGAATTGACTGTATAAAACATATATACATCAAATTGTGTTTGAGGCAATAAATTGACATACAGTATTTATATAAATCAAAAAAATACTTTTTTTAAATATTTTTGTGAGTTAAATACAATATAAAAAATATTTCCAATAAAATGCAAAAAAAAAATTAAAGGGGCTGTATTGAGGACAGAGCTGCAATGGGGCATGTCGTGTGCGCGCTGCAGAGAGTGTATGAGCACTAGGGAGCTTATATGTTGGGTTTGAGGCAGATTTCTCACCCAGTCGATTTACTTCTAAATGTGATATTCTAAAGCTATGTTTATCTTTCTGCATTAACGTTTGCATGCCCAGCTAGTGAACACTCGGGTCTGCTTTCTGGACACAATGTCGAGGAGTAATTGCTTTACGGTTGTCAATTGGCTAGAATATGCAAGTGTTTAACAAACCCTGATTGGTTGTACGATTTTGCAAAAGATTCAGTTTATCTTATAATTTTGGCAACATGTTTTATAGCTAAGATAACTAGTTAAATACAGCACAATTCAAAAAGAATTTTATTTAGGACATTTAGATATTGGTTCCTGGTTGTTTTATGCACTTTAGATATTATTTAACGAAATAATGTTTTTGAATATTGGAAGATTGTTTAATTTCTGTGTTGCATGGTCTATTATTTTAATATTACTGTCTATTTATAAAAATGTACAGAATTTTATTATAATTTTGGAGGTAAATATCTTATTTTTCTGTTGGTATGGTTGGAAAGGGATATGATGCCCCAAAGGACTGTAATTTTGGCATCCTATCCCCTTCGATTCAATGCAGTTGAAATCAAATTCAATGCATAACGCCCTATCAAATTCAATATAGTTTAAGCAGACGAATGTATTTTCGATGCAAGATTGTCAAAACCAGATTAGTCGGAGGCGAAAGGCCAAAGACCATAATTTCCCTGGTTCATAAATCGGCGTCAGGAGTTTGTGACATTAGTGCATGGTACTTGGCACTTAAAACTGTGAACGAAATTTGACTTTCTATGTGTTTCATGGCCATGCATCCAATTACACCCACTATCCAAACTTTAATTTAGAGTCAGAATAATATACACAATACCCCTGAAATAAAAAAAGCAGGGAGGAAGGGAAGCATTGGTTATTGAACAAATAGCAATACAGAGATTTGGGGTCATAGGTAGGGAAAACTATGGTATAGAAATTCTAATGACCTGGCACTTCTGTAGGAATGATTAGCACTATAATGGCCCTAAAACAAATCTCTAGGGCGCATTTTCATTAAACAACATGACACCGAATAAATCCAACGATACAAACCCAAAAGGATTATTCTGTTATCGTACCATTTTGTAAGTGGTTTTTCACTACACATCTGCTGTTTACTGAAAAAAAAATTATTACTAATTTTGGGTTTAGTGTTTTCTTGTGCACATACGTACCTGCTTTTTAAGATGAAAGATCATTTATTATAAATTAAATTGTTTAATATTTACTTTTTTTGGAAACACATCTTTAAAAATAAAATCTTTCTGTGTGTATGGAATTCTTCAAGCAAAATATGTTGGAGGCGATTTTAACACCTTCTTGATCAGAATTTTTTTTTTATTTCAGTTGCATTTATTTTCCAAGAAAAAAAAATAGAAATACGTATTTACTTTGGTCTATTTACTTCGTGTGGCCTGTACAGTCTCCTTATGGACCAAATAATGCCATTCAAAATATAATAATGCACATTTTCAAAGACAGAGCATATAAATGGCTATAAACAATTTAAATGAATATGAAATGAATGATGTGATTGTTAGTCATGTTAGCATGGTTAAAGATGAAAGCATTACTTACCACCTTCAGAGGAATTTAATAACATTATGTTTTTAAATAATGTGCAACATAAAATTAATTGCAAAATTGATGATAACCAATTACCTTTTCTACCTGAAAATAAAATATCGAAAGTTGCAAATAACATTGGATTGGACATAAAACTATTTAACTGGACATAAAACTATAGAAAATAAAAATTCAAAGTTTTTCAAAAAATATTTTTAAGAGATATATATCAGAAAATAACACTATTATAGTTTAAATACATGTAATCTTTACATTTTAATGCAAACTCTAGTAAAAAAATTATAAAGCATGTTAACAAGCAGTGTAAAAAGTATATTGTTTGTATTCACCAAGGAAATACATACTCTTACCTACAACATATGGTTCTATCTATTAAAACATAAGAATTGGCCAAATTAAATCATTCCTTGTTAACTACAAAATGGGATGGGATGATGATTACAAAATATAGTATAATATGATAATCTTCCTATTTTGATTATTTTGGATGCCATTTTTGTAACTGAATAAGCAGATCATTTGGGTAACTAGAGTTCAGTATAAGAAAAAATATGCACATCAAATAATCTTGTAATATAGGTTAGATTAAAAGTTCCATTACAATTGAAGCATAAAATGCTTAAAAATTTGAGTTATGCTATCAAATTGCTTCTCATAAAATTTATTACAAAACACATGGTAATCCTTCCAAGCTTACATACACATGCTTTCCATACATGCTTTACAAACCATACACATGTTTTCCTTATTAGTTAATTTAAGTATATCTAAGTAAAAATAGTCAGTCAAGAAATTTGATTATTTTTAACAACAAGCTTCCACAAATTTGGACATCACCAAAGGAAAAACTTTTATAATGCCCCATTATACTTTGAGGCACTTGAAGTAACCCTAATGGTGCAGATGAGAATATAAATGAATCGGAATTGTCAAATTTGCTTACTAGGCAGTTTGATACTTTTTGTATGTGTGCCTAAAACGTATAAGTAAAACAAAATCATATTTTTTTCACAGCCAGTTACGAGGGTGGGGTGAAAAGTTTCCGCCCGACCCAGACATGGCGCCAGCAGATCTCATTTTTGACTCGTATTGGATAGCACAATCCTTGACTAACTTATATAATAGCTTTCACATTGATTGCTCTATTAGGATATGTTTAGCAGCCTATTGAATAATGTGCCTCGCTTGCTTCCGTGAAAATGGAAACAGTGGAGAAGCAAGCGGTCATCAAATACTGATATTTTGAATGATTAACACCACTTCAAATCAAACAAAAAATGGATTCAATACTGAAAGACTCTTCTCCATCATATTCAACAGTCAAACAATGGGTTTCTGAATTTAAGAAAGGTCGCACGAGCACTGATGATGAACCACTCTCAGGACGTCCCGCTGAGGTTACAAATGGCGAAATGATAGAGAAAATTCATAAAATCCTAGTAGAGAACCGCAGATTGAAAGTGAGGGAGATAGCCGAGACTACTGGGATGTCAACTGAACGGGTACGCAATATTTTACAGCAACATTTGTGCATGGAGAAGCTGTGTGTTAGGTGGGTGCCGCATTTGCTAACTATCAACAAAAGCTGCATCGGAAGCCTGTTTTGAACAATAATTTGACACTATACAAGCAAAATTTCAGCGAATTTTTCCTTCGATTTATAACATGATGAAACTTGGGTACACCATTACACTCCTGAAAGTAAACAACAGTCAAAACAATAGACTGGAGCAGGTGAACCAACCCCAAAGAAGGCAAAAACAGTTTTATCAGTGAAAAAGGTTATGGCGACTGCTTTTTGAGACCCAAAAAGGTATTATCTTTTTTGATTACCTTGCGAAGGAAAAAACGCAGAATTATTAAATCGTTTGAATGAAGAAATGAAGGTAAAACGACCTCATTTGGCAAAAAAAAAAATCTTGTTTCACCATGACAATGCACCTGTTCATTCGTCAGTCATTGCAATGGCTAAAATCAAGGAAGTGAAGTTCGAATTGTCATCCCATCCAGCTATTCACCAGATTTAGTTCCCAGAGACAATCATCTGTTTCCCAATCTCGAAACATGGCTCGGAAGTAAAATGATAACAATCACTATGATAAATAAACATATATTAAATTCACTAATTTGAAAAACAAATTCATTTGATATTCCACATAATATTTTAAAAACAATTTTTTTTTAACCAAAATGGATGTCAAATGCTAAAAGGTTTAAATTAAAAATAGATGCTTTTTAATTTGACTTTTGTATACAAATTACTCGCCAAATTTTATTCAAATCGTCTAATCAGTATTCATTTTTTTAATTTTCTTATTTGGAAACACAAAGGAAGTTTACTGTTCTTTGATTTTCCCTACATTGGTTTTTATGAAGAATTACTATATTTTATTTATTTAAATGATGTGTTAATTAGATATAAAATTGATCAGCGTCATTAAATATATAATTTTATAATCTTTAGGGGAGGCTATTTTAAGTTATTCATTTTTCCAGTTAAATACTTATTTTAGAAAATTGGAGAATTTTTGTTGTGATTTATAGCGAGTAGAAGGAAGTCTTTATTGAGAAAAAGGCAATTTCTAGAATGTTCACATTTTGTTGTCATCAAACAGAAAAGGATACCAGAGAATCATGTTATTTTCACAACTTATTTCAGCATGTGTAATTAAAAATGTGACCTACAATTTCTTTTTCTACAGTAGTTGGCAATTATTACAAATCACAAATTATTGGCTTAATTTTTCGAAATATATATAATGTTGCTCTATTAAAATTATATAACTAAACAAGACAATTTTTTTTTTAAAGCAAATAAAGATCGCAAACCTCTTGTAAAACTAAATTTTTCAATAAAAATTATGCTATTAAATTAACAAAATTATGAAAAGAACCAAACTTTTACCAAATAAAAGAAATCTTGATACTTGTCACAATACAGTAGAAAGTCGTTGGGGCTTCTGCGATTCCGGAAAATTCCGGATTTTAGATCATCATGATATTCATAAACATTTCACCTCTCCGTGCAAAAGTGGTCCAAAATTGAAATTTTCCAACGCAAATTTCACTTTTCTTCAACATTGATAACAAAACTATTTAAATAAATCGCTATATTATAGAAAAAAGAGTTGCTAGCCATTATTTCATTGGAGCCATACATCATAGAAAATAGTTACATTAGTAATGTTTCGCTATTACTAATACATTATTATAGCAGAATTTAAATTTCTTAATATTCTGCAGATTCTGGGTTTGTGCATTATGTGTGCCAAAACAAAACTATTTAAATAAATCGCTATATTATAGAAAAAAGAGTTGCTAACCATTATTTCATTGGAGCCAGACATCATAGAAAATAGTTACATTAGTAATGTTTCACTATTACTAATACATTATTATAGCAGAATTTAAATTTCTTAATATTCTGCAGATTCTGGGTTCGTGCATTATGTGTGCCAAGCAGTGATAAGACTTTGCAAGGTTTAAATGGATGCAAGTCCATGTGGTAAATCTACCACCTCACTCTCCCTACAGGAAAATTACTGAAAACGTCCAGAAATTCTTAATATTCAACACATACTTGTTTTGTCCATTTTGTGAGCCAAGGAGGGAGATGACTTTGTGAGATTTAAATGGATACATGCATGGTAAACTTCATCCCCTCCACTTTCTCAACCAGCTGATTCGTAACGGAAAAGTATTGATAACGTTATTATTAGAACCGGAATTTTTACACATTCTGTATGTGCTCATTTTGAATGCCAAAGTGGCAGGTAACTTCACAAGGTTTAAATTAATGCTGCACTGCATAGTGATTGTCATCCCCGCCTCTTTTCCATCCGATTTGTTGGTTTATGGAATAATAGAAAAACAAGTTCGAAATTTTTCCAATTAAAAAAAATTGTAAGAAATTCATAAGGTCCAGATATTAGATAATTCCGGGTTTCAGACTTTCTACTGCATATGCTTATACAATACAAGGGCTTCAGTCTACATCAAACACAGATAATACATTACAAAAACTATAACTTTAACTAAACATTAAATTTCTAAAAAATGAAGGTTCCCGATTAACAGGTAAATTCTTTAGCATAATAAAGCAATGTACTTAATACTTAATAAACCATAAACTATTTTTTTTAAATAACAAAGTGTTAAATTTAAAATATTAAAATATGCATATAATTTTCTTAGTCCTGGCATTGTATGAGAGTCACTAAAAATTATTTTTAAATCTATTAAACAACTCTTTCAGGTTGTTGAATTTAGTTCTAAATCATATTAATAAGAGAAATATTTTATACACATTTCTTTTCCAAAGAATAGTATTTTCAAGCTAAAATAAATTACATAAGTTGCAATTGAAATTTGATTTCAATACTGATGAAGTTCAAAGACAATAATACAACAATGAATTATAGTTCAAGAATCTAAAAAATAAAACTTTTCCCAAAGATTTATTTGTAAGAAGAAAATAAAAAAGGAGCTATGTAACGATGGTGAAAGTTCTGGTCTTACCAACTGTTCTGTGTAGAGTATTTGATGTTGACACATCAGACTAAATGAAATTTGAACAAAACCTGATTAGATGAGACACTAATCTACAATACCAGTAAAAGTAATAGCCAATGCATATGCATGAGTGAATGAAAAAGGTTCCACACCAACTTTACTGTAACAGGTGTATAGATGCCATCCCATCCTCAGACTGGCATGTTTTGCCAAATGAAATGAAAAAGATGCGAGAATGATAGTATTCCCAACACAAATCATAGATAAACTGGAACCTGCAGATTGTCTAATCATAAACATTCCAATCCACGAAGATCAAGCTGTCTTGTTCAAGGTCATATCAATTATCCCACAATCAACCAATACAATCCAGGCATTCCAAAAAGTCTGAATCTGCAATACTTCCAAAAAAGCTTCGTTGCTGACTTTCCAAATTAAACATTGATCATTTTCGATATATAATTGTCAACCTGAAAATTACAAAATAGAAATCAAGTTTTTGTTTTTCCAGGATTTTGTAATATAGTGAAACATCGACCAAGCCAAGTCAGAAAATCTTTATGTTTGGCTGATGATATATCAAAATGTGAAAATGGCAATAATTCTATTGGGCAGAATATATTTAGCTTAATAAATGTGTATTGGCTATTAAGAAAAAGTATTACCAGACCAGAATTGTCTTAAAAATAAATAGTAGATATTAATTAAATTTGCTTATTTCAGAGAGTAATAATAATTGTCATACTATCAAAATTAGCATTGCAATATTTTTAAATATCATTGTTATAATTCATTCAATATTTTTTTTAATCTTAAATTGGTTTTAAATACTTCATACAACATTACTACAGGGAGCATATCCGTGACTAAAATTAATGGCTATCTAATTTAGTTATGATTATAACTAATTTTATCATGGATAATGTTATTGAGCAATACAAATTTTAGCAACATTAATTTTCTATATCAATTAATTTTCACAATCTATTTTTAAACATCAATTGAAATTTTAGCAACCACTTAAAAACAATAGTTAAATATGTACAACATGACTTGCTAATTTAGGTCTGGTTCATAAGTATCCCTCATGGAAATTAAATGTGGAAGATATGAAATAAGTCATAGTAGTTTGATTTTCTAAACATTGTGCTATAATTAGAGTACTTATAATATTTGACATTGTCCAGATAGTATTCTGGAACTTTTTCTGAAATCCTAGTTGTAGTTATATCTAAAAACCTTTAAATAGCAAATTAGAAACTTCATGTCAATCTAGTGAATTGTGATGAATATTTGTAAATAAAAATAATTTATTAAATACTCCAAAAAATTAAGAACATAAACAAGGATTGATAACTGATTGTACATCCATTAAACAAAATAGTTTTTTTTAATATAAATGTTAGATATAAAATATAAAGAATCAGGAAAGAAAGTGATAGTCTCAAAATTTTTCCCATAGAAGAAGTTTTTATAAATTTCTTTAGTTATATTTGCAACTGATACCTATGTATTAAAAAAAATGAAGTAAAGTAAATATTAATCTTATTGCTTCTTTGGACCAGTTAATTGTGATTTACTATTGAGCATGTCTACAAAGAAAAGTTAATTATTTACGGAGGTGAAATCCATATAAATTAATAAAACAAAGATTTTGTTTTTAGGCATTATCACTATTGGCATACATAATGGTTTTAGATATGATTACTATGCAATAGTTACTATTTCAATTAAGCAAAACAATCATTTCAATTTTTATCAGATACAACTTTTCAAAGACTTTTGATGAGATCAACTTACAAAGCAATGAAATAAAAAATATTATTTAAAAATACTGATTAAATAAAACCAAAGTTAGTTTACTCACATGTGCTTGTTTCTCACTACAAAGTTCTTTCAACTGTAAAAAGTTTTATTATGCTGTCAAATAATTGTATTTTCGATGTGTTTGATAATGTCCTAAGAAGTGATATTTTTTAGGAATAAGTAATTTTTGTTATTTATTAATGAAAATGAACTACTAGAAAAAAAATTTAACTCCATATGTATAACTGTTAATAAGTTAATCTTAATTGAAGTTATTTGTATTAAGTTAATATAATAACTAACATTATTTTATGTGTTTACAGACAAAAGGAAATATTGTGCACATACTTCAGTGTTTTGGCTAAAATACTTACTACAAGCTATGGAATTTATATATGTTAATAGTAAAGTACTGGAATTATATTATCAGCTTGTTTTCAAAGGAAGAATATTAGTTCCAAATTAGCTAAAGTCACAGAAGAATATAAATTATATCCATTCCACCCATTCCATTACATGAGGATAAAAGACTAGGAAATGACATGGCACTTACTACATAGATGATAATAAGCATAAAAATAGAATTTAAAACAAGCCCACAGTCATTTTGCTACAGCAGTTGACGACACAAAGGTTTACCAAAAGATATTACGTGATTTGCGCTTTGTATTTCCTGCATAATGAGATAAGAAAACAACCAATTGAAAATGTACAATAAAAAGAAAATGAACAGTAGCAGCATTGCAAGGAAACAAACTACAATAGTGAATAAGAAGAAAAGTCTAAGTTAAACATATTTTTAATTAAAAGCTACAAATGGGGAAAAGCAAGGAGAAAAACAAAATGGAGAAAATAATTGTAAAAAAGGCATATTGCACAAGAAAAAAACTAATCCTAGATAAGCAAACCAACGTTTTAATAAGACATCCACAACAAGCCCCACAGAAAAGAAAACCTGGAAATGCTTTCAATTTTTTAAACAAGAATTTGATGATACTAATAAAAATGCATAACTTAACAGGCTATTCATTTACAGAATTTAAAGAACATCTCAATAAATAAACTATTACAATGGCATGGAAATAAAAAATGTAAAAAATGAAAATTGCAGCAAGAATTAATTTGAAAAACAACAATTGTAATTAAAACAACAACAAATAACATAAAACTATAAATAATATAAACCAAATAAACAAACTTACGATGTAATCCTGAAACATGCAGTGAAGGTGAATAGGGGTAACATGCAAAAATAAATTAAAAAATTAGTTTTTAAAAAAAATTAACATATGAAGTACAAAAGTTAGGCATTACATAAACAAAAATATAAAGCCTATTTTATAAAACATATTGATAAAAAAATACTAGCAATCATAAAATTTTCAAGTAGAACTCAAAAATTGTTGTAGCTCTAAAAAGGGGAAATTTTAAAATTTAAGTTTAAAAAAGTAAGTATTAAAAAAATACTCAACATAAATATCTTATTACATCAATGTCACATATGTAAAGACTATAGTTTAGATCATTAAAATGTGTTTAGATTTATTTTTAAATAGATGCATTTAAGTAAGAAAACAAAATTAAATAATCTTAAATTAAATTATTAAGTTGCAATTGCATGTATTATTTATTACCCAAACTTTAACTGTAACTTTCTCTAAACTTATAACTGAGATAATTAAGACATTTATATTGAACCAGATCCACTATAAATGGAGTGATATTTAATACTTGCCAGGAAAGCCCTCAGGCTACCTGTCTATTAAGCTCTTTTGAATTTTAAAATGAGTTTAAGTTTCTTTTTTATATTTATTTTTAAATTAGTATATCGAAGGATATATGCAAAACAAAATAATTTATCGCTCCAAATCAACTTTTGTGGATTTGATTCTTATTAAAAAATAAATACTCAAATTTAATTGGTGAGGAGAAGAACAGTAGTCCAACTGGACTAGCAATGTTCCTCCTCTGACCGATTCAATTGCTTTATGTAATTATAGAATCAAAATTTAAATGTAACAAAATTTTCAATAACATATTTACTATCTAAATGGATTTAGTAAATTAAAAATTTCTTGAAGAAAATGTATGCCTGTACTAACCTCAGCATTATAAAACTTCGTCTTCACATCTAAAGGTTTAGATACCTAAAAATTTAATAATTCATACTTTTTATTACATAAGTACATACTACTTTATCACTAATTCACAAAACACACTATAATATACAGCAATTTATAGAATGTAAATCTAATAGTTAATAATTAGTTATGTGTAGCAAGTTCTGTGCTTTTCAATATTTAAATTAAGTATAAGAAAAAAATGTAGTAATATACATAATAATAAAAAATGGTATTGATATATAATTGTTATATTTGGTATCGAGACAAATTCTAAAATAATTTGCCAACTTGGCAATGCTATGAATAAAATAAAATATTTTTCTTGTAAAAAGTGAGGACATTGCAATTTATTTTTCATTATAGATTGTATAATTGAATCGTCAGGTTCAAGAAGAGAATAAACCCAAAAATCAAGTCTTTTCAGAAATAAAAAAAACTGTATAAGTGGTAAAGTTTTCATTCAATAACCATCAAAAATTTTTACTGGAACTTCAGATCTCTATTTAGGCATAAAGTAGTACTTTAGAACAAGGTATATCTACCCAGATTTTTTATGGAGTTGTAAAAAGTTGTTGGATTTATCCCCTTCTTAAAAACCTTATGAAGTTTCAGTTAGGTAAAAATAATAAATAACTTCTAAATTGAAAATTATATTATATTTTTGTTTAGTTTACAGCACAAAAGTGAAAAATGGTTATATAATGTTTTAAATGAAACAAAACATCATCTGCAGAACAAATTAAAAATAATGTAAATATAGCATAGATTCCTGAATTAAAATAAAAGAAAATTATACTAGAAGACGTTTTTTTGAAAAGATAAAAAACAATAAAAAAGTTGATTTTTCAAACTTCAATTTATTTTAATAATGCCTTTCACACGAAAAAATCCATGATTTATAATTTAAAATTTACAAATAAAATTATGAAACATATTAAAAGATTATATTAAGGAACTCATTGCATAAATACCCAAATAAAATTTCATATTAATAACTTTTTAAAAGTGAAAACTACATTTGAATGAAAAATTGACACTTTTCCTATCCATTTTACCCCACCTTACCATAGGTTATTTATGTACTTTTTCACATTCCATTATATTCGAGAGTTTCCATTACTGAATTGTCAGGTTCAAGAAAGGAATAATAAGTCTGGGATTCATTCCCTTATTAAGCCTACTCTAAATTCAAGGTCATATATCTGCCCCTAGGGACCAGTTTTTTTTCTTACTACTCACATGTAGAGCAAAACTAGGAGATACTTAAGCCCAAAAAATCATTTTTTGGTTTTTATTCCCTTCTTAATAAACCTGACAATTCAATTACATGAGAGCGAAACTTTTTGTCAATAAATTTATGAGAACAGATATTGTCGAAACAAAATTAATAAAAACAGGTACTGTCACAAAAAATGTCATGAAAACAAGTAAAATTACTAAGTTGAAAATTTCGTATGAATATAAGTCTAAATAATATAATTAAAGAGAATTAAGATTAAATAGTGCTTCATTGTGTAACTAAAATAGAATGTACTTGTTTCTTCAAAAAATGAAACCACTTACCTGAAATTTGAAAAATTTCCTAAAATGCAGTTTCTCATTGTTCATTGTAGTATAGTTTACAGTGCAAGCTAAGCTAAAAGGAGGAAATGGATTAAAACATAAATATACACCTATGAAGGTTGTCATATACAATATAATTTTCTGGGAACAAAAAGCATATATACTTGGTAGATTAGCTTAATTAAAAAACTTTAACTTACACATTACGGATAGTCAAAAATGGTAATGGTTCATTAATATTTTATAATTAAATGTACTATTTTCTAAAGGTTAAGCATGCAGCAGTGAATTTGACATAAATAAAGAAAGAGCTCTGTATTGATTTGCTTCACATTTCATGTGAGAGCAGTTATTTGTATATTCATGAATAAAACAAAAAAACTTAAGAACAAATACAGACAGATATTTTTTTTAAGATTTATATATGTACAGCACAAATTTCATACATTCAAAAAGCTTATATGTGAATTGTGAAGATAAACGAAACATATCTTAACAAGAAATAGAACCACTTCCAATCTTCAAACAAGCTCTGCAGAAATGTTTCAAACTCTTAATTATAGGTGGTCAAGCACATTATTAAACAATAATTGCCATTGATCTAATAGGGCAGTTTACAGTCGTTTGAGAGTAGTTGGTGGCTGGAAGCGGACAGAGACAGCACATCCATTAGTATTTCAAAGATTTTTTTATTGGATTAAAATCAAGCAAACATAGTGGTCACTCCATGTGAGCAATGCCTTTTCTTGTAAAGTACTCACTAATTATGTTTAAGCTAAGTGGATGTACAATGCCACCTCTAAGACATGTAGTCTTTGCCACACAGTATTGACCATCCAATGAATGGTATAACCACTTTTATTAGAGTTGATATGATCTCTCATTGATTGAGCTTGGTCAATAAAAACCATATAGTGTTCATCAGAAGGTGTGGATGACCTGGAATAGGTCTTTAGACAAAATGGTCCACTCATTTTAAATTATTTTAATAGACTAGAAATCTTAGAATGATCCACACCAAAGAAAATATCAACATTTTTAATGGGCTGAACAGTTTCAAGAAGCCATATTGCAAGCCATCAGAGTTAAAAATCTTTCAGTTATTTATTTTTAGGCATAATTCACTGTATCTATGTAAAAATAAACAGAATTGTTGGATAAAACTTTTCAATAAAATTTAAAATTTATCTACTGAAAGGCTTCAGAAAGACACAATCTTTAAACAATGCCTAATTTACACATATAAATTCTGATTCGCCACATTATGTGATATTTAAATATTCCTTTTTCAATCACAGAGACTTACACCAATAAAATTGAAGTATGCATATCTAAAGCTCACAATGTAATCATGGGTTTAACTTTTGGACATCAGCATAGGTTATATAGGCCCGATCCCAGTGCAATACCAATAATTGCTGCTTCTCTGAATAGCCAAAAAAAAAACGGAACTGCACTCTCTTTTTTAATATTTTTTTACGATTACAGAAAACTAGTTACTTACTAATTTTTACAAGAATACTAATTTTTTTTAAAGTAGCAAATTATGCAGTTATTAAATTATTTTATATTACTAATTCAATTTCTTGTTTTACAAAATTTCAGAAGAGCAGTGCTGCAGTTAAGTTAGATAATTTATTTAAATTACTTTGTCTTGAGTGATTGTTAATTGTTTACTGAAAATATTATAATGGAAAAAAACTGCTGTGTAAAATTATTGAAACAAATTTAATATTAGGTAGTTTAAATTGCAACCATAAGTATAAAACAAATTAATGAAATTATGATAGCTTTTGATAAGATAAATAATGTGAATACATAACTTAGATAAAAAAATATTATTTCTTAAATGAATGTACTTTGTATATGCATTCCTTGTTTGTATATAAAGTAATTCAAGTATTTTAAAGAAAATAAAAATTCAAAATTTAAATTACATTAAAATATACAATACGCTCAAACCCAAGAATGATTTCAACATTTAAATAATATAAAGTCGGTAAGAGCATAAAGTTTTAAAAATACAAAAAATCCTCTTAAAATCAAATAAACACCAAAATATATAAACTAACACATATTATACATTTAAATTTAGAATATATATGTTTTACTTACATATGAGTTCCTATTTCTTTTACTTCATGAAGTATAACATCATCTACACTTTCATCAGGATTTAATTGCGAAAAAGAGCTATAATTTCCCCTCTGTCCAGAAAGCACAATTTTCTGCATACCAATTTGGAGATCTGCCTATTTAACAGAAATACAAACTAAATATCAACATATAATATATACAAATCATTTAAGTTCATATATATGCAAAAATATGGTGTACATAAATCCAAATAGATATGCAAAACGAAAAATATAAATATATATTTAGCATTTCACACATACACTGATCAGCAAAAGAAGTTAATTATACCACCATATTGCTTGGGGGAAAAAAATTCAAGTGAAGTGAAGTAAATTTCATATGAAAATGAAGTGAATTTGCAGAAATATTACTTTTATATATTTTATTTGTTAAAAGTTAACAAATTTATATATATTTTTAACATAATTATCGTTTGGCTAAAAACTAATATTTCTTTATATTTAGAAATACTTTAAATTTTTCGGTTTACTTATATTATATTAATAATTGCATCATTTGGTGTGTGTTTTTTTTGTTTTTTTTTAATTATTGGCAAATGTAGTAGTTTAGTTTAGAAAATAAATTGCAATTCTAAAAAAACGATAGATAATTTTAATATCCCAAGTGCTTTGGGTTAAATTGGTTCCTAAAAAAAACCACTGTCTCTTTCTAACACATATATCTCCAGAATTACCAATAGGTAATTAACTTTTAATGAATATTGTATTATCTTCAGGATTATAAGATACAATGGACATTACATAATAAAGTTATTTTAATAAATACAAAATTTAATTGGAATTAATAAAAAAAATTGGGTAGGTACATGCTGCACTGAACTACAAGGTTTGGTTTGTGAATACTTTTGGTACTTTTGTACCACGCTGTACAAAGATCGTATGCAGAAAGTATAAATTGACAACCTAGTTGGTGCGGCCCACTGTCCCCTACAGAATGGTAGTTCATTTATCCACAATTACTGATTCCCCGTGGAGTTATAGGGCAACAGTGCAAACTACAACCAAGAGAGCCCCCCTCTATGAAGTACAAAGGTCAGAAGGGGTGATGGGTTAGAAATTGGCCTAGTCAATGTGTCCCACTTTCCCCTACATAATGGTATGTTATTTATCTCCATAGGTATGTAAGCGAAAGCGATACAGCAGCCAAGTATGACATTCTCCCCTCGTTGTAGGTCAGAAGGCAGAATAGGTAAATAATCAGTCTGGTTGATGTGACCTACCTTCCTCTACACAATGGCATGTCATTTATCCCCATTAGCTAATTCCATTCAGAATTATAAGGATTTTACAAATGTCGTTTTCACTATATGATTCTGTGCAACTATGTACCTGTACCGAAAGGAAAGACATATTCACGTCAAAAATTGGCATATACAATTAAAAAATTTCGATTTAATTGAAATTTCAAAAATAAAGCTCACCTGCACTTGAACAGCAGTAACTGTTTGTTGACTATCGTTATGAACGCTCATGTAACACGAAAAAGTCTCTCCCAAGTATATATTTCTGAAATAAAAATTAGAAGAAAAAATAAGAAGAAAAGTCTGTATTCAGTAAGTTTAACATATAAATCATGTGAGAAACAAGTATTGTTATATAAACAGACTTTCCCAATAATAAAATGTAAATTCCCCTTCCCCCCACACTAAATTAAAGCTACGGAATTCTTTGTTATTCAAGTTGATTTATGGAATACTTTAATTGAATATTTTTTGTGTCATATTTAAGAGTTGTGTCGGAACTAAATTTTTTTAATAATTGCACTGATTGTAGTTCATAAAAACAATGCATGCATTACTTGCTTTAAAGATTTTTTAAATTATAGAAATGGCCATTTAACATACATTTTCAACTCTGTTTTTATTTTTTATGTCAATTTTTTTATTCAAATATATACTTAACAATTCATTATAATTACTTAGGTAACTGCTAGTACATTGATAAACTTGAGAGATCGTTTACTAATCCTATCGTTCCTTCCTTGTGTAAACCTGTATAATATACTTTAAAAAAACATCAAGTTGTTCAGACATGTGTTTAACTTAAATCACACAAAATTTTTGAACTACATATAAATATATTTTTAAACATGTTATTTATTCTCTTAAACATTTTCATTAAAATTCAATGCAAAAACACAAAGTAGTTTTCGGCATGTTTTCAGGGTTGTGATTGAACTCTCTAGCAGGGATGGTAAGTTTTTCTAAAGTGGAAAATACTGGGGGAAAAAACTACCAGAAGAAATAGTTTTCTTACACTAGTGGAAGAAACTGTTTTATGTTAAGAATTTGACCTATAAGTCGTAAACTTTATTAAATACAATAAATGTATTTATCTTATAAATAAGCTTAAGTAAATTTAAGTAGACCTATAAAAATTAAATTAATTATATATGCTAAATTAATAATCACATATAATTTTTTTAGCCATGATCAGATCATACACCCGACTAAAGCTTTTCATTGGGTTAAATGAAAAAAAGAATTTTATTCAAATACACAAAATTGATTTTAAGTTATCCATTTCAATTTAACCAGCATAATTTTCTATTATTTAAACTTTTTTTATTTGGTAATAAATGGTATGGATCACTTACTTATTGTATGATAAAAATTATTTTACAGATCATTTAAATAAAAGACACTGATTTTAATTTTAATTTTGTTTTTTAATCTTTACAAAAAGTTTTATAACATTAGTACTTTAAAATCAGCATTGAGTGCATGCTAGTGTAAAATTTTTAATTTTTTTTTCATTTAATGTGTTGCACAAGTCTTTATATTTAAAATTATACATTTTTGTATGAAAAATAGAGAATTGGAATAAAAAAAAATTTAAAAATACTGAAATTTCTTTCATAAACTTTTACACAAGGAATCTCCAATATTAAAACATTTTTATTGTCAGATAGGGATTGTCTAATAAAAAAATTTCGCTTACACGGCATTTATATTAAACCGGATAATCTCAAAATACTATTCAGGCCGCAAAATAAAGTGAGCAACCTTCTAAAGTTGTAAAACCTATCACTGTAAATAAATGAAGTTTATTATTAAAAAATAACTTATTTTTCAAATAATGTATTTTAATATTGAGCAGTTTTATTTTCTGTTTGTTTCTTCCATTTCTTTCACTGCTTTGGAAGAAACCAGTTTCTTATGGAAGAAACCCAACCTTGCTTAGAACAAACAAAATTTTAATTTATTTTGCATTTAGTTAGATGAATCAAAAATAAATTAAAGAATAAAACTACTACTTTACTCTGTTTTTCATATAGTGACATATTTTTATACAATTTAATATAAAACAATGTAACTTTTTGCAAAAAGATAAATAATTTTTAGATAGCCTTGCTTTAAGAATTGTACACATGAAAATCGTTGAAATGTTTCTTGAATTTCTATCCAATTATAAATGTTTATAAACAAGTTCATATATAAGGAAACACAATTAGTTAAAACATTTAAAGAATTTACCCAAAACTCTGAGGCAACATTAGCATATTTCCAGAATTGCAGTATTCTAAATTATCTGGAGATCCCAGATCATTTTTCAATTCTTTGTTAAGGATGTTACATGCAAAATATCTGGAGTCAGTAGCAAGTGGTAGCGTAGTATACAGTGATGGTCGAGTCAATCGCATAACTAAAAAAAAATATAAGTATTAAAAATATAATTTTTATTCATAAAATAATACACATTCAAAAGCTTTAGGACAACCACTATCGTTGGGCACAAGAAATATGGCAACTTGACTCCTGCTGTCAAGCCGTTCATTTAACATTACAACCTTCAAATTTTGCTCGATTAGTTTAGAATGATTAACAGCCCAACACGTTTTGTGACTTTTAATGAAGAGCAGTGGGTACCACTGCTATAAGAAACATACTCAACATCATCTTCAACTCTAATGCTACACATAATATTTATTACTAGCAGCTATAAAAGTAGGAAGAAGGGTAATCCAACATTTACTTTTGTTTAACCAAAGTATGTGAATGGACGAACTTCCACAGCTATATTTACAACACATATTTTATAAAAAAAAATTTCATCCTTTTAAAAACTATTTTCCTGGGTAAGAACCACGGAAAATACCAGGTTTTCCCTCATGCAACTCAACAAGAAGTATTATACTAGAAATTAAAAAAATTCTAGTTTCTTAAAGTATTTTTATGATTTTTACAGTAATTCGATTTTTTAATTTTGTTCTTCTTGAATTTCAATGGGAGGGGTTTAAACCCCCTAAACCACCCCCTTACTTACGTGCCTGTAAAAAGGGTTGCTAGGGCTGAAAGAAATGCAACAAAATGATTTGTTATCGAGGGGAGGTGTAAAATATTCGCGTTGGGTAGTGTTGTTTTTCATTAAATAAGAAAAGAGATTAGCGATTTTAGAAGCTCTCTATATGTAAAAGTAACTACACGTTACAGTCAACACAAAAAATATATTTTAGTAAATTGTAAAAAAAATATGTACAAATTCACCAAAAGTTCGTTTTAAGTGGCACATATGCTATTTTACCTTTCAAAGCCAACAGATGTTCTTTTTCTCGTACATCCATATCTATACCAATTTAAACCCTTTTTGAAGAAATAAATATGATTTTATGAAAATTTGTTAATTGGAGCAGTGATATGAACTTTCGTTGCAAAGTACTGAGAATATAAATAAAAAAAAACTCCTCTGTTTCTGTTTGCTTGGTAACACTTCCGGCTGTTTATTTCTAACATTATTTAAACGCTTTAACATAGCCAACAAGCTCGTAGACTATTAATTTATAGTTGTGTTGGTTAAATTAACGTCAAACTATAGTTGTGAAACAAGCCATTGGTGATAAATTAGAATCTATTCGAAAGGAAAGGCCCGCAAACACTGCCGATTAATTAAAATGTGGTCAGATAATGAAAACAATACTTGAACTAGCACCCCACTCTTTAAATTTCTACTCGACGTGATACTTGAAACCATTTGAACTCCATCAGATTTCATGTTCGCTAGATTACTGTACAAGGTTATACTTTTATTTTGGATGCATTATTACTCAGAACTCTCTAATCCTAAGGCCCTAAAGACCCCTTTGCATTTCAGTTGTTAGACACAATATAATGGCAACGATTTTCGAATTATTTTTGTTTATTTGCTTTACTATAGCAACAAACATGTGGAAATGACAAGAGAAATTATCTTTTAACTTTATTTCCTTCAGATTGTGATAAAAAGAATGCTGTGATAACTTGTTAGTATTCTGAAAAGTCGATAATACTAAAATGGCAAATTTTATTCGATTTGTAATAATGGGGCCGCCTGGTTCCGGAAAAGGTACCATATCGTCTCGAATAGTACAAAGCTTTAACTTAGCCTACCTAGCCAGTGGAGATATTTTACGAAGTCACATCAGACAAGAAACAAGTAAGTATAATTTATTTGTAAAATCTCGAATTATTTTGAAAATCATTATTTTTATGATTATAGTTTCTTTTCTTCAATTACTTGATTTTTGCAATTCCTAAATGTTAAAAATTCTGAACTTTACTGTATCAAAACTAATTATTTATGCCATAATAACATAAGTAAGAAAATGACAAGTTGGCAGCAGCTGCATCTGGTTAGGGGCACATAAATCTAGTATGTATCAATTAGCATAAATAGAACGGTTAATCTGTCTTATACGGTCGCCCTTCGCAACTTGGAACAGATGTAGTATAGGACATTTGGGGCTGTTGTTTTTTGGCACCGAAAAATTGCCGTTAACTAGCGCTATGACGTCGTGGAGTTGCCAGATTGAAAGTCGCCACAAGAATCGAAAAATACCAACAATGTCAGGTGGCCATACTATAAATTTATCGCCTCTATAAAACACGCCAAAAAAAAACCTTGCACGCCAAATGTCCTATACTACATCTGTACCGGCAACTTTTCTGAAAATCCTATATTCACAACGATAAAACATTGCTTGGGGACAAAAACCGATTTTGTTGCCAATCAAAGAATTCCTCCATTTTCTCCCTGCATCGCGTTTGGCGCCGGGTTGCCAGATTTGGTGAAAAATAAGGCGACCGTGAAAGACAGATTAACCATAGAACTACTAGATAATAATAGAGGGGGGGGAGTTAAATCCTAGAACATGGTGCCCCCGCCAAATGTGATATTTGGCAACAAATGGTGAGCGATTAAGTTTTTATTTTAGCAACCTTGCAGAGGGGGAATGGAGAAATTCTTTAATTGCCAATAGAACCGTTTTTTGTCGCCAAGAACATGTTAGCGTTGCAAATACCACCAACTTTCAGAATCGTGCCAAGGAGCACCATGTTCTAGGAATTTATACCCAGAAGGATTATATTGAGAAAGCTTTTTTATCTTCTTTCTGTTAGCAACCAAAAGTCTGCAATGAATTAATGATTTGGCTAATTCCTAGTACATAGTACCTCCGATATTTGGAGACACTTTGTAAACAATAAAGTTTATATTTTGGAAAACCTAAATAATGATGCACAGAACACTGGCATGATTTATGGTAACTTTAACATGTATGACTGCATCGAAGGTTTGCCTGGTTGAACAATAATCAACTACTTGAGGGGGTACCAGCTACTATCCTTATTAGACGAAGGCCATTATTGTAAATGTTCATGTTCAATTTCATTTAAATCAAATTTTTAACTTCAGATGCCATACTACTATAAATATAAAAATATATTTGGTAAATTCCTAGTGTATGGTGCCCAGTTGTCGCCAAATCCAAAAACTGGCGCCAAGGCAAAAAAGACTTTTTTTGCCGCCAAATCAAAATGGCGGTTTGGTTTGGTTAATTAACATCGCACTAGAGCTGCACAGTGGGCTATTGACAACGGTTCAGGGCCTATATCGAAGAAAAGACCTGGGAACGATGCCTTTGTATTTTTGAACCATGGTCAGATGGCGGATATTGCGTTGGTCCGGGCAGTCGATCATGGTGCTTACAGGCGATCCTTCGGGCAGTCGTTTGGGGCATTTCGATGGCACTCTTAAGTGCACACGCGTACTGCACGCTTAAAGTCACAGACTCCTGCCGTCGATTTTGTGGTCTCTGGCCTTCGGCCTCCGACTACTCATTATTACATCCATGACCCCCTCCGGGCCGTCGACCATGGTGCTTACAGGCAATCCTTCAGGCAGTCGTTGATCGTTAAATCAACATTTTATATGAAAATCGGAAACAATAATGGATCCAGGCAAAACGAACTGCTGCAAAACGTTTAGTAAAGTTTCCGATCGTCCACGGTAACCATGAAGCACTTGTTGGTACCGGATTCAATCCCTCCAAACACCAACTGGCCTTCTACACGCTTGCCCCGGTTGTATTCCATTTGGCGAGGGCACCGGACACTAGGAATTAACCATATATTTTGTATTTACGAGTCAAAAACATATAAGAGGAAACTTTAAATATGACTTGCACATTTCTAGCTCAAAGTTTTACAAATATAGAAACAGTCTTGAAGAAGTCTTTTTACATATAAATTTATAATACATTACATATCATAGAACCATAGTTTTGTTGTTTTGTATTTAAGATTAAAATTATAACAAATTTGTTTTATTTAAGGCAAAGGAAAAGAGGCTAAAACATTTATTGAAAAGGGACAACTTGTACCAGATGAGCTTATTACAAATCTTATTTTGGAACAACTGGAAACTTTTTCAAAATCAAATTGGCTACTTGATGGTAAATATGTATTTTATGTCAACATATTTCATAAATTTTAATTTATGAAGTTATGTTTTATATCTGTATGAAAGATACAGGGAGTAAAGGTGCTTTGTCAACTAAAATGATTCTTCCAGGAAACAGGTTTTTATTTTTAACTGCACGCCTTTCTCTTCAGTATAGCAGAACTTTTTCCATTATTTACACATCGTACGTGTCATATAGCATCTTTGTTGCCAAAATGAGACTACAGTTTAATAGTTCCCTTTGGATGCTACTAGATGGTAAGATTATTCATGACAAAAGATTGATATTGCGCCTTTATCTCCTGTACCCTTCATAAGTAACCTGGAAATGTTCAAGTTTTCAAAAATAATTCAATTATTTAGATCATTCAATAAAATTGCTATTATGTTGTAATTCATCAAAGGAAAAGAAGTACATACCTTCCTTATATTATTAACTGTATAAGAAACATAATTAGTGTATACTAATTATGTTTCTTTGTTTTAAAAAGAATCTTCGGCATAAACAGCAAAAAGGAATGGTGATTGTGCCCTTAAATTGTTGTGCAATACACTCGTCAGTTATTGTTTATCGTTTAAAAAAAATGCAATGCATATATATCCTATTAGATTTCCAACTTTGAGGTCTCATAAATTTGTTTTTATTAATAAAAAAAAATCTTAATTCAAATGCAGTGAACTTCTAATGATTTTAGAGCTATTAAGAAATTAAATTAAAGTTTTTTATTATTATTTGATTTCAAGGACAATTATAATTTTTCTATATAAAAAATCTCATGTACCTCAGAAGTTTTAATTATTTTGTCTATTGGCTAGATCCATTAAATTAAATAGTTGTTAAGTTATCAGTAAAATGTTGTTGTTTTTAATAAAAAAATATTTTTTAAATTATTTCTTTTATACAAAAGAAGAGAAACACAAGATATAATTTATTATATTGGAATTTAGTATTTTACTAAAGTTATATTATAAATATAAAAAGCCCAAACCTAAAATAACACTCCTAGTCTGATTAAATACTTAAAATTCCAAGAATATATAATATCAGGAATTTTTTATTAAACAATTCAATGTTATTTCTGCAATAAGTCAATTTAAAGTCATTAAGAAATCACAATCAAAGTATATTCTCTGATTTTATAATTATTAACTATTGAGATTTGGACAATGCCATGCAGTACTGCTACTTTTGAATATACTTTTAATGTTGATTTTAATCTTTTACTAATTTTCTATGTTTTGTTATGCTATAGGATTTCCTCGTACAGTAAAACAGGCAGCAGACCTTTCTTCAAAATTTAATATTACCATGGCCATTAATCTCGGTGTACCTGATGAAATTATCATTGATAGGTTGAAAGGACGATGGTTGCATCCTTCTAGTGGACGTATATACAATACTGACTTCAATCCTCCAAAAGTTTCTGTAAGTTTTTTTTTTAATTATATACTTTATCTTGCACTCACGAGTTTTTTTTATCTTAATGTGAATTAAACATAACTTTGTATCTGAGTAAAATATCCACAGCTTCTCTGCGTCTGATAACTTTTAGCTGATTCACCTAATTTCCTCTTTTATACTCATTTATTAAAAAAAAATCACTAAAAAGCCTATTTGTGACTTTAGAGCTAACTTTGCGTTACAAACTTATGCAAGTTGTTTGCATGAAAAATAAAGTCCTTATAAATTTCTTTAAAGTCCTTGAAAAGTGCTTAGAAACCCTTATTTTTATTTTCGTAAAATGCATACAAACTCTGTTGGAATATACATCCACATATACCAATTAAGACTTACTGGTATATAAAAAGCAAATGTATTCTGTCATAATTTATAAAAGTAAATCACGTTTTTACATAGTTTGCTTTAAATTTAAAAATAATTATCAATATATATTGTTTACAAACTATTCACAACAGAATAATCTTATATGCATGAGGAATTTTCAATAGTTAAACTTTTATAAAGTGTATCATTAAACATGTTACTTTTTAGGGTAAAGATGATATTACTGGAGAAAATTTAGTGCAAAGAGAAGATGATAAACCTGAAATTGTTTTAGCCAGGCTGCAAAATTATCATAAAGGAAATGCTCCAATTTTAGAATATTTCAGGTAAAATGTATTTATTGTTTTACTACATACTATGTGAAATCGGCCTTACTGGGCATCCATAAAAGTATAAAATCTGTACTCTTTCTTTTTTCTGAAAGAAGCTTTCTTATTAGTATTTTTTAAACATTCAATTAAAATTTACCTTCATTAGATAACACTACAAATTATTTTCATTATGAAATCAATATCCAATATATTCTTCCTTTTAATATAGTGAGTGTGTGTCTTATATATTAGAGACTTTTTCAAGTTAGGCAACCAGCAATTTTTTCAATGATGTGTTGTAGCTCATTCCAGTTTCAATTCTGTATGCTAAAAAGCTCATCTGGAATTAACACAGGCTTATGCAAGTTTTTTCAAGTCTAAAATTGTCCAATTGCATTTTTTAGAAGACAATGATCACAAATTGATCTCATTTAAAACATTTATTGGTTTAAACCATACCAACCTTGCTTTTTTTTATTATTATTTATTAAATATAATTTATTTTTCATTTAAATAAATCAATAGTAGTGTAAGAAAATTAATTTAAAATATTTACCAAAAGTGTCCATTCCATTACTGAACAAACGGTGTACTCTAATACTTTTTTCTGTGATTACATACTTCCAATACAACTTTATCAAATGCATTTCTCTAACTGTCAGTTGAGAATTTTCATTGACACAAATGTTCTTAGCACAAAATTGCATGATATGTTCAGACAAGAATAATTAAATTTTTATTAGTTTCTTTTTCTTGTACTGAATTAAAATATCGTTAAATGTGTACCTTTTGCATAATAAAACCTTAAATTGTAGCTATTTGTAATAGGTGAAGTGTTCATTCATAGTTCCAAATTTTAAATTAGTCTTTTTCTCTCTCCAGGAATAAAAATCTATTGAAAGAGTTTGCTGGAAAAGAATCAAATGAAATCTGGCCAAAAATAAGGCTCTGTTTGAACGACATTTTTGAACAACAAAAGTAATATGTGATATTTACCTATTTTGATATGATTGATGTTATGAGTTAAAATGATCTCATATGTAATTGCGAAAATTCCAATTTTATTTTTTAAACTCGACTATGTTTATCAGTATTCTATTTTTACATTTCCAAATTATCAGTATTTAAAAGATGTTTGAAATGTAATCATTTTTTATTTATAAATTATTTTAATAGCTTAAAAATTTGTTCGGATTGATTAACATAATTGTCAAAGCCTAAAAAAAATTGAATAATTTCACATGAATAATGCATCATTATTGAACTATGGTTAGTGCCAAATTCTTTAAAAGCTAATCTTCAATTACTACTACTTATTATTTCTTATTTGTTTGTTTTAAAGCACAACCTTTGATTTAAAATATGCCTGATGTTCATAAGTTTCAAAGTTTACTTAAAATTCTGTAGTTTAAAAGTTACTTCTAATATTTATTTTTTAAATGTTGTTGAGAAATTTCAATATTCTTTTTAATGTCACATTTTAATAAAAACTCTTGATTTGAAATGTGTTACAGACCAACTTTATCCTTTAGTAGTATCCCCATCTGTTAAGGCATTTGTTTTATATTATTGTTACTTTTTGCAAACATTTCAATTTCTTATTTTTATTTAATCAAAGAATTTTTTTGTGAAATTATGTGTTACTATCACTTGAACAATCTTAATATTTTATGATATATTTGTATCACTAGACAAATTTTGGTGTTTCATTTAAACAATTTTTAGTTTGAGATTGCAATATCCTACTTTGTGGATATTTTATTGTGAATTTATTACTTCTGGGGTGTTCATAATCATAAACAAATGCCAGAATAATAATATTTTTATTATTTGAAAAAACCCTAAAAATAAGTGTTTTGTAACCTGAAATATATTTCGGTAGTTGAGGCAAGGGTTTTATTGTCTAAATGACAAATTAATGAGTATTAATGCATTTATTTTATCCTAAAAATTATGAACAATATAAAATAATATGTAAATATAGGCATATAGTACTTATGGCTTTTAGTACTTATCCTATTACTATTAATGACTTTCATGTTGGGATTAAAATGCTTGTATGCATTTTTTATTTAAATTCGATACTGTGTTATTGTATTATATGTCTATTATTAAATCATTATTTTTTTATGAACAAACATGTACTTAAGATTACTTTGAATGTTTCAGTATTTACTTAAAACTATATTCAGATTTCTATGTTGTTATGCATGTATCCATTTTGCAAAGTGCAGATATTTTTAGGAACCAACATTCACATAAAAATTAAACTGTATTTTATGTGTTACATAAACATGGAATGATCTTGAAATAAAAATATTTAAAAATTCTTGCATATTTTTTATTTTATTCTACATTTATGATATTAATATATAATACTAAAATTTCCAAAAGATATTGTTTAAGTAAAAAAGTTTAACCTGTTAAGAAAAGTGTTGATTTCTAATGTTTAAGTGTGCAGGACGATTACAAAATAAATGTCAAGCTTCTAGGTGCTATAAAAGAATATTACTTAAAAAATGGGGATCATTCCAAGTTATAGACAGGCAACAAACATATAACTAGTTTAGTCAAAATGACAGTCTACATTGAAGACAACATTTTGTATATTTAAGTTGAGAAAAGCAGAACCATTTTAATTGATATTTTTTTTATTCTTCCAAAAAAGCACCTGCAAACAGATAATTTTTATTTTTAAACCAAAAGCTGTATAACATCAACAGCTGTTATATTTTTCTATTTAGTGGTGCTTTTCTGAAATATGATAAAGTTAATTCAATTTTTTCATTCAACAAATGTGTTAGTGAAATGCTTAGAGAGAAATTTGATAATTACTTTTTTTTTTTACAAACTTGCTAATGTGATTTCGAAAACTATATCCTGTATACTCTACTGATTTAAGATGTATTATTTTGTTAAAAGTCAAACCACAGTAAAAAAAATCCAATAGTTTATGTGCATATAAGCATGTATCCTAAAACATTGTTTCTTCTACTAAAAAAAATATATTTATGTACCAATATATCACCAAATAGATACATAGAAATTCCTGCCACACACTTTTGCTATTTAATGCTACAGATAAGAGCCGATAACTTAAATTTTTATGAAATGCATTGTCAGAAATAATAAAAAGCAATAAAGCTTTCTAATATATAAATTGGATATTACGAAATTATGTAAGATTTCTTTTTAATATTTCCATGTATCCAAAGTTAAAATGTATAATTTAATAATAGTTTTTAGTATTTACAATTTATAATAATTTTGCAATAAAGAATTTTGATTGACTACAACATATTTTACAAATTGATTAACATTAAAACAAATATTATATAAATGTTTGTGAGTAAATGTTTAACTTGTATAAATTAGAACATATATATATGTTAGGCTCACAGGGACAGAAAAGATTCATTGAAGGAAAAAGTTTACCATAACGCATTGTGACAAACTCAAAAAGGCTACAAAACGAAATTTGTGTTGTAGCATTTGCAAAAATCAACTGCAATGTTGTGGCACACTAAAAAAAGCCACAAAGCAAAGTTTGTGTTGTGGTTCTTTAAATATTTGACCACAACATGTTAAGGTGGTACGGGCGCCCCCTGTAGTTGAAAGGCCCATACCACATATTCAGCCTAGGGGGCCACTAAATCTGGCTCTGACGAGAAAAACATTTTATTGTTAAAACTCATCTACTAATTAAGAGATTGAAACAAGTTATGTTCAACTTGCCAAAGGTATACTTTTACCAAGTCCCTTCAAAATTAGGTAATTAGTTTCCGGATATGAGTAATCAAACACAATCACCCCTGTAATTTTATTAGTATATATAAATGCAACACATATGATATAGGCACACTAATTTATAAAAAAAAAGTCAATCCAAAACTTTATCCAATTTTCTCTGGTGGAGAACAGCCTTCCTCAACAGAGGACATGAAGTGCATTCCAATGAATGATTATTCTCCGTAAAGTTTATCAAATCAGTTCCGAAATTTTCAACCGGAATATTTCGGAATCAAAGGTAGGGGAAAAAATCTCGCCTTCTTACAAACAAACTGCTTTCTATTCAGACATGGTACTATTCCTCGAAAACGCAGAATTCCGCTTTTTCAGACTTTAACATGTAGAAATATTTGCAATCTTCGTAAAACGTGGATGATATCAACGGAAGTTGATATGGTTATAACTAATTTCGTTGCATCTGGTAAATGCAACTTTTAAAGATACTCTCTGGAGAATTTTTTTAATCATGGAAACCTTGAAATTGTAGAAATTCACTAAACGCGATCTCAGTTGCAGACTTGCAATCCTTTTGCATCTGATAAATAAATGCTTATACTTAACTACTTCCTATTTATTACGAGTCTTGAAAAGTGTTTGGTAGAATACTTGTGAAACGCATAGTGCGGTAAAAAATGCAAAAATTACGTTACTAAATACTTTTACAGTCAGTAAACATGTATCCTACTTGTTGTCAACAGTCTGGTTTTTAATTAAGGCTTTTAAATGACAATCCATTTTGCTTTGCGTGATTGAAAATGGTTGCGTGGTTTTCTGAAATACCACGCAAAGCACGTGATTTGCTTTGCGTAGTATTTCTGAAAATGTGATAGATGTTCAGAAAATTTCATGATAATCCAGAATCATCCCTGCTCTATTCCCTAGGTATCCCAAGTAGTACTTCATAGTAGGCACTATCTCTACATATAGAAGTAATGCAAATTGCATCACAGGTAGTGCCGCCCCAGTTATTAATTGCTAAATAACACGATAGATGGCAGCACGTATTTAAATTTTTATCCAAATAGTATGTTGTAAAAAAAAGTAACTTAAAATGAGTACCTTAACCTACTCGTCTTTCTTTAAGTATATTTGCATCGCGAACGAACTATGTTGTCCTTCAAGAATAAAAGACAGGTGACTGCTTCTATTCGTACGGAATTCGTATACAATAAAAAGGCTTAATGTTGCTGAGAATGGTAAATAGAAGCAGTGCTTTAAAAAAATGTGCTCTCACAATAAAAAAAAAAAAACATTTTACCGTAAGTGATTATAGTATAGACCGCCACATTAATTTTAAGGTATTAATCATAATTTTGTGTATGAAAGAAAAAGACTTATTAATGTAGCTGCGAAATTCCCTACTACTTCTATTCACTCGATTTTACTGTACAGTTGGTCTAGCCAAAGTGATTAAGACAGCCCTTATACTGTTTCGTGATTATCTGTCAGTAAATTGTGCGATTTTTTTATTGTATTATTATATACTTTTTTTAATAAGCCACAACTATCACAGCAGGCACACTATCTTCCAAAATTTAACAAAAATTTAAAAATTAACAAAATGTAGAAGAAAAAAGCAATTTTAAATTATTTAAAAAAAACATTAATTAAAAAAAAAAAAAGGAAACTGACTTGCGCAAGGGATAATCTTTTTCCTTTAGTGAGGCTCTTAGTTTTATGTTTCCTATTTAACTTGGAAATGCAAAAATGACGTTACTAACTACTTTTACAATCAGTAAACATGCATCCTACTTGTTGTCAACCGTCTGCTTTTTAATTAAAGCTATTAAATGATTGTGACAAATCATTTTTTTTATATATTTACATTAAATGGAAAACGACAACCGCAATGTCGAATACTTAATAGGGAAAAAAAGAAACACTAAGCACGCTACAAAGACTCTATAACACCCAATCTGTTGCATAATTTATAGACCATAAAAAACACTAGCTTTGCCATCCTTAACAAAACTTCAACTCGTGAAAAGAAAGGGGGGGAAAAGCCCATTATAAATAAATTAATCAAAAACTAAACACACATGTTAACCGCATCATTCCAAGGCGTTTAAGGTGTAGAAATTAATGTTACCACCATCAAATACTTGTTATGTATGTGGATCGATTGTCAATCATCTGAAGTGCGAGAACTACCTTTTATTTTTATCCCCCCCCCCCCCTTCTTCTGCTAACATCAGGTGTAGCTAAAAATATAAAAATAAAACCATTGAAGTGGTAGCGATTGAGCTTAAGCGTGTACGTTTTGTCGACTCTAATAACAAGCCTTTTAATGCTGTGTCAAGGGAACAAATATCAACCGACTTCCTAATTATTATCTAGTTGGGTGGCTTTTTTTACTCTATCACCCCCCTCCCCCTCTTTTTTTCAGGTATCCCCCCCCCCCCCTTTTCCAGCACCGTTTTCTTTTTTCCCCCTTGAGCAAAGCTGATGAATACTTTCTCTCTCGATTCTATAAGGTGCTTTTGAGGGGCTGGTTATATATTAAATTTACGCTTGTTCTGGAGTGCGAAAAGAAAATAATGCTTGTATACCAATGCTAGCTGCCATACCCTTTCTACTTATGGGAAGTAAATAGCATACAAATATAATATTTATAAACGATTAGAATCATTTTCATTGTTATGAGATCCTTCATCCCTTTTTTTCTTCCTCTCAATATATATATATATATATATATATATATATATATATATATATATATATATATATATATATATATATATATATATATATATATATATATATATATATATATATATATATATATATATATATATATATATATATATATATATATATATATATATATATATATATATATATATATATATATATATATATATATATATATATATATTAGGGTAGGTCGAAAAAAAACATTTTTTTCGATATCGTTATTTTAATAGTGCGGAAAGGGTGACCAGTGTGGTCAATAAACAGGCTGTAAAATATTTTTTTGATCGGATAATATCTTATGCCTTCTCATCGCACTTGAAATTTCGAAATTTAGGTAAAAAATGGCTTTTTTCGCTTATTATAGGAAAAATAATATTTTTCGAAATAGTTATCCTAATAGCACGGAAAGGGTGTCTAATATGATCAATAAACACGATGTAAAATATTTTTTCGATCAGATAATATCTTCTGCCTCCACATCGCACTTGAATTACCGCTATTTTTGTTAAAAAGAGCACTTTTTCATGTGATAAACATACGGTTCGAATACTATTTAATAGATGCATTTACACAAATACACTTACAGATGACTAGTTTACAGATGTTTGAATTTATTCTTATGGTCAAATTCATTCTTATGGCAGATCCAGTGAGGAGGCACATAAGGGCCCGTGCCCCCCCCCCCCCTCTCCAGACAGGCCCACTTCTTTTTTTCCTTATGTAATCGTGGAAGATTTCGATTTATGTAACAGATGTTGTGTAATTATTTCAAAGGAGAGGGGGATCACTGCACGATATATTGATTTAGTGGTTGTTGTATAAAGGTTGTTAATGCTTGACTACCTGATTTTGTAGACAAAAACTGTAAAATAAAAAAAGTTTTTTAACTGCATTATATCTGCCACGATTACATAAGGAAAAAAGAAGTGGGCCTGTACGAAGAGGGGAGCACAGGCCCCTGTGTCCCCCCTCACTGTATCCGGAAATGAATTCGACCATAAGAATGAATTCAAACATCTGTAATCTAGTCATCTGTAAGTGTATTTGTGTAAATGCATCTATTAAATAGTATTCGAACCGTATGTTTATCACATGAAAAAGTGCTCTTTTTAACAAAAATAGTGGTAATTCAAGTGCGATGTGGAGGCAGAAGATATTATCTGATCGAAAAAATATTTTACATCGTGTTTATTGATCATATTAGACACCCTTTCCGTGCTATTAGGATAACTATTTCGAAAAATATTATTTTTCCTATAATAAGCGAAAAAAGCCATTTTTTACCTAAATTTCGAAATTTCAAGTGCGAGGAGAAGGCAGAAGATATTATCCGATCAAAAAAATATTTTACAGCCTGTTTATTGACCACACTGGTCACCCTTTCCGCACTATTAAAATAACGATATCGAAGAAAATGTTTTTTCGACCCGCCCTACTATATATATATATATATATCTATATATATATATATATATATCGATCCGCCCTATTGTATACATTTCAATTAAATAGCTTTCATTTCGATATATTGCATACAGTTCAATTCAATTATATTGTAAACATTTGAATCATTTGGCATACATTCAGTTATTTTGCATACATTTTCAGTTTATTGCATACATTCCAATTATATTACATACATTTCATTCGTATGGCATACATATTCACACACACACACACACATATATATATATATATATATATATATATATATATATATATATATATATATATATATATATATATATATATATATATATATATATATATATATATATATATATATATATATATATATATATATATATATATATATATATATATATATATATATATATATATATATATATATATATATATATATATATATCATACAGTTCAATTATATTGCATATATTTCAATTACATTTCAATCATTTCAATTATATTGCGTACATTTAAATTATATTATATTCTTTTCAATTACACTGTTAAAAAATTCAGTTCAACGTTGCACCATATCTTGGTGCAAAATGCAAGTTTTCAACTTGTTGCACCATATAATGGTTCAACCTAGGTTGAACCAAAAAATTTTGAACGGTAAAAGCGCAGATATCACCAAATAATGGTTCAACCACCTCTAGTAACTGCGATCGAATATTTCTATATACAAATAGGAAACCGCCATTTTTTCCAAGAAGCGTATTGGCATTGCAGTTCGCTATTCGACTATCAAAGTAAGTAAAGTGTGCTTTTTTATGTTCATTGTCTAATAATTTCCCTTTTTTTATTGATACTTAATAAAATGTTTAAATGAAACGATTCAGAGCGCATTCGTTATTCTCATTTTCTCGCTGCGACAAAATGCAACCATGCGCCCGTTAATACATGCATTCTTTTATTTATGTGATATATCTATTTCTGCAAAAGTAAACAACTTTAAAATATTCCATCATAGAAAAAAAAATTACAGACGAATTAATTTAAAGCCACTTGATTTTCCTTTTTATTCTTCATTTCATTGCATCATTGCAGTCTTCAAAGACCTTCGAATGGAGTCGTTGTTTTGAATCTTATATATTTTTACACATCTGGTTTATGATACTTTGACTTGGAAACAGGGATGTTTAATACATAACTTTGAAACTATACAACCAATAGTTATCAAACTCATAGATTTGGTGGGAAAAGGTCAGCCGTCTTGTGAATGTGTTGTAATAAAGTCTCTGATTACAAATTATTTAGCACCAGTAAATGCGAAAGAGATTTTATATTTCGATCGTAAATATAAAGAAAAGAAAATGACTAGACATGATAACTCTGTATCTTACAACCTTCACATCAAATTATTAATTCTGCCTTTATTATTTTTTTTATTATTTCTTGATTTCCAAATAGATTTGCCATCCTACTCGACGGTAACCAATCAGAGATTTTTGCGGGAAACGATCATATTTGTTCAGAATCTAATAAAACTGTGGAATCATTAGTGTGTCAAACTTTGGTGTACTTTTTTTTGTGTATTTAAATATATTTGTTAATGTTGAATAAAATACATTGCACCAAAGATTGAGTATTTCTTTTTTCCTGAACATACAGGTATCTGTATTCATATGTTAGTTTGATTTACTTCTGTTTGCTGTGAAAAATGTATTTTTTTGGAATGAATGCAATTAAAAAAATTGGATTTTGCCTAATTTTATACATATATTTTAAAAATTGTACAATCGGGCATTAATTGTTAAGTTTTGATGTCACGGAATCGAAAATAATTATCTTATTTTAATACTTATTAGAATATATTTCAGGAAATGTGTAACTAAAAAAATCATGAATATGTATAATTTAAACCCCTTATTAAATAAGCTATAGAATGTTACAGACAAGCCTTTTAAGAATTAAAAATTTATATATAACATAAATGCACTTATAATAATTCAGCTAAACAAGCTTAAAGGTTATAAATATATGTTGGTTTATATAGCTTTATATATATGAGGAGATAAAACTTTAAAAAGTTTTACTTCAATGTACAGAAATGTTAATTTTGGTTCACCCTTTCGCCAGAAAATTGTATAAATCAAATGAATAGCATGGTTCAACGTTTCACCATAAAATCGGGAAGGGAAACGTGAAACTTCGTGCAACGTTTCACCATAAAATGGTGTATGAAAAACCCGAATTTTGGTGCAACCTTTCACCATAAAATGGTGTATGAAAAACGTGAATTTTGGTGCAACGTTTCACCATAAAATGGTGAAGAGGAAACGTGATTTTTAGTGCAGCGTTTCACCATTAAATGGTATCCATGGTAGCACCATAAAATGGTAGAACTAAGCACCAGACGTTGGTTGCAGCTAAACGGGTACCAAATTTTGGTGCAAGGTCGCACTAAATTTTTAACAGTGTATATGGCATACATTTAAAGTTTATTGCATGCATTTCAATTATGTTATTTATATTTCAATTTTAATCATATATTTAAATTATATTCCATACATTTCAATTATGTTATATATATTTTAATCATATATTTAATTTATATTCCATACATTTCAATTGTAGCAGTATTAGATGCTTAAAAGTCAAACACATTTACACATCCAATACTGCTAAAAACTTATATTTTTCTAATTAAAACTCTGTATATTTAGACATAAATGTTCTATAAAAATAAATACAATACATTATTTAAGAGCGATTCCCATTTCGAAATAATTTGACAGCATTTGCAATGTCAATGCACATGTTATTTCTCGAATAGCTTTTATTATTCAACAATGTATTTCCAGATGGTGACCATCAAGTAAAAATTTCCCGTAGATTTAACATAATATACAAGGAAATAAAACACACATATATAAAAGATACCTTGATGCGTTACTTTCATTTAAACAACATCCACCATGATTTCTTACAAGCTGTTGATCCTGATTGCTGTTGCTTTCTTAATTGCTTCCATTGAACTAGCGAATGGAATAGCTGGTATATCGCAAACTGGGATGTCGTCTTTTGACCGCATAAGGAGAACACCGATTCCACCTTTCATTCCACCATTCTTTATTACACCCGACGATGATGGATAACACGGAAAGTTCCAATTGCGGCCCATGGTAACCTTTTGTCTAGGCCATTTATATCAGTGGTTCCTAACCTGTGGTCCGTGAGAGGGTTTGAAGTCGCCTGTGGAGCTCTGGTCTAATCATCAAAATATTGTGTAAATTTTTTTTTAAGTTGATGTTTATTCTTTTTATTCAAAATATCTAAATAGAGAATCAACATTTTTTTTTGCTTCCTATTGAAATGCCCGATGGTGAAACATTTGTATTTTGGTGAAAAACGTAATTTTTAAAGTTAGTTTGTTATTCTGCTGATATTTAATGTGTTGAATTGTGTTTTTGGAAATAATAAATAGTTAATAAGTTTAATCCTTAAATTAGCTGCTTTGAAAGATGTTATTTTTTTTACACGTACTGTTGTACTAAATCCACTTAGCTAAAATAATAATAGACACTGGAGCGAAGACTAAGCGTGCGGGACCACTTTACTTTATTTTGAACGAAGGTAGAAAAAGTAATCCTTCCGTATAATTTTGTTTAGATTTAACATTTATGACTTTCAAAAATACATTAAACGTGTTATACATGAAATGTTTTGACATACTTACTTTCTTACTAACAAGGAAACAAACACAATAGGCATCGAAAAAAAAAAGTTTTTAATCTTTTTGCGCGTCACGTGCGACTCCCGCATAGCCAAGGACGAATGTTTTCTCAACCTTTCTTCCGAAAAGTATGCATCCGCGCGGCACGGTAAAGTACATTGTCGCTCAGTGAGAGTACTCGCTCCAGTGTTTATTACTATTTTAGCTCAGTGACTGAATATAAAGTTTGTAAAACAAGTATTTCCTCAAATATCACCTTTACTACTTGAGGAAGATCAAGTAATTTTACTAGTATTAATTAATACTTAAATAATTTAAGTTAAATACAATAGGGTTTTTATAAATAAATTATTTTATAAGATTATAATATTTAACGCCCGAATTATATTTTATGTCAAATTAATATTTGACATCTGAATTTTATTTAGTGTTATCAGAAAGAGGTGGTCTGCGATTTGCTTAACTTTTAATTTGGTGGTTCGTTGCCATTGAAGGTTGAAAAGAATTATTTAGATCAAGGACTACACTGTTACAAATTATTACGACCCTGCACCAAAATTTGGTACCCATTTAGCTGCAATTCAACTTTCGAGTTTTCTTAGTATTTTTGTAGCGAAGCTGGCAACCCTCCGATCGCAAGATGAAAACTTTTTTACTTTTCTTCGTCAAGTCCACCGATCGGGTTCGAACTAGGAATCCTCCGTTTCATAGCTGAACGCTTTTATCCACTGGGGCCACCGAGGCCCTTGTTCATCGTTGTCTTTCTTGGAGGGGATTCATCGGATTGTTGCTGTAGCGACAATGGAAATTTCGGTTGCAGTTAAAGAGGTTGAACCAATTATCGGTGAAACCTCCGCGTTTTTCCGGTAAAGAACTTTCTGTTCAACCTAGATTCCAACATAATATTGGGTAATTTGTTGCAGACCTCTGTTTTGCGTCAAGATATGTTACATCGTTGAACTGATATTTTTAACAGTGTAGTATAGATAAAATATGTTATTCTAAATTTTCTATTTTTTGATAATTAACACGGGGTCGAATGCAGTTATGTACTCAAAGAAAAACTTTAGACAACTGATTCAATAAAAATGAAGAATGTAACGCTATTAAGTTTCAATTTATCAATTTGACAATATTGATGTTTTCTTTGGAAACTTCTCCTTTTCTTTTCGGTTTCCTTAATATGAAATATGGTGTATACACCTGTATTTAAAAAAAAATTGCAACATATGTAAGCTAAACGAAAAATAAAAAACTAAAAATAAGTAAATAAATAGCAGTTTTGAAATATCGCCAAATATATAAAAGATGTAATAATTTCAATAGTTTTAGAAGTTAAAGAAAAGTTAGTCTTACTTCATATTACATTAAAACTAGTCTGCAGTTAATATAAAAATTCGTCATGTACAACATTGTGTTAAGAATATAAAATACAGATGTAACGCAAAAATACGGAATTAAACATTTTACAATCTGAACATGTTTCCCTCATCAGCAGAGGTAAGAAAAAATCGCGTGTAAAAAAGAATGAAAATAAATCAGTAATGAAAGGGTTACCAAAGTACAAACAAATTATTTAAGTGGTTGGAGTTAACTATTTTGTGTCAGCAAGCGGGAAAAAATAGAACGGCATATAAATTTTGACTTCCTGGAGGATTTTCACATTTTTATCAATATGTATTCTCTGGTTAATGAGACTTTTGCCATTCCCATTTGAATTAAATTGGTGATTTTTGGAAATATATATATTTTTTAATTTTCCAGTGCCTTCAAATTGTATTTACATACATGATCGCTTCATTGCTTATTAAAATGTTTAAGAAATTAATTTTTTTTTGTACGAGTTAAACAATGTTCATATAAAGCAATACGTTTTAAGAAAATATATTTTCTTCACTATTATATTTGGAAGTTTAATTTATTTTAGTATGATTAATATTTTTAAAGTATGTCATACAATTATATATTAGACAATATTTTAACAGACTAAGTTATACATGCCATTGCCCTGTCAACTTCAAAACTAATTTTTTTTATAACTACTGTTCGCATTGAGTTTAACATATTTTTTTCAATTATAAAGTGTTTTCATTGCTTAGATAATTTAAATAATTTTTTTCCCTTTGAATGCTATTTGGTAAAATTTATTTATTTTTAAAATTAATTGTAAAGATATAGCTTGTAAGTTACATCGCAATCATTTAAATAAAAATATATAACATGGAGTATTTTTATTAAATTAAAAATTGGCTGCATATTGCTGAAAAAAATGGAGATTCCTGGACGTGATATACAGAATTGGTCTTATTGTATACTAGGGCGGGTCGAAAAAACATTTTTTTCGATATCGTTATTCTAATAGTGCGTAAAGGGGGACCAGTGTGGTCAGTAAACAGGCTGTAAAATATTTTTTTGATCGGATAATATCTTCTGCCTCCTCATTGCACTTGAAATTTCGAAATTTGGGTAAAAAATGGCTTTTTTCGCTTATTATAGGAAAAATAATATTTTCCGTAATAGTTATCCTAATTACACGGAAAGGGTGTCTAATATGATCAATAAACACAATGTAAAATATTTTTTCGATCAGATAATATCTTCTGCCTCCACATCGCACTTGAATTACCGCTATTTTTGTTAAAAATGCACTTTTTCATGTGATAAAAATATGGTTCGAATACTATTTACAGTGCTGGCGCTAGGAATTGCCCGACGGGGGGGCTAGACTTCCCCGGCAGGGGGGCTAATATCCCCGACGTAAAATGTGCACATAAGCGTATAAAATATTCATAAATAACGAAATAAATTTGTTGAGATAAATAGTTGAAACAAAAGGCTTATAATATTTATATATTAATTATTAAATAATTGTAGTGTTCTGAATATTCTGAGTTGCAATCATGGAGAAAAGATAAGTACCAAAAAAACTGTACAAATCGTACTCAAAATGTTTTCAAAACCTTTATAAATGTAACCATTTGAAGTGGTTGGGTTGTTCAAAGAAGGGACGGCGAGAAGGCAACAAATAAAATAAATAAAAAGTAAGTAATAGTGAAGGTAAAACGAAATGTGGTAAATCACTACATTATGCAAGTAGTTTTTGTAAAATCCCCATGCTTTTACGAAATTAATTTATTTTTTGTTGGTAGCAATGCATTGTAAAACGGTGCTATGTTTTAGCGCTCTTTTTTGTCATTTAATTTAGTGGGTTTTTTTAAATCTATAAACAGTGAGAAGGCTTTTAACTACGTACAAAAGGCTGTATCTCTAGCAACGAAATTTAGACTATTTCTACGAAAGAAATTTTCTATTGAGAGCTATTTCCTTATTAAATTCTTTTCAGAGAATAGAGCTGCAGCAGTAGTTATATGTATTGGAGAACTTCATTACGTAAAAATTCTGCAGTATTTTATTTTTATTTATACGCCTAATTTCTTATCAAACGAGATAAAAATTGTCATTTGCAACGGAGTTATAATGTCGGAATCAATCCTCTTAAAAGCATAAAATGGTGTTCCTATCCTGATACCTTATTTTATAGACGTTTAGCTAGTAGTATTAATTGACAATTTAATGGATTTACGATTGCCTATTTTTAATTTAGGACCGCCGTACTGAACCATGACTGCTTCGTTAGAATATGAACTGATTTCTTCTGAATTGATTTTTTATATATAACAATATACGAATTTTTTTTAATGATAAAAAAAGGATTCCCATAATTATATTTTATTTTTAAATTCCAAATAGTTTGAAATTGCACAAAATTTGTGGCAACAAAAATTGAAATAAGAGTCATTTCTAAACCTAGCTCATACGACGAAACAATTTATTGGTTAAATAAATCTTCTATACTGAAATAGTAATGACAAAACTAGTTTGGTTCTTCTAAATACGGAAAACATAAAAATCAATAAACGGTTGGACTTCTTTTTGAACGAAATAAATGTAATATTAAGTAGTCACAGGCACAAATAAAATTTTTATAAGAAATTTTTTCACTAGAATTATTAAGACATCTCACCTTTCCGAATTTGTATCAAAGTTGAAATCTAAATGCAATGTTGACACTCTACAATTTTCCTCTTTAAAAAAACGTTTTGCCTTTCACCAACAACAAAATAGAACTGAACCATAAACTTACTTCTACAAGTACACTTACTTTCGAGAGTCGAGACGGCCCTGTAGCTGACCATTCACTGCCCAATCTCTTTTTTTAGGGGAGACAGCGGCGTGCTATACATATATCCTATTGCTATACATATATCCCCGAAGGCGATTTTGTCTACCCAAAGCTGGTAGCTGACCTTCTCAAGGTTAAACTTTTACAACGGGGGATGCTTTGTCCCCAGGATCGTCACTCCCCAAGTACAAACAATCAGGCTTGCGGCAACGCAAATCTGGCTACTGCCGTCTGAATAGGCCTTCGTTTGTGGTTCCACGTCTGAGCTGTGGCTCTGCTCTTTGCTTAAAACAAAATGACTCGTGTCTCATACGCAGGGACTGATTTGGGGCCCCGGCGAATACTTGACAAAATTGTTGTTATTATTAATGCAATTTTCAGCAATTTATCCAAAAAAGTGAGAATTAAGTCGTGTTTTAAATGAATAATAAACTTATTTTGCGATATTTTTAATTTTTCGAGACTATTTTTACGAGAGGGCCCTCTTCAATGATGTAGGGCCTATAGTACTGAACTTTCTAAATCATATCCTGCTCATACGCGCAAAATAAATCCAACAGAAGAAGAAAAAATATAGCATGTGAAATAAGCACTGTTAAGATTTATGTTGGGTCTTAAAAGAACATTTTTAAAAAATGAACTAATTTTTTACATGAAATCTTTTACTTTAAATTAAATTTTGAATCGTGTTCTTCAATTTTTGAACGATCACAAAATAATTTCGTTAATGCACAGTTTCGACACACATGCTAACTTTTTGAAATTTTCTTTTTATAAAATAAATTCATTAATGATATATATTGACAAATTCATTTTAACCACTTTACTTCCTAAAACTTTTAAAGTATATTTTTCCTCAAGTCCTTATTTTTTTTTCTGACTGATCTTGCAGGGACCCAAATGGCATTGTCTAATTGCGTATATTTACCGTTCTTTAAATCCGCCACTGAGTATTAGCAATAGTTTCATTGAAATTCTTATTGATGGCCGACTTAATAAAAGTTTTTAAAAATACTTTCGCCGCGTGGTTTTAAAAAATCGCGATTGTTTTTTGGCACAAAATCAATGATATGCGTGATGAAATATCGTGTACATGATATGATGTTTTAATTATATGATCATATATTTCTTTAGTTTATGATTTGGAATAATATTACATTTTTTTAACGGTGATATTTTGAAACATGGGTTTTAGTTTGAAATTTCGGTGTTGCTTTTTATTGTAAAATATGTAACAAATAATGTAATTGAAATTATGATAACAATATATCTATAGTATACGTGTGTGTGTGGAACCTTTATACATAACCTTGTATAAAAAGCTATAAAATAATAAAAATACTGACAATTTTATCTAAAATAATAAATATTGGTTTATAGAATTTGGTTATATAGGATTACTGTATTGTCGAGAATTTAGTTTGTTAGAATAGGTTGGTTGAATTAACATTGAACTTGAGCTGCACAGTTGGGGGTTATTGGCGAAGGATCAGGGTTTATATGGAAGAAAAGACCCGAGAACACTGTTTGATCGTATTTTTGAACCACGGTCAGATGACGAGATCAACTCATCCGGTGCAATCTACCTCAATAAGCGCCAAGACAGTGGACCACAATCAGATAAACCCGTGTGCACCAGTCCCTTATACGCGGTGGATATTTTTTGGTGTCGAAAGGAACGGATTTGACAACTCTCCGATTACTGAATCGCTACACACAAGCTAGAGATAAAAATTGTGCCTATCGAGTACTCGTCAGAACTCCTAACCATTCGGCCACCACAGGCTCTCGGAATTATAGTTTTGTCGGGATTTCGGTCTGTCGGAATTATAGTTTTGTCGGGATTGTAACCTGCTTGTCGGAATTCGCTCTGTCGGGTATATGGCCCAGATTCATTTCATTAAAAAAGCAAATTCGACTCAACCTTTCATTAAAATTTGGTTTTAACAATTAAAATAACGCTTTCCCCCGACGAACTTCAAAATTTTGCCCGACGGGGGGGGCTTGGCTTGCCCGACAGGGGGCTACAGCCCCCCCAGCCCCCCTAGTGGCGCCACCTCTGACTATTTAATAGATGCACTTACACAAATACACTTACAGATGACTAGCTTACAGATGTTTGAATTTATTCTTATGGTCAAATTCATTGGCAGATCCAGTGAGGAGGCACATAAGGGCCCGTTTAAAATTTGCTATTTTAAGTACAAAGTTTTCATTAACTTCTGGGGTTCTGCTTTCTGCAGAATTTAATTTGCCCCACCAGTTAAAATTCCTTAAAATATGCTCTGGTTCAGGATATTTACAGAGTGAGTTTTTTTTACAGAGAGCCATTTTTCAATCCGATCACTGGCTAAAACTCCGCAGCATCAAAAACTAAACCCTAAAACCAACACTCAGTCTTTCGAAAGATAATACAAAAAAAAAACGAAAGAAGGGCAATAATTTCCGAAGGGGGAATCCTCCTTTGATGTACTGTGGAATAGGTGGGTTGGAAAGCTGTCATCTATCATAGCCACTTACTACGTGTGTGAAAGGGCCCACCGCACCGATTTAGCTGCCACCTACCTTGAAGGGATTTTTAGGGGAAATGTAGGGATTTTTATGAAATGTGGGGATTTTTTATAATGTCTCAGGATTTGCTAGGTCTGTAATTGTAATCCGATAAAGGTGGATGGAGGTGACCTGTATGCCAGTATGTATAAAATGTAAGTATGCATGCCTTTGTATGCTTATCCTATTCCTGTGTTTCGCGTCAACATTGTTAAAAAATAATGCTAATTTTTGAAGGAAATTTCGTAATTTTTGACGAAACAATTGTCTGCGAAATCCTCCAATTAAACATTTTATCATTTATTTCGTTGTATTTTTAATTTCGTCAAAGTTGCGAATGATTTCAAATAAAAATAGACGGCGCGAATCGAGCAAGGGATCTCGTGATCCACAAAATATGTTTTATAAATAAAAATAAAATTATAGAAAAGTTTACGAAGTAACAATTTTTTTTTTTAAGAATCCCTTTTTTTCTAATTTAATAATTCAAATAATAACTTCTATTTCAAAATTTATTGGAAGTATAATAAAAATTGGATGTATAATAAAAATTATTATACATCATATAATATTTTGAATTTATTATATATTTTTCAAATGCTCATTGCTTGAACATCATACTTTTTTTTAAATGCGTTTTTTTATACTTTAAAAAAAATACAACTAAAGAGAATCTATGCTGTAAGTTTCTTTTTAATTCATATCCTTATCTTTGTTCTGATAGATTTACATTGGGATGCATTTTTGGAAACTCTCATTACTTTTGCTATCCAACGGCCTTTCTCAAACTCTTTGTTTTCTTTATGGGGCGAATCAAACAAGTTGTTTATGCATCTTCCAAAAATGTAGATACTATTCAGGTAACTATTTATTTACCTGCATTCTTCTTAGGGGCAATGTCTAAACAGCGGTATTCGTGTGAACCCGGCCGTAGACCAATTCCAACGCTGCTGTTTTAATGTCATGCACCGTTGCTCGTTCACCTTTTTAACTGCAGGATAAAATTCCCGAATTTAAGGAGCAGAAGGCCACTTTGAAATCTGTTCCAAGAAAGACGAGTTTACAGTTGGAAAACTTGCAAACCCATAATTTTTGCTCGCAAAAAAAAAAGAAGATCTGGTCTGTTAGCTACTGGGAAAGTGCAACTCTAATCTGTGTCTCAGTTGGTGACAACCTGGCACACTAAATAGCTCTGTGGGAGGTCGTGCGATTTCCAAGAAATCAATTTACATACCAACGAACATCGGCAAAAGTGAATCTGTGCTCAGCGAAACACTGATGAGGACGGTTAGAATGCACCAGCCTACACACAATGGTATTTTCTTTAGATTCGATTTTCTTATGAATACGTTAAACATCCTGTATTTTCATTTCCACTTTTCGCTTCCAGAAACCTCTTGCTTGTAAAAACGCTGTTATGCGTGAAAATGTAACGAGTCTGAAGATTACACGTTATGAGTCTCGCTTGGTAATAGGCGAGTAGTGTGTCCCCGTTATAAATTCCGAGAATCAATTTCAATTCGGTGGATTCGCTTGTCTTCAAAGGGGCTGAATTTTATTAGAGGAAACAGAATAACGAAAAAAAAGCGACCATCCCATCCAACTGTTATTGTAACTGGTAATGACCACCTGTGTATTCCCATAAGTGGACATTTGTGGTTTTTTTAGGGCAAGATGCAGATTTTTTTTTACGTAATATCAGAGAATTTTAATCGAGGCTTAGACGATTTTTTTTTAAATACTCGCTTCCAGAGTTCGTTCCAATTATAAGTGCCGTACCTTTTCTATTCTCTATTTCAAAGGATGTGAGTTTACTGGTGTTGAGGTACTTCCAAGCAATACAACAATTGGATTGTATAAGTGGGAATGGAATTATAAACCTATAGATTGGCAGAAAAAGGCCAATTTGTCTATTAGAGTTACAGCCTCCTCTCACTTCAAAACAATAAAAGTCAACAATTGGCTATTTTTTTGTACAACTTTCATTTTTGTGAAGTACAATAGTGATAAAAAAATGCCGGAACAACAACTGGGGTTTGAAGGTTTGAGGTATTGATTTTTTTTCTCCATGTAAAAAAAAATTATCCGCAAGTTAACATGGTAAACACGTTACCTAAATTAGTAACCAAACTTTATTCTCGAGATATAATGAATTTTGTTACTGATTCTACATTTACACAGCTTCCCCCCAAAAAATTGACAGATGTGACAGTGTAGTCTAATAACATACATTACAAATCTAAATTTTAAAGAAGTATAAGAAAAATTAACTTTGATATGGTTTCGCTGTTAATCTATCTTTATGATAAATCGGAAGCTTTTTGTAAAATTTGGAAAATTCACAATCTTTTCTACTTGTCTTGCTAACGTGACCCCCCAAAAAATACCTTTCTGATAAATGTTTTGCATGATAAGGATATATCTTAAACAAACTTTGTTTTCCTACGTTTTCAGCAAATTGTAAAATTATTGTCATTGTAAAGGGCCATAACTAAAACTCCTATACCAGAAGGAAAAAAAACACTGAAATATATCTAAGCAAACTGTATCGGTAATTCAAATGCCGATCTTTATCCATTGTCAACACATCGACTTTTAAATAAATGTCATATATAGTTGAAATTTTAACGGGGATTCTTTTAAATAACTGATAATAGATAAATATTTGATAGCCAGGCTTCTAAATAAACAAAAGCTATTTCGAAATCTAAAAGATGGTATCCATGATAAAGTATTAAATTTTTTTTATTTAAAAACAAGTTTTTCTTCTTAGTAAAGAAAGTTTTTAGCACTAACTATCGTGTAATTAGGGTGCATTGTTAGATTAGAGACGCGGCTGAAAATATTTTAAATGAAAAATATATATCACTGATTACTCTTTGCAATTTTTTGCTATCTTTATGAGTGTTTATTTAATTTTGCAGGAGCAATAGCCTTTGAATAAATGTCATATCAAAACTTTTTAAACTATGTGAAATAATCCCATGTAATATAAAAGTCAATACTGTTATAATAATTTATTTTTGTATAAGCTGTGACACCGAAACTTGTTTTTAAGGGGTGTGGCAAAAGACCGCTGTGCAAAAAAGGTTTTTAACTTAATTATATTTATACATTAAAAGTTCATAAATGGGTTGCTAAATTATGGGATTGGACTTATTGCTATTGACTCGAAATTAGGTTCCAATTACTAATTGAAAATAAGGAATATACTAATGGATATAATATATACAGTATATATATATGCTCATTTTCCTTGTAAAAATTAAACTAGAAAAAATAAATTTTACAGCACTGGAACATTTTTCCATTATGTGCCTTGCACTCAATTTACAATGTTTCTTGCATATTGCAGTGCAAAAGCTACTAACCCAATTTCAGAATATAAAATAGCTAAAACTCCGTTATAATGAAAAAAGAACTAAATCCTAAAAAAAAAACATTTATTTGATGCAAAATAAGATTAGATTCATATTTCTTAACCTGTCTTCTCTTTTTCTTCCTTAGACATAAATCTTCCAATGAAAATAAATTAATAATTTAAATATTATGTTTATTTTACATTTACTGTATATTTTAAAATTATATGTTATATTTACAAAAATCTGAAAATATGGTTTATGCCGAAACACTTGTAATAATGATAGTGCGGGCAGGGTTGACCTATGATTCAAGGATGCTATTTATTAGGTATCTGTTGACTATGTACACGCAAATTAGAGAAAAGTGAGTCAGATATTTTTGAAAAGTTTAAACCGTTAGGTCAGTAAAAAGTAGATAAACCATGTCTTTAAGTATGAGTATTCAGCTCGAGTGTGGGAGTTTCAATTTAATTCTGCCTTTGACAAATTTAGGAGCGTACGCCCTAAAAATTGCAGGTTTCAAAATTTTCTATGGTAAAACTAATTAACCTAAGTTAACAAGGGGGAATAACCGTCTTTCTTTGCTGAGTTCGTCAAACCCGAGCTCCACTTTAAACTATTTTTGAAATTAGTTTTGTAGCATAAAGTTAAAAAGTCACTTTAATTTTAAACGTAAACGTTAAATATTTATTTAAAAAAGTTTTTTCTATAAATCTTGTTTTTCAATTAACTCAAATTCTGGTATATTCTTAAATTATGGCTCTCTGTATTTTCCCACCATTGGTTGATTAGTACTTTGTACTTAGGACCTTTGTTTGATTAGTACTTTGTACTTAGGACCTTTGTTTGATTAGTACTTTGTACTTAGGACCTTTGTTTGATTAGTACTTTGTACTTAGGACCTTTGTTTGATTAGTACTTTGTACTTAGGACCTTTGTCTGATTAATACTTTGTACTTAGTATCTTTTTTTTGAATAGCACAAATCAGTATTTTGATTGTAAATTCCTGTTATCTTAAAACAATTATATACACTGTAAAAAAAAGATGCTTAAAAATGAGTACATGAACGTACTCGTTTTCTTTGAGTACAATTGCATTGTAAATGAGCGATGAAGTATTCAAATTTAGGTAATCGTACTTTCGCAAAAATGAGCAGTGTGATTTAATATTGCTAATCTCAGCTTCTGTTCAAGCCATCTTAACAAAGCAACCTGACAAATATTTGTTCAGAAGATGGTCTATTACATAAATGGAAACTAAGTTATTACAATTCAATTATCTTATTTCACATTATTTTGACGCACCTATTTAACATTTATTCTGTTTATAACTTCTTCACGTCGACCTGGTAGTACAGAGGTTTAGTAAGGCCACATCTTGAGTATGCTGTACAGTTCTGGTCACCATATCTTAAAAAAGACATTGCATTGTTAGAGAAAATTCAGCACAGGGCTACTAAAATGGTTCAAGGGTTCTCAGGCATGAATTATGAAGATAGATTAAGAAATTTGAATATGTATACTCTGAAAGAAAGAAGGGTTAGGGGAGATTTGATTCAACTATTCAAATTTATCAAACAAGGAGATGTGGAGGGTTTAGATTTTAATATGAGTGATAGAACGAGAGGTCATGGGTTTAAGTTAAACAAATCCCATTTTAATCGGGAAGGGAGAAAACACTATTTCTATAATAGGGTAATAGACAAATGGAACAACTTGCCAGTGAATATTGTTAATTGTAAAGGAGTAACGGATTTTAAGAAGAAGTTAGATATGCATTGGGGGATAGTTAAGAGGTACTAGATGGACCAACCTTGTTGGGCCTTGAGCCTGTTGTTGGTCGTCAATATTTGTATTTGTATTTGTATTTGTATAACAGTTAATGCACTGAACTCCCGGTAAGTCTTGATTGTAATTGTTGAAATTTATTGAATGTGAATGATGCCAGCCTATGTAGGCTAGCATCTGCTCTTTTTATTCAGTTTACCCATTGTACTCATTTTTAAGTACATGTCTTTTTCAAAATTGAAACTTATGTATTCGGAGCCATGATAAGCATCGAATTTATTCAAAAATGAGTACATTTTACTTATTTCTAATACCTCTTTTTAACACTGCATGCTTTCAAGGCTGATAATTTTAAACAATTTGAATATAATATTTGGTATAAATGTATATAATAGATAAAAGTGACAAAATATATTAACATACAAATTAAGTATAAGAAAATTCAGCAGTATAAGATCGTATGTACTCTATCACTTTATGTGCATCTTATCACTATTTGTATTATTAAACGTTGGGTGCAAACGTACCAACAAGGTGTGAACTGATACGGCGAGAAATAAAAAAGTCACGCTACTCAGATTGCATTGTACTATTAGTGATAATTTTTTTTTTTAATATTTGCTTATAAATGTGAAGAGACAGGTAAGTTCCGCTCGTCTTAATGCAAATAAGAATTTTATTTACAAAAGGCCCTTAGGAATTATTAGGCTGCCTCGTGGTCCGGAAACCACTGGTGGTTCGTGAGAGAATACAAAGTGGTCCGTGCAGTTCTTGTCTAGTCATCAAAATATTTTTTAAATGACATTGCTTGATGTTTAATTTTTCTATGCAAAAAACTTAAATAGGGAATCAACATTATCTTCTTCCCATAAAATTTAATACTCTAATAAAGTATTTGTATTTTCTTGTAAAAAGCCATTTTTCTGGTAAGTTTGTCAGTCTATTGAAGTATTTTATGAGTTTTACCTGTGTGTTTGGAAAGAAACTTAATCCTTCCATTAGCAACTCTAGTATTTTTAAACTGGTATTGTTGTGCTTTTACTAAAAAATATCGAAGTTAGTGAAACAAATACAAGGTCAAATATCATCTTTATTACTTCAGGAATTTATATGGAATCTCAGTAGCATTAATTAATACCTTAACTAATTAAAATAACTTAAGCTAAATACAATTGAATTGTTACCAATAAATTAGATTAGAAATACAATATTTAATACCAGATTCATATTTAGTGTCATAATAATAATATTTGGCACTTGAATTTTATTTAGTACTATTAGAAAGTGATGGTCCACAATTTGTCTAACTTTTAATTTGGTGATCCGTAGCCATATTAAGATTGGATCACTGATTTAAGTGGCTTTGCCTGAAAACTAACCTATTCAAAATTAAGTAACGTTGATGAATCATGAATTTAACGTACTAGCAAATACGTTTCATTCAATATTCATTCCACGTATACATGTAATGTACCCACGTATCTTTTAACTCTTATGTCCTGATCCATTCCTAAATCTCTTCTCTTTTTCCCATAATGATATCATAAATTACTATTCAGTTTTAACTGTGCATCTCGTTCCCTGTTCTTCTCCTTATATGGTCATTGGAATGCTTGGGAAACTAACTTTGTTTTCGCGTTGGCAACGCAAAAGTTAGTTAGACTTAGGCTTAGACGCGACTTAGAACGAAATATAATATACATTTCCACGTTTATATATGAATTAAGTTTTGAGGGTATCGAAAATAATTAATTTACAATAAAGAAGACTTAAATTTGGTTTTGACAAAAATCAAACTTGAATCAAAATCAAAACGCCAAATCAAACTTCTGCGAAAGTTTCCTTCAATTCAATAAGTAAAAATAGTTTTCATGTTAAATTTGTACATTTTCTGCAATTTTTTTACTCTTTTTCAATACTGGAAAGGTCACACGGGAGTGATTGAAATGTTTTATCAAGATTGATACTCCTTTTAACCTTTCATCTACTATTTTACACAAGCAGTAAGTGATAAATTAAACTAGGTTTACACATACAAGACCAGATAATTAGTTTTATGATGAACAGAATAAGAATCATTCTTTTTCCATTTAAAGAAAATACAAAATTTTCGTTTAAGTGTCGAGTATAATTAGTAAATTAAACATTTTAAAAGTGCAACCTGAATATTTTCTTATTGTTAAAGCGTTATGCTTGTGATTCTGCGATTCTCCTTACTTAATGTGCTTACTATTGGGTCAGCGAAAACGAAAAAAAATTGTTTGCTGTTATATAAAGATTTCTTTATTCGTATTTTAAAAAAATACTAACACAGTAACTGCAAAATCGTGAATTTATTTAAATAAAATTAGATAGGGTAAGTTAAATTAACATAAACGCAAACGAATATTTTAACAATCTCATAAATCTACTATTATGCTCTTAATAGATAACGCCTAATATTTTATATCTATTTTTATGTTAAGATCTTAACTCACGGAAGCGAAATGACATGACTTCAATTAGAAACCGAGCTGTTCCATCAATCTAAAATACTCTCATTGAATCGCCTATCACCATTTTTATCACTACACCTTGAACAAAACATGTAATCGACTGACAGGTAAGCAGTAAAAAAATTTCCAAAGGTATTTTTTTGTTTATTCTGTCTTCTACAACCTGCATATATCTTGACAGAGTCAACAAGTTTTACACCGATAAGGTATTACTGTAAAATAAGTTGTAAGCTGCTGAAGATGTGTAGGAACACTTAACGTCACGAATAGAATGCAATCGCGTAATCCACTTGCAAATACATTTTCCTCGAGAAAAAAAGGGATTGTTACTTACTTTCTTCTTCAAAGAAATTTTCCTAATACTTTTAAAGAAAATAATTTCCTCAAATAAGATAGAAGACAGTTTTATTATCAGATTTATAAGCTAAAATAAACGTAATGCGGGTCATTTTATATTTAACATCCACTCTAATAATTAAGATACATAATTTAAATGTATATAATTTTTAGATTAATGTCCATACTATGGTAGTTATTAAAATGAAGAAATGTCTGCTTTATATGTATTTATTGATATTGAGAAAAAATAGCCGAAATTTACGAATTTTAAAGACTTTATAATTTAAAACTATTTTTTTTTTCATGACAAAAAATTTAAGTCTAAAACCAGACATATGGCTACTATTCTACAAAAAATTAATTATGCGAGTTTATGTGTTTTGCCTCATCCAAAACCAGTTTTCCCATTTTCAACTTTTAAATAAAATGACTTCTAACATAAGTGCCCCATTGTAATATTAATACCTCTTCGTATTCTACAAATATTTCTAAACAAACTCAGTGAATTTCATAATTATCTTATAGTTACTTTTTGAGATCCGAATTCATTTGAAGAGAAAATATTGTTGAATTTTATGGACAGCGGTAGTAGTTTTTATTTGCAATAGAAAGATGATTTTAACTCTATTTTACGAAGCATTTTTTGTGGCTCCCTATAAAAAAAATTCTCAGGACTCTTGCTTTAAGTATTTTGTTCAAAAATATTTAATTATTTTTTGTTAAAATGAAATTTTTTAGTCAGTTTGCACTTCACCGCCATATGCAAAACTGAGAATATTCACTCCTAACACGACTAAAAGGAAGTAGTAGCCTTCTGTAAGAGGAAGCACACCTAATTTGCTGAATTCCGTCGTTCCCAACAGAGACAAACACAAATCCAAATCCATGTCTTATCCTGGATTCGAACCTTGCACCTGAAAACGCATTGAGCGGCAGAAGCCAAGTTCGGATATTGAATCAGACACGATTTCGCATGGCCTAAATAGACTGATATTTTCTCTTTGATACTGAAAAGGTCTTCCTCAGAATTGACGTGTTAAGAAATGAAATAATGTAAAGTATCAAATAACATATCTACAGTACTACCTAAATATTCTTTTAAAATTTAACCTATGTTTGTTTTGTTTGCACATTTTTCATGGGCTATAAATAAAAAAAGCGAATATACACACAGATAATAAAATAGTACAAAACTATCTGATTACAAAGAATGAAAGGAAGACGACAATATATCAAGAAGCGAATATGTTTTTAAATTGCTTCACTGTTTCGAAAATGAGTCTGTAGACGTTTATTGAGTTATAAATCAAGCAGGGTTGGTATAGCATTTGCGCCGAGAACACTTTAAAAATTAGAGCAATAATAAAACTCATATTTCTCAGCAGAGTACTCTGTTTATTTCTGGAAGTAGTTTTTAGACTAACAGGCTGAAGGAATTGTAATTTTAAATAAAGCTCTCTTTGCATCTACTTTATTGCCCCTATGTCACAAACTGCCGCACTTCTCCATCCCTCATCACCTCAATTATGAAACAAAACCATTGTAAAGTGGCAATTTGTCCAGCAACTTTCATAGAAGCGAACTTTATTGAGAGAACCATATCGATGTTGATGAAAACCATAATTTAGATTTACAAAAAAAAAATTACTGATTTATATAAGCTTTTTTTTTTAAAGAAAACTGCTACAAAAAAAATGTTTTGATAACTATGGAAAAAGCATTTACTCTTATTTTGATTTATACTGGAATCGAGCTGTCGTAATATGAAAAAAGATTTTTAGCAATTTTCCATTATCTTTCAAAGCTAATGTAGTAATAAAAATATGAAATTTATTGATAGATAACTGCAACAATCCTTTTGTACATAGGAACTTTCCAAAAGCTTTACTTTAGTAGAATTGCTCTTACTCTTATTGTTAGAACTCTGAAAAGAACCTAATTTTTAACTTGCAACCTAAACTTAAACAAGTTTTAGTGAAAAAAATCTTTTTTTATTTATTTTCTTTATTTTTACAACAACAAAAATAATATTGTGTTAACACTAGCTAAGTTTTTATAGTTTTTTGGCAATTTACTCAAAAAGTTTTTAGTGCACATAGCTGCTTTTGCATCTGGACTAATCAATTTATAAGTTCCATTATATTAATCTTGACATCAGCAACTGGTTTAATTAAGTTACCTCTTCACGGCAAACGTTAAAAATAATTTTTTTAACATAATCCCCCCTTTAAATTATTATAGCAATAGAAATATAAATAAAAAGGAATGTATCGAAACAATCGGAGTGAATGTCTTTCCAATAAGTAGCCGGCAAGCTTGTTTGTGTAAGACAGCAGTTTTACAACATCTGTACTGCTGTAGAAAGATAAAAGTTAGTGGACAGAACTCAAACGCGTTTCGTGATCCCAGAAAAAGAAAAGCAGTTAGGGACTTTTTATAGTTTGGAGTACATTGTTTTACTGTAAACTGAGAAACTCTACTATTTTTTATAGAATTTAACAATTCCCATTTTTAAAAAATGTCAATGTATTGAAATATATATTGGGCAAATCGCTACTTGATTTCATATTCATTACTATTACGGTAAAAAAAAGATTATTTATTGAAATTGAAAAAGTAATACAAATGTTCCCTGCATTTTTTCTTCCAGGGCTTTTGAGCAGAAACATTTTAAAATTTGATAACTTTGATTAGTCAAATAACTATAATAATTTTTATTTATTTCCTCATAATTGAACTCTTACTCAATGAGAATTAAAGTCTAAATATTGATTACAATGTGTCGCAAACGCATAAAACAGATTTAAAATCCAGGTTTCTGTAACTCACCCGGGCACAAGCATACGGAAAAGCTTAAAACAATCATATAACAATCATATCTATATTACCCCTTGCAGTAAGAAATTAATGGATCCTTTGTTATTTTATTGAACTCTTCGGATTCACCACTGTATTCAGAAAAATAAAATATTTAATGATTTCCAAAAAAATAAATCGTTGCAATGTCCTGGCAAACCAATATTAAATGCCATGCAAATGCTTTAGAATAACATTCGCAACTACGATTTCCATTCAGCCGAATTAATTTCCGAGATTCTTCCCCAACAGCCAATCCGTCGCATTGCAATCCGTCAAACTTTTTGAAGCTTTTGACGACGGAACGCTGCCTTAATCACATGAATTTAGCCCGCATGGCCATAGAAAGATAACCTGTCGTTAAACTTTCGTGCATCTATCAATTAAAGAAAGCCACATGGAATGTACAAGTGATGTGTTTCAGACACGATAGTTTGATGGATTATATCAACTATTCTGTGGATTTTATCTGATCGCCTATCACGTGCGGCGACAGATTCAGCGATTACCTCCATCGAATATAAATGATGATATTCATACTTGGCATTATGGACTTGTTTAGCTTCTCACTTTTTTTAAATGATAGGGAGAACCTTTTACCTGCGATACAAAAGAGTTAATGTTTGGTTTCGGTGGAGCGTATACGAAATTGAATACGGTGAATCACGTATAAGGACGATTCGTTGAAAACTAAACAAAACCTAATTAATAGTCTCAGTAATAGTATTACAAACTTATTGGATAAAAAGTGTATTTTTGACAAACTTAAAAGCAAAAAAAAATTAAACTAAAACATATGGGACACAAAATCATCAAATATATCCAAAATTATTTATTGCTTTAAAAAATAATTCGTTTTATTTTGAATTTAACGACACCAAAATTATATTTCTAAGTTAAGTACAACTAATTATTTTTTCGCAAATCAATATTCAACTTTGGTACAAAATTGCCTATATATGTAACTTTGAACTAATTTTTCTCAGTGATGACTTTTTTCATCTTTCATCGAATTTATATTAATATAAGTTCAGAACTATTTGAAGAAACTGCTCCAAATTTGCTACAATGTATTTTCAAACATATAATTTTAATTTGTATTTAGGGATTAGTATTATATTTGCTTTAGTATTTTTTTTAAATAGTTTGAACAGTGAAATTAGCGATTTATTTTTTAATAGTTTTTCAAAAAAATTGTTTCACAAATAACAAAAATCTGTAAAGACAGTTTGTGAACGACAATCTTTTGTTTATAAAAATGCAAAATTAAAGATTTTCAGAAAATATTTTCTTGACTTATATCAAAAATAAGAAAGGTCATTTTTTTATTTTTTTTTATTTTTTAAAACAAAATTTATTTTTTTAAAAATTGTTTGACTATGTGATAATGTTAATATGCTTTGCACACATAAGTGGGAACAAATTACAATGATATCTGCAAAATTAAAGAAAAAAGTCGAAAGTCTCTCCCTCCTATACCCCTTAAAGTAAAAAATGTGGATATTTTTACAAATATTACCATGCATCCAATGCGGTATTTATGCAATGGGGATTAGGGGCTATATCCTTTAGCACCAAAATAAAAGAGCAACAAATTTCGGCAAAATTTTAAATTAAAAAAATACATATATTATTTCGAACAGTTTTCATCTTCCCAATCGCATGCCATTAATCAGAATTATTCAAAATATGCGTTTCACCATCCACAAACTATTTTTTTATCCAACTACTCGTACAATACTCATAATACGAATTTCAAGCATCTGCATGCATTTCTTTCAACAAGTGAGAAAGGCGCATGTGCAAAAATTTGCATATTCCTATAAAGGGAAGCTAAATATTATTATATTAAGCGATGAGTTTGAGATTAATGTACATCCTTACCAAATTTCATTGCATTTCATCCAATATTACTAACATTAAACTTGTTTTATGGTTGGTTTCTGCCAGTGTGAATTTGATATTCTTACTATATAAGTGATAAATGCCAATTCCCAATAAACCTAAGCAAATTTACATGAAGTGGCAATGGATGAGTTAACAGTCTTGCCATTGTACAGAGGTTTAGTAAGGCCACATCTTGAGTATGCTGTACAGTTCTGGTCACCATATCTTAAAAAAGACATTGAATTGTTAGAGAAAATTCAGCCCAAGGCTACTAAAATGGTTCAAGGGTTTTCAGGCATGAATTATGAAGATAGATTAAGAAATTTGAATATGTATACTCTGGAAGAGAGAAGGGTTAGGGGAAATTTGATTCAACTATTCAAATTTATCAAACAAGGAGATGTGGAGGGTTTAGATTTTAATATGAGTGATAGAACGAGAGGTCATGGGTTTAAGTTAAACAAATCCCATTTTAATCGGGAAGGGAGAAAACACTATTTCTATAATAGGGTAATAGACAAATGGAACAACTTGCCAGTGAATATTGTTAATTGTAAAGGAGTAACGGATTTTAAGAAGAAGTTAGATATGCATTGGGGGATAGTTAAGAGGTACTAGATGGACCAACCTTGTTGGGCCTTGAGCCTGTTGTTGGTCGTCAATATTTGTATTTGTATTTGTATTAATAGAAATATTGTGTATTGCAAACAGCCACCACAACTCAAACAAAAGATTCAGGCGTAGAAAGCTTAAGATGGATTGAAAGAGCTGAAGCCACCGGTTGCCTTGAGGCTATCTCCCAACCATCATAAAAAATAGCAGAGAAATTACATTTGACCTCCTCATTAGCATATTGATGCCCCACGTCACTATAGGGTCACATGCATAGCCCAGACCCAACCACTTCACACCTGGTGTCAAAGGTTGGCTTTAGGATTTACCGCCTATTTATTGTACAGCGGATAATTAATTACTTAAACACTCTTCTAACTTGCTGCCATCAAATAGCCACCTCCCAGCTGAAATTCAAGATGTCTCATAATTTCTCGAATTCCCTCCTACTTGCTTTCTTTCTTCCTGCCTTCCTTCCTTTTATGCAGACAGTGGCGCCGGAACTTATTTGTCAGAGAGTAACCCGTAATATTATCCTATTCAAAATCTTCTGATTCTCAAATGGTCCATGATATAAATATGTTCATTGATGATTTGTATAGGTTTCTTCTATCTTATTGGGATTTGAAAAGTTGAACGTATTGAATATAGTCATTCATCGTCGACGAATAATAAAAGGGAAGAGTATGTAATCATATAGATGTATTTTTTTTATTAGACTGCATTAATATTTATATACAAAATGTTCCAAAAATGTACCTTCTGTCATTATTTCTTTATGTATTAAAAGTATGTAAACAATAAATATTACAAAAATGCGTTGAATAAAGCAAGTAATAATAAGTTATTGTAAGCAATACACATAAATTTTTTAAGAAATCATTTTTAAAGTTATTATCCGACTTCTATAGAAAAAAATGAGTATTAATTATCATATCACGTTAATTAAAAAATTATATTTTTTTTTCATTTATCTAAATAGCAAAGATATTATGACTAATTAAAAATAATTCTGGCTGTGTCATAAACGGAATTCATTCAAATTAACCATGATGCGACAATTACAAGTTTTTATATACATAAAACTCTTGAAGTTTTTGAAAAGGTAGAGTATGATGTTTGGAAAATTTTGCTGAATTAACAATAATAAATTAGTTAAAAATCAATTTTGTAAAAATTGTTTTATGAATTTTTTGTTTATACTTTTTTAGTATAGCCCTTTTAAAGGAATTTATCCACCCAAATAGGTAAACGTTTTTTACAAACATATGTCTCAGTTCAGTGTTACAAAGGCAATGTTAAACCTTCAAATAATTTATTTCTAGATTATGAGCGGGAATCAAGTGTTACACGGATCCCCATCGACCAGACAATGCTTATAGGAGACTTAAACCAAAAATAAAAAAAATCCTTTACATGTTAACAAGACAAATTCACTTTTAAGAGGTTCAGAACCGCAGAGGGGGTCCTCACCTTTTATCAGCCTGTGACATTTATTTTGACAAAAGTGTCACCGCTGGTAGACGCTCTTTGTAACTAACAGCCCGAGACAAAAGAAATAAACAAAGAGATGTGTAAAAAACGTAAATAAATGAAGAATAAAAAGGAGTTGGAGAGCGGATATGCTTGTAAAGAAAGACGAGTGGGAAAAATCCCGCAGGTTCCTGTGGTGAAAGGTTTCAGGTAGGGGTGCCTCACCTGCCTTTAAATATGAAGTTAAACAATCCTTGTTAACTAGATGACAGGTAACGGCCTGAGTTTACTGTCGCTTGGATAAGAAAAGCAAATAGAGTTTTTCTTCCTTCTTTAAAAATTTGTATGCAGCTCGCTTTTCCGTCTTGAAAAAGATTATTAAATTTTAAATAAATACAATGGACATTGGAAAATATTTTAATAGTTCGTGTAAGGTGTTTAAAAAGGTGTAACAATCATTCATTAGCCATTTAACTATATCTCCCCCCTCCCCTTCAATATTCATACGCTTTTTCACATTCTTCATTAAGAGTCTCAAGAGTTTGAAAAAATGTAAACATTCGAATTTTTGAATGCCAGAATTTTTACGCTCTCTAAGTATTTAATTCTCACCCTTTTTGAATATTTATACTAGAATTTGAAGAAGAAAAATATTCTTCTTTTGATGTATTTGAAGAATGCAAATTACTAAAAATTGATGTTATCTTATTTAAAAATTTAAAAAGAAGTTAAAAAATGCTTTAAAATCATGAGATTCTATAACTCTTCTTTTTCGACCTTCCTATAGAGCCATGAAAGCTGGAGAAATTGAAGTAGTTTAATAACGGATGTTCAGTGATAATTTAAAAAAAAATCGAGAACTTGATTTTCCTTTCCAATTTCATCTGATAAGAGAGAAAAGTTATAATATTTGATTTCTTTCCTTGCAAAGAAACTGAAATTTGCGAGAATTTGTCAAAACATTTGTTTAATGGGCCTTCGAGTAGAAGAGAATTAAACAACAACAAAACTAATAGCAGTCAATGCTATTTGCTTTTGAAAACTGTTTGCTTACGATTATAATGTATGTAAAATAAAATTTGCGGAAACACTCCAACTGATCGTTATTCGGAAAAACTGCAGGGTATACATATACATCTATACCATACGATACGATAGCTCCCTTCTACAGTGAAAAATGGAAAATTTCTCGTAAAGTTTAAGTTACTAGTTAGAAAAAGCGAAATTTTCCTTGAAAAATTCTAAGAAATCGTACTTTAATAAAACGGATTTCTTTCTTACAATATAAATTTTAAAAAATAAGTCCACGGCTAAAACAAAAAAAAAATCATTGCATTTGGGGCAGAAAAAACTTTGGAAATCCGCTAAAATTCCTTTATTCCATTTCAAATAATTACTCAATCTTATTTATAATTATTTCCTAAATCATAATTGTTCACAATTTTATATTTTAATATATAAAATAAGAGATAATTTATTTCGCGAAGACGAAGATTGTAAGGATCTGCGTGACCCTTGATATCACAGACCTTCACAGGACTAATACGAAAAATGGTCCTTATTAAGAAATATTACAGTAACAAATTTAAAAAATATTACTTGGAAAGCAGTCATCCGACTAGGACTTTCAGTGGCGACATAATAAAGGGGCTGTTATGACGTAGAGTTGGTGTTAAGATAGCCTATAATATCTAATTACCGAATCTAATTTATCATTATTTGCTAAAACATAATTGTTTACAATTTTATATTTTAATATAAAATAAGAGATAATTTATTTCGCGAAGACGAAGATTGTAAGGATCAGCGTGACCCTTGCTATTACAGATCTTCACAGGACTAATACGAAAAATGGTCCTTATTAAGAAATAATACAGTAACAAATTTAAAAAATATTACTTGGAAAGCAGTCATCCGACTGGGACTTTCAGTAGCGACATAATAAAGGGGCTGTTATGACGTAGAGTTGGTGTTAAGATAGCCTATAATATCTAATTACCGAACCTAATTTATCATTATTTGCTAAAACATAATTGTTTACAATTTTATATTTTTATAAAATATGAGATAATTTATTTCGCGAAGACGAAGATTGTGAGGATCTGCGTGACCCTTTCTATTACAGATCTTTACAGGACTAATACGAAAAATGGTCCTTATTAAGAAATAATACAGTAAGAAATTAAAAAAATATTACTTGGAAAGCAGTCATCTGACTGCGACTTTCAGTGGTGACATAATAAAAGGGTTGTTATAACGTAGAATTGGTGTAAAGATATGCTATAATAGCTATTATTTCAGCATGAGGCGCTATAGCCCCCTTTACCGCTTCGCCCACCCTCAATATCCACCCTACAACAGCTGTACTTTGCACATTTTTCTAGTATAGTTCACACTATTTTTAACAATTTAGTGGGTGTAACTCGAATTCGTTATTTTACACACGACTCTTCTCGAAGCTACATGACACAGTGAAACACAATTGTTCCAGGCTGTAAAAACTAAATCACACAACCCAAGCGACTGCAGAAACAATAAAAAATTTCGAAAACGATTAAAAAATAATTTTCATAGAAGGGTTCGTCTCACCGAGACCTGGAGGGAAACCATCAGAGCTGGAAACGAAATGGTGTTTTGACTTGATATTTAAATAAGGTCTTGGCCACCAGCGCGGAACGTATATGCAGGTTTATGCCGAATTGAAATTGAAGAAATAAGTTACTAAGCCAACTTCTTGATTACAGTAATTTCATCAAAACGAAGTGTATGCAAACTCTATCTAAGTATAGATACCATCAAATTTCGGGTCTTGGTTTACTGGTGTATAAAGCGTGTCTCCTCTTTCCATGGCCATGAGGTTATAGCCAAAACAAAACTGTGTACAAATAGTACTATTATAAAAATTACTTTCCTAACTGGAGATTGGGAATGTGTTTTGTTTTTCATATCTTAACTGGTTTTTTTTTAAGTTGGAGTTCATTTATTTAATATTCTGGGAAATTAGGAGGATTTACTTAGATATTTATTAATATTATAATAAAATATAATTTTCTTATAAACATGTCTTAATTTATTTTCATAAACCTGGAGAAAAATTTTTCGTTCGATATTGTAAACATTTATTTCCAAGTAAAAATGATTACATATTATTAAAAAGATATTTTTCGTTTTACATAATTGTTATGAATATTTGAAGTTGTTTAAAAAAACCATTTCAAAATAGAAATTAAATGCAAGGAAGAAAATGTGTAGAGCATCTATCAACATCCAAAACGTTTTCCTTAAAATAATACTGCTAATATGTATATATAAGTATTCTATTTTTTTTAATCGTGTAGGAAGGAATAAAGCAATGTATTTTAAAGTTTTTTTTAGATATGCCAGTGCAATAAATGGGTTATTTGTCTTGTTAAAAACCTAATTTATCAAATTAAAATTATAAGTTTATAGTTCGGAATATTGTAAGTATAATTATTAATAATAATGCAATAATGAGTATTAAAGAATTAGTTTATAAAATTTGTTGTATTTAAAATGCAATCCTAATTAAATAATTATTAAACATAAATAGCACATAATGAGGGAACTTTGAATATAAACGAAAAGACGGGAAGGATAATTATTTTAGTTTTTAGTTTTAACCAAAGTTTTATTAATATATAAATAATTTAATTAGAATAATAATTACCATTATTAAAACTTATTTTCTATAATTATTTATTATATAAAGTTTATGATTTCTGAAATGTGTTGTGATATAAAAATAATCACATACTAAGTTTCTGAAGGAACTCTGAAAAAACAAATATTTCTATGTAAGAACAATGTAAAAAAGATACTTAAAAAATGAGTACCTGAATGTACTCGTTTTTCTTTGAGTTTACTTGCAACGTAAATGAGCGATGACGTACTCAAATTTAAGCAATCGTACTTTCTACAGAATGAGCAGTGTGATTTAATATTGCTAATTTCAGCTTTTGTTTAAGGTTAACAAAGCTACCAGACAAGCTTAAAATAATTGTTCAGAAGATGGTTTTCCACATTATTTGATGTCGATTGCTTAATTTGAACATGAGTTATTACAATTCAATTATCTGACTCCCCAGTCTTTTGACACGCCTTTTTAACATGACAAAGGCATTGGGCTACGATCCCTGAGGACATGGGTTCGATCCCCGGTAAGTCTAAGTTGTAACTGTCGATATTTATTGAAAGTTATTTATGAAGGCAGCCTATTGCTCTTTTTATTCATTTTTACAAATTGTACATATTTTTGAGAATGTATTTTTTTCAAAATTGAAACTTATGTATTCAGAGCCATGATAAGCATCGAATGTAATCAAAAATTAGTACATTTTACTTATTTTTGAATGGAAGAAAAACAACAAATTTTCTAATCCTTATAACTCAAGTGTTTAAAAAATTCAATCATTAATATCACAAGGGTTTTACAGATTTAGTCATGAATATCAGAAGTGTTTTTATACTTACACAATAAAGAAAAGTTTATTTTGTCTTAGTAAAATATTCAAAGTTTAAGCTGCAATCTTGAATTAAAAAAAAATTTGCACTATTCTGAGGTTTCCCTTCTTCTCTAAATACCAACAATCTTTAAAACAAATAAATGCAACCAAATTTAATAATTTCGCATTAATATAAATGATTTCCAATTAATATAATTAATATTAATGATTTTCAATATATATACCTGCTTAAAATATGACTATTATACAAATAAATTATCATTTAAACGATGATCACTTTTCATATTTAACTTTACTTTTATATTCATTGCTTTATTTTAGAAATATATCTTTGAATTTATTTGAGGGAATCGTTTCATGTACACTAAAATATAAAAATATTCTTTAACAATTGGGTTTTATATATTTCTTAAGCATTACATTATACTTCTAATATAAGTAGCATACTTAAGTTAAACTAATATAATCTGGAAAATAAACTATATAAACTAGCTTTTTTAATTTAAATTACTGGCGTTATGTTCTAGGTTTAAATTAAGAATTATGCTGAACTTTTTAACGTATATTATAATAGCACCGAATCGTTTTTAAAAATGAGACAATTCAAAACAATTCACTTGCAGTATTAAAACTAAAAAAAGTTACATTTTCTCATCCTTTTATTATGTAATACAAATAAGTATACTCAGTGATACAATTATTACGTAGCACAATACTAAATTCGGACATGTAAAAACGATACAAACTATCACTTTCTGACACGATGCTCAAGTTTTCGTTAATTGCATTTCTAAATTATAGTATGTATTATTACAAGGTTACTTGTCCTTACCATATGTCGATGTCCATTGGATTCGTCTGTAGTAAAGATCCCTTTTACGGCCCTTGTACTCGATGAATCTTAACACATGGGGTATCCAAAGAAAGAGAATTTTCAAGAGCAGTGACGAATCGTACGGTCATCTTAATACATTTAAAATAATTTATTTAAACACTTTAAAAAAAACGTTGATAAGGCTTCCATATAGGAATGAGCAGATGTTTTCAACTTTTATGATTTAATGGCTATAAGAAATACGCTATTTCGCCCTTACGACGAATGGGTGTATGTGGGGAGGGGGGGGGGGTGCGTTCGATAATTATCGAACAGGCATGCTAGTTTAAAATAAACTCACTTAAAACAGCTGTTTTATATTATTTAGAAAAAAATCTTGGTTAAAATTGACTTGCAATGTATGATTATTCAATAACACAAGAAGGAGTTATATAAAGTCGTGTGCTAATAAAATACTAAAAATAAGCTGTTTTCTTTTAAATAACTGACACTCTATGAGAGCGGGGGATTTTTTTTTTTTTTTAATTTTCTAGTAGAAGTAATATAATATATAATTAAAGAGTTAATCAACCAAAAAAAGGAAAGAGGACCCCATATAATTTTAGAAAATAAGCAGATTGTTGTCCAGTGTGATTTTTTTTAAATGAACCAAACAATTACAATACAACCCAGCAAAAAAATTCAGTATGAAACCTTCATCAAAATTGTCAAATTGAAGGTTTTATAAAGGATATTGAAACAAAAAACTGCAGTTTTTTTGAAGTTTTTAATTTTCCTGCATAAAACCTTTAAAATATCTGCATTTTCCCTTCATGATTAAAAATTGAAGTTTTTTTGCAGGTTTTTATGAAGGTTTTTTGCAGTTTTTCTGAAGGACATTGAAACAAAAATCTTTAATTTTATAGATCTTCAAAAAAACTGCAGTTTTCCTGCATAAAACCTTCAATTTCAAAATTTTGATGAAGGTTTTACGCTGACTTTTTTGTTGGGAATGAGGATCCTTATTTGTTAGAAAGAAAAGAGAACAATGTATAACAACTGAAATAGGCAGTAAATGTATGCAACAGAAAATATGTGCCATTTACGTGGATTTATGGGAATTTTAAAACTCGTAGGTCAGTGTTGACTCGTAAACATCGACAACAATGCGGTACGTTGGACTCGCTTCAAATTGAAAGACCAGTGCTTACTAGTTAGAGGAGAGTGTGTAAATTTCCAGTTTTGTGTAAGTGGGGGAATTGGTGTAAGTAATGTGGACAGCAGATTATTCTTTATTTATAGAGTCTCGGCTAAAACTCTTTCGGATTTTGTTTTTAAGAAAAAACTTGTTTTACTACTGAGTTACTGGTGGCTTTTAGTGAGGAAGGAAGGTTTAGATGTTTTCGAGAATGTTTTGGAAATATAATAACTACCTCAGCAATTCTCGGATTTATTTAAGGTATACAAAACCTCAATCTTTTGGGATTTTCTACAGAATATTTTTAATGAAATTTGTATTCAGAATATGCGCGAAACCTTCAAAAGTTATAAAGATAATATATTTCGAACACAAAATATTTTAAAACTTGGTAAATGGAATAGACTAAAGATTTAACTTTCGGGATATTAAAGATTGTTTAATGACCATTGTATATGCAATTGGATCAGTTATGAGAAATATTAGTTAGCATGTATTAACATATTCAAAATATTTTAAATAATCCATGCGTGTATATAAATTTATATTATCAATATATATATATATATATATATATATATATATATATATATATATATATATATATATATATATATATATATATATATATATATATATATATTAATATATATGTTTGTCTTTATACCGCGTAAAAAGTATTCAAGAAAAAAAATATATATTATTCAGCTCTTTAAAAATAATTTGCGATTCTTTGATTTTTTTTGTTTTTTTTGCCCGAATTTTAATGAAGTCCCCTTTAATTACATAATAATACATTTAAACATTCTGAGTGATTTCAAACTCAGAACGCTGTTAAAAAAAAGTTTATCATATTTTAACAGTAAAATGAGCCATCAAGTTTCAAAACCAGATAGATCCACATTTTGAGAAAAATCGTTCTTTTTAAAAAAATATTTTTTACGAGTTCTCAATGCACTACATCCCATTGCAAAGTAGAATTGAACAAAAGTGTCTGAATCCAGTCTGAAAATTCATTCAAAGTCATGGGTTTAGATTCAAAAGTACGTGGCTGTCAATCGTTTTTGGCGTCCACTGTAAAATTTATGAAAATGGATCTATCTAGTTTTAAAAATAGACGGCTGAAACATAGTAGGCGTTTAGGGACTAGTAGAAAATAAAATATATTGGTACATTAGAAAAACCTGAGTAAATAATTTTATCATGTCAAATTTTTCCTTATGACCAGCGGCAAAGCCACAAGTCATCTTTCGATGCACCGATGACTAAAGGAAATAATGAATATATAAAGTTTAATTTGAAACTGTGCGTAATTTATTTTAAATTTATTTGCTAAAAAAGTTTGCGAATATAAAAGGGATGTTTATAACATTGTAATTCTCTTATAATAGGCCAATAATTCTTCTGCGATACTTCATTTCTTTAAATAAAAACATTGAAATTTCAACTTCGTATGGAATGTTATTTTTTGCAAGGGAACTGTCGTAGTCAGACCGACACCAAACAAATCACGCCTTTGAAGCCAAGGCGTGAACATGTCCAGTCAAGCGGGCAACAACTTCAGAACTGAATGTTAACTCTTTGCTAAACTTATTCCCACGATCCAACTACAAGGGTGTCTTGTCAGAGCCATTGTTGGCCAGTACAAATCCCTGTCTTGAAAGACAGGAGGGCGTTTTAGCCGAACTCCTGGTCAGAAGCGAAAGTCGTCTGTCAGAAGTGTGGTCAGCAATTAGTTTAACGGATGATACATATCGCTTTTCCATTCAACCTGGAAATCTTGCTTTTTAAGGCGATTGATACTAGCTTTGGCAGATACTCTCCAGTTTGGTTACTTTAAAGTATTTCTGACTACAAAATAAAAGCGTGCCATGAGTTTTTGGAAACAAAATGCGATATTTGAAAGATATACTTTCAATTTCTTGAAATTTTGCTTTGTAAAATTATAAAAATGTTAAAGAGTTGATTAAAGTTTCAATGTAAAAATGTTTCAACGTTTACACATTTTTTACCATTATTATTTTATTTGTCTATATCTTCAATTAACAAAAGAATTTTTTTTAGTATTTATAAATGTTAACCCCAACAAAAGTGACATTCCTATAGAGAAATAAATTTTACAGACATAAGCAGAGTGGGCAAAAGTGAAATGTAAATTTTTTTTAAAAAAAATTCCTATTTCTGCCCATGAGTGGATTTTAATGCCAATTACTTTAATACTTTGATAGATAAATGTAGAAATTCCACTGGCAAAATTACACACGATTAGAAAATCTATTATTAGGCAGCAGGTGGAATTGTTTTATCGTTGAAATAGAACTGAAAACACGTAGGCAGCACTGGATTTGAGATAAAGATTGTGAGTTTTGATTATAATCTAATCATATAGGAAATAAAATTTAATATTTAATCTCTATTAATATAAATATTTCTTTTATTTCTTTGCCAACGTAGGCATATAATGGAATTCAGTCGAAATTGATGTATCATTTATAAAGTTTCAAATATGCTAAAAAAAATAATTTTTAATAATTTTTAAAAAATTCAAAGCTCTTATATTATAATTTCCAAAAATATTTTGTTGTATAATTTCTAAAATTATTTTACGGAAGATTCAATAATATTATTTATATTCACATTATTATTCCCCCATAGTCATTTCCAATCTTATAAATTGTTATTTAAATTTCACTATTTTTTATTCGAAACTTAAAGAAAATATTCGTAGTTATTGAATATTGAAAATTTTTTTCCGAAACCTTTTTGTTTTTAAATTGCTTTAAAAATACTTTTCGGTTCACGATAAATACTAAAGGGATTACTATAAAATAACTTCGTAAAATATTTTTTGCAAATAAATATTTAAAAAGAGATTGTCAGAAATATCAACTTTTCTAAACTATGTTTAAAAAAAGTACAAAAGTCTTTTATAAATTGATAAAAAATCGCAGTAAAAAAATATTTGTTTCTAAAGCGCGTAAACGGATTATTTTGCAATACTAAGTACTAATATATTTAAACGATGACCGTCAAACAACTTGGTAAATAAATTTTAATGAATACATACTTAAAGTGTGACTTTCCATAAAAAAAAATTTAGGTTTCTCAAAATGTATATTTTAAAAAACTAAATATAATTTAAAGTAAAAAAATCCTAAAACATAATTCAAAATAAAACATCCTAACATATAATTTAAAATAGGAAATCCTAAAATAAATTTTAAAATAAAAAATCCTAAAATACAATTAAATAAAACAAAAGACCATTTAAAATAAAACAAAAGACCATTTAAAATAAAACAAAAGACCATTTAAAATAAAACAAAAGACCATTTAAAATAAAACAACAGATAATTTAAAACAAAAAATCCTAAAATATAATTCAAAATAAAATATCCCAAATTATATAATTGAAAATTGAAAATCCTAAAATATAATTTGAAATACAATATCTTAAAATATAATTAAAATAAAAGAAATCTTAAAATATAATAAAACAAAAGACCATTTAAAATAAAACAAAAGACCATTTAAAATAAAACAAAAGACCATTTAAAATAAAACAAAAGACCATTTAAAATAAAACAAAAGACCATTTAAAATAAAACAAAAGACCATTTAAAATAAAACAACAGATAATTTAAAACAAAAAATCCTAAAATATAATTCAAAATAAAATATCCCAAATTATATAATTGAAAATTGAAAATCCTAAAATATAATTTGAAATACAATATCTTAAAATATAATTAAAATAAAAGAAATCTTAAAATATAATAAAATAAAAGACAATTTAAAATAAAACATCATAAAATATAATTTAAAACAAAAAAAAATCATAAAATATAATTTAAAACAAAAAAAAATCATAAAATATAATAAAATAAAACAAAAGACCATTAAAATAAAAAATCCAAAAATATAATTTAAAATAGAAAATTCTGCAATGTAATTTAAAATAAAAAATACTAAAATGTAATTTAAAATAAAAAATCCTAAGATATAATTTCAAATTACATTTCAGGATATACTTAAAAAAATCCTAAAATATAATAAAATAAAACAAAAGACCATTTAAAATAAAACATCCTAAAATATAATTTCAAATAAAAAATCCTAAAACATAAATTCAAACAAAAAATCCTAAAATATAATTTAAAACAAAAAAAAATCCTAAAATATAATTTAAAACCAAAAAAATCCTAAAATATAATTTGAAACAAAAAAAATCCTAAAATATAATTTAAAACAAAAAAAATCCTAAAATATAATTTTAAACAAAAAATCCTAAAATATAATTTCAAACAAAAAATCCTAAAATAAAATTTAAAATAAAAAAAATCTAAAAAATATTTTTAAATAAAAAAAAATTAAAATAATTTTTTAAAAAAATACATGAAAGGACTCCATGGGGAAAAAATCGCAATGGCAAAAATTGAGCAAAGGTAAGAAGAAAGAAAGAGAAGGAATAGTTGGGGGAACCCAAGAATAAGAGGAGGGAAGGGCGAGGGGAGGGAACGGGGCAAAGTCATTCGTAGAGAACAACCATGTCAACAGTTGCCGAACCAATCGCATCACGAACTCCCAACTCTCAAATTTAAGAAGAATTCCCGGAGCTCTTCCCATCAAATCTTTACACCTGAAATGCCCAGAAACCTCGCAGTTGAAGTGATCTACTTCATACATGCAGCATCTCATCACTAGAGCAGACAGCTCGTTACAGAGTTCAACCCTTTTCCCTTCAATTCTGTATACTCAGTATAAGGTTTATCTCTTTTTATACGTCGCTTAGAAAAAGATTTTGGATTTTGATGGATTTTTAATTTCGGTATTCCTCCGAAATTTTGAGAAAGGACTTTTGAAGAGAGAATTTGTGTGAGAATCGTTCGAATCAAAGTATCACGATGCTGATATCTGTGAAGTACTTGTCTATGTTTTTCATTGTGATGACGGGGCTTCTTAATATGGAGGCTTGTGGTCCAGGTGCCATGTATGGAGGTCGTAGGAAAAGGCTGCCGAGGAAACTTACCCCTCTTGTGTTAAAGGTAAATTTATTTCAATTTAATTAAAAAAAAAATTTTCATTTTCAAAAATATCTATTTTATCAGTGAAAATTTTAATAATCTTTTGTCAGTACAAATGACATGATTTCTACATTTAGAGAAACGAAGCGGTTATTAGAATTTATTGCAAAATTGGCTTCTTATTAGAATAATAAATTAATTTAATACAACACAATAACTTTTTATTTTAGCCATATATTGATTTTGTTGATTGAATTAACGTCGCGTTAGAACTGCACACTGAGCTATTATTTCATTTTTAAAAATATCTATTTTATTAGTGAAAATTTAAATAGTCTTTTATTAATATAAATTATTTGATTTCTACATTTAGAGAAATTTAATGGCTAAAGCTAAGCTTTGAAGCTAATTTTTCAAAGTGTGGTCTTGTTAAATTACACACGTACTTTTACAATATTCTCTTTTTTTGTTATAAATAGTATAAATATAAATAGTTATAAATATAAATAGTGTAGTTAATTTTTTTATATTTCTAACTTTGGGAAGTTATTCATGTGTAGTATTTTTTATGCTCTACTTATTTTAATGTCATGTTAATTTTTCGCTCGCTGTATGCATAAATATTTTTAATTTAATCAAATTTCGTAATAATATGTTTTTTAGTTTCTGTTTCTTTATCCTAATTACTTTTTATCTACTTTTCATTGTTCAGAATCCTTTCGGATTTGACAAAGTGACTATTTTATTTTTCAATTCAACAAATAATTTTACATTTCGCAATTACACTGTTTACGGTAACTTCATAATATGCGATTGATTTTCTGACTTTCCTGCCTTGTTCTTTTTTTTAAATTTTCATATTTAGAATCTTTTTAATTTATCAAGTAAACTAGTTCGACTAAAATATGTTGCTATTTGCGAGGTTTACGGTACTTTTATACGATTATGAGTTTTGCTCCTGTTTGTTTCTGTTTTGTTTATATTTTCTACTTTTCAATTTCATATTCTCTTCAATTTAACAAACTATTTTATTTATACAACTTTAATCTTTTTTAGTAAATTGCATAATGTGCTTATTATTTTATTCTTCCCGTTATTTTTCCTTTCAATACTTAGAAATTTCTTAATTTAAGAACTCAACTATTTTATTCATACACCATGCATAGACTATTTTTAGTATTTTGTAATATGCAAATTACGGAATTATGGCAATACGTGCGCATACTTTTAAACATATTTAATAATTTCATTTTTTCCCCTAACATTGTGTTTATATAATTTAACCGATAAACTGTCTTTTTTTTTTAAATGTAACGAAACTTTTATAATCTGTAATGCAATAACATAAATAGTTTTTAGTTGTGTAATTTTTCTCATTCAATCATGCTTGGACAATATTTTATCAATATCAATATTTATCTCACAAATATTTTGACTTGCATTACATTTGCGACTTTCTACTTGCTAATACCTTTTAGTTTCAAAACCAGTCATATCCACTTGTTGACATTTTCATGCTTGGGTGCCATTTCACTTTGTACAGTTATGGAATCGGTCCAGAGACTGATTTATGGCAGGGCATTCGGGGCACTTGCCCAGGGCCCCCATTTTAAGGGGCCCTCTAACAATACTTATACTTATAAAGTTAAAAATAAATGTACTATTTTTTTTATATAAATAAATGGGTTTATTTTTTGTTAATTTAAAAAAAATATATTATTTTATCAAATAATTTTTATGTTTCTTGCATTTCCGTGATGCATGTCATCTTTCGAATTGCGTTCTTCAAAGGAATGCCCTTTGGATCACAATTCATGACCATAAACAAACTGTTTATAGTATTAATTGCATGTGGATTTGTCCTTTACGGATACATTTGCCCTTAATTTTCTGATATTGTAATCATTACGAAAATGCTAAATAAATAATAGAACACATCCATCTGGCTCAACTAAGAGAAATTTAAAAGGGGAGATGGTACATAATGAGAAACATTTGAAAAAACTGTTGAAGTACTGCACCATTAACATTAATTCAAATACTTAGGGGAAAACACATTTTATTAATTTTAAAAATGTAAGTTTTTTGCTTTGTGTTCTTATACATAAACTTAGCAATTTATTTTAAAGTACGTTAAGGGGCCCCCAAATGGGCTTTTGCCCTGGGCCCCTAAACTTGTAAGTCGGTCCCTGAATCGGTCTAGTTCTTGTAAACAGACAAACCTATATTAAACGAGCCGATGAAAAATGTGCAGTTCTACAAGTACTCATTAAAAAAATTATAGAAAGTTGAAATTTTCTAAAAATGATGTCGATATGTTAGAATTATCATACTTAAAAAACTTTATTGTTGATAATATCTAAACTTTTAAAGATATTTACATAATTTACAATTTGCAATTAAACGCACCCCTACCTGCTTTGTAAAGCTTTAGCTGTTTACCAGTGTGACATTTTAAATTTTTTTTAATATTTATTTGATTGATTTACTCCAATCAGCATATTTTTTCTTTGAGTGTTGTATAAAAGAAATATTATATATATATACTTTCTAATTTTACTTGCAAACCATATAGATCATGGGCCATGTTAAGAATAAATACTATTATTTTTATAAGAACATACATTACATGTACTATAAATATTTAATTAGTGACCTCCTTTGCTTGCTGTTTTATGTAATTTTTTCAATAACTCGCGATATGAATTCCATTTTCTCGTTCTTTCCATAATTGTCATAAATTATGTACGATTGTTGTTGTTTTTAGTTTAAACCTCATATTTTTGTTTATAACTGCATGTGAATTTTTTATATTTCCAGTATCATGAACAATTCGTAAGAGAAAAAGAACGTATAATCTAATTTCTCATAATGCACTTTCGGTTTTATTCGCACTTTTTTCTAAAAGCAATTTGAATTTTCGAGGTCAGTAAAGTAAATCTGAAAAATCGTATTTTCCAGTTCCGAGTTAGAAGACAATTTCATAAGAAGGTCTTTCCTTTATGACAATACTCTCTTCTAATATTTTTTTGCTCCTCAAAATATTCGCCGATTCTTAATTGCTTCGTTTCAATAACAGTTACAACACTGTTAAAAATAGGTACTTAAAAATAAGTAAAATATACTAATTTTTGATTGCATGCGATTCTTATCATAGCTCCGAATACATGTTTCATTTTTGAAAAAGCCGTACTCATAAAAGAGTAAAATGAATAAAAAGAGCAGATGCTTGCCTACATAAATCCAATCCCTCTTAATAACTTTCCACGATTACAACCAGGACTTACCGGGAATCGAAACCACTCTGAGTACCTGATGCCGTCCGAATCGAAGTCCAGGGCTATATCCGTTATACCACCAGAGCGCGGGAAGATGTTATAAACGAAATAAATGTTAAAAAAGTGTGCCAAACTACTTAGACGTATACATGAGGAGCGAATATTAAAAAAATGTTTTGTTCAAAAAATTATATTATTACATCACTGAATTCCCCTCCAAATATTATATCGAACTAAACTACCTAATTAATCCGATACAAGTTTTGTCCCACTAACATTAACTTACGAAAAAATTGGAATGTGTATATTACATTCCCATCTGTCAATACATTTAGGAAAAGTTATTTACGTTTTCCCATGTCAATGTGTCAAAACACACAGTTAAAAATAGGTACTTAAAAATATGTAAAATGTACTCATTTTTAATTAATTTCGATGCTTATCATAGCTCGAAATACATAAGGTTCATTTTTGAAAATGACATGTACTCAAATATGTGTAACATGAATAAAAAAAAGCAGTTGCTTTTCTATATATGCTGCCTTCATAAATCAATTACAACCAGGACTAGCCGGGAATCAAACACAATCCGTTTACCCTGATGTCGTCCGCACTAAAGTCCAGAGCTATATCCGTTGTAGAGTCGGGGGGGGGGGGGGAGGGGGGGGGTTAAGAACCACCCCTTGTTTTGCAGTCCTTGTTTGCAGTCCAGAGCCATAAAGTTTACTACACATTGAGTTACAAAAAATGTGCATAGGGGACTATCTTTATATTCAAATCCGCACCTACTTTTAAATTTTCAATTGCAACACAACACCTACTTTTGATAGCGCCGAAATGTTCTCCGCCCTCAAAATAATCTAAATATAAATTTTCGTTAATTTCCTACAGTTATATGCTGAGATATTAGACAATATGTATCGATCTTATTTGGGGCTACCTTCACATTGAACAAAGTATTAGTCGGACAACGAAATGAAGGACGCTGGTAGAAAACGTTTTGGCGGCAGCCATGGTTCTTCTTTTAAGTGGTATGAAATACGAGTAGGTCCATGTACTCATTTTTAAACACTTTTTTTTACAGTGCACCTTTTGAATGTTTGCTCCTAATATTTAACTTTCACTCACACTTCTGAGTGCCATTTGTGCTATAAGAACAACCCATTGTTCATTTTTTTTATTAACACTTCTTCTTTTTAATCGCGTATATACTGCTAAAAATAGGTACTCAAAAATACATAAAGTGTACTCATTTTTTAATACATTCGATGCTTATCATGGCTCTGAATACATAAGTTTCAATTTAAAAAAAGACATGTACTCAAAAATGAGTACAATGAATAAAATGAGTAGATGCTAGCCAACTGCAACCAAGAATTACCCAAGACGAACCCAAATCCTCATTCACCACAGTCCAGAGCCTTGTCGGTTAAACTACCAGGGCGATATGAGAAAATTATAAACAGAAGGAATGTTAAAAAGGTGTGCCAAAAGAATGGGAATTAAAATAATTGAGTTGTAATAAATCATCAGTCGACCATTTAGAAGTTTTAAATCACACTGCTCATTTTTGAGAAAGTACGCTTACTTAAATTTGGAGTCACCGCTCATTTATGATACAATTGTACTCAAAGACAAACGAGTAGGTTCAGGTACAGATTTTACAGTATACGTATAAAACTTTTCGTGCAAAATCGAGATTTAAACATGTATCTTGTAAGATTGTTTGAGCTTACTGATCTTTTATATACACAAAATTTATTTTTTAAATATTGTTATTCAATGAGTAATTCGTGCCATAAGAGGAAAGCTTTCGAGTAAAATGTAATGGATTTATTTAAAAATATTACTCCACATTAAATCTAAAATAATATCAATTAAAAATGTCAAAATTTTCCTCTTAAAAATATCGAAAATTGTTTCATATAATAAAAATTAAATAGATCATTACCAGAAATATATACTTGCTCATATTATATCTTTTTCTAATATATCATTGCTATATATAAAGAAGAAAGTATATAATTACTTTACTACACTGTTAGAAATAGGTTCTTGAAAATAAGTAAAATGTACTCATTTTTTAGTATATTCGATGTTTATCATAGCTACGAATACATAAGTTTCAATTTTGAAAAAGACTCGTAGTCAGAAATGAGTGCAATGAATAAAAAGAGCAGATGTGCTATCCTACACAGGCTGCCATTATAAATCACTTTCAATAAATATAAACAATTAAAAACAAGACTTACCGGGAATCGAACCCAGATCCTCAGGCACCGCAGTCCAGTGCCTTATACGTTATACTACCAGGGCGACATGATTAAATTATAATCAGAAGAAATGTTAACAAGGCGTGCCAAAAGAATGGAAGTTGTAATAACTCAGTTTCCATTTAAATCGACGTCAAATAATGTGGAAAACCATCTTCTGAACAACTATTTTAAATTTGTCAGGTCGCTTTGTTAAGATGGCTTGAACAGAAGCTGAGATTAGCTCACAATACTCATTTTTGAGAAAGTACTGTTATTTAAATTTGAGTACGTCATCGCCCATTTACGATGCAATTGCACTCAAAGAAAAACGAGTATGTTCAAGAACTCACTTTTAAGTAACTTTTTTTTACAGTGTACATGTATATTATTTCTTTACTTTACTATACTGTAATATATTTCTTTACTTTACCATACTGTAATATATTTCTTTACTTTACCATACTGTAATATATTTCTTTGCTTTACCATACTGTAATATATTTCTTTACTTTACCATACTGTAATATATTTCTTTATTTTACCATACTGTAATATATTTCTTTACTTTACCATACTGTTGGCTTTATATAGCTTTATTATATATTTTCAGGAATCGTACCCAAGCTTCTCCGAATTCTCAATAGGTGCATCTGGACCTTTCACAACCCATCTGACACAAGATCACAACCGATTCCGAGAACTTGTGCCCAACTACAACACTGATATTTCGTTTCAAGATTCTGAAGGCTCGGGAGAGGATCATCTCATGAGTCGAAGGTTAGTACTCTGTCTTGACATGTGCTGGGATTTAAATATCACACACCGGGAAAATCTGAGCCGGTGACGGCACCGGTTTTGCCCGGTGTGTGAAAAAGCGACCTAACAGTGACCAGGAGCTATTCCAACGGGCAGTTATGGCTTCTGAGTAGGTTGGAAAATAATAAATTTACTTTCCGCTTATTGTTGGCTGCTACGTCAGTTGTGCGAAATAGCATCTTCGTGTCCGGAGTTCAGCTGCTAATCCGAGGATTGGTGGTTCGAACCCGCGCGATGGACTTGACAAAGAAAAGTAAAAAAGTAGTGATCTTGTGATCGGAGGGTTGCCGGCTTCACTACAAAAATACTAGAAAAGTCGTCCAGAACATCCGCAAAAATTAACGGCGTGTATACGTTACTGGTGCACGATAAATCTGATCGGGGTCCAAAGTCCCGACGTCTATTGAAGGCGTTGGGTGCCAGTTCAGGTGTTTCCTCGTCATCTGACCATGGTTCTAAAATAACGAGGTGCATGTGTGAATGTGTGTGTGAATGTGTATGTGTTCCCGGGTCTTTCCTTCGAGATAGACCCCGAACCGTCGCCGATAGCCCATTGTGCAGCTCTAGTGCGACGTTAATTAACCAAACCAAACCAAACCGTGTCTGGATTGCCATCCATCTTTATTTATCGCTTTCCATATGGTTTGGTTAAATAACGTCGCACTAGAGCTGAACAGTGGGCTATTCGCGACGGTTCGGGGCCTATCTCGAAGGAAGGACCCAGGAACGATGCCTCGTATTTTTGAACCATGGTCAGTTGACGAGGACAACACCTGAGCTGGCACCTGACACAACCTCAATAGGCGTCAGGACATTGGACCCCGATCAGATTTATCGTGCACCAGTCCCGTATACACGCCGTTATTTTTTGCGGATGTTCTGGACGACATTCTAGTATTTTGGTAGCGAAGTTGGCAACCCTCCGATCGCAATATCACTACTTTTTACTATTCTTTAGTCTAGTCCATCGCAAGGTTTTGAACCGGGGACCCTTGGATTCCCAGCTGACGCCTAATCCACTCGGCCATGGAGGCCTCCTTTCCGTATGGAGGTTGGCTGAATGGATTGATAAACATTGTCCGATAATAGAAAATAATTCGGAAGGGGGGGGGGGGGTTATACAGCACCAGTACTTAATCAGGGTGGAGAGGGTACGTATACCCTTATAATTATACTAAAAAAATCGTCAATTGTATAACATTTATTTGGCAAAAAATTATTAGTTAAAAATGCTTTTTAATTATATTAATTACTTAAGATGCCATTTCAAATTATTGAAATTTTACTCTATCTGTTACTTTAATAATATTTAATATTAGTACAGATAAAATAGTGTTTTTCAATGACGAAAATTCGAGAATAACTTTGTTTTGTCGTTTGAAATAAAGTTCCGACGAGTCCCAAAATAACAAGTTGGTTTACCATGTTTTTTTTATTTGTGGGAGGGGAGATTTTGAAAATCTTAACTTTTTTAAATCATTTTCCAGATTAATTCTCGGTGAATTTTTAGCCTCACATATGTATTTAATTATTCCCCAAAATTTGATGGCAGTAATTTAGTGGTTCTATTTTTTTCAATACAGCTTTTCAAAGTGATGTAAGTGCATTAAAAACTTGTAAAAAATATTTTTTTAAAAAACCTTTTTTTTCTCCGAAAAATGTGGATTTATCTGGTTTTGAAACTAGACGGCTCAACTGAATTATCTTACTTTTCATTCTTTTAGCGCACCTTTTTTTAACAACTCTTTTGATTATAACGCTTACTGTCGCCCAGTTAGTGTAACTGATAAGACGGTGCTGAAGATTTAAGTTCGATTCCTGGGAACTTGGTTGTAATTCTAGATTAATTGAAAATGTTTTAATGTAGTATTAAATATCAATGCCAATTTCGTAAAATGGGGTACAGCATCCTATGTGTGCAAATATTTGCTGATTTTTGAGTACTAGTCTATTTCAAAATTGAAAACTCTTATACTCGGAACTTTAATAGGCATCGAATGAAATTAAAAATGAGTAAATTTTATTTACTTTCAAATACTTATTTTTAATAGTATCATTTTTAACAGTTAAATAAAATAACTTTCATTTACTCACGGATAATATGTCAATCATCAAAGATACATATAAATGACTAAATTATTATTATTTTTATACTTTTCCTATAATTTAATTCGTTTTTATTTAAATAATGTTTGTTTAAGTCCGAATTTTAAAAGAAATTCGCTTATAGCGTGGCACTTTGTTTACAAATTAAACTAATGGTGTTAAAGGTTTTACATGCTTCTTTATGTCCTTTCTTTACATCCTTCTTTATATATAAAAAAAGATAACAACGTATGTAATGTTTAGGTTTTTAAAGAACAAACTAATTGTTTATTCGACCTTCTAATGTACTTTCCATCAGCAACCTTCTAATGTACTTTCCATCAGCAACCTTCTAATGTACTTTCCATCAGCAACCTTCTAATGTACTTTCCATCAGCAACCTTCTAATGTACTTTCCATCAGCAACCTTCTAATGTACTTTCCATCAGCAACCTTCTAATGTACTTTCCATCAGCAACCTTCTAATGTACTTTCCATCAGCAACCTTCTAATGTACTTTCCATCAGCAACCTTCTAATGTACTTTCCATCAGCAACCTTCTAATGTACTTTCCATCAGCAACCTTCTAATGTACTTTCCATCAGCAACCTTCTAATGTACTTTCCATCAGCAACCTTCTAATGTACTTTCCATCAGCAACCTTCTAATGTACTTTCCATCAGCAACCTTCTAATGTACTTTCCATCAGCAACCTTCTAATGTACTTTCCATCAGCAACCTTCTAATGTACTTTCCATCAGCAACCTTCTAATGTACTTTCCATCAGCAACCTTCTAATGTACTTTCCATCAGCAACCTTCTAATGTACTTTCCATCAGCAACCTTCTAATGTACTTTCCATCAGCAACCTTCTAATGTACTTTCCATCAGCAACCTTCTAATGTACTTTCCATCAGCAACCTTCTAATGTACTTTCCATCAGCAACCTTCTAATGTACTTTCCATCAGCAACCTTCTAATGTACTTTCCATCAGCAACCTTCTAATGTACTTTCCATCAGCAACCTTCTAATGTACTTTCCATCAGCAACCTTCTAATGTACTTTCCATCAGCAACCTTCTAATGTACTTTCCATCAGCAACCTTCTAATGTACTTTCCATCAGCAACCTTCTAATGTACTTTCCATCAGCAACCTTCTAATGTACTTTCCATCAGCAACCTTCTAATGTACTTTCCATCAGCAACCTTCTAATGTACTTTCCATCAGCAACCTTCTAATGTACTTTCCATCAGCAACCTTCTAATGTACTTTCCATCAGCAACCTTCTAATGTACTTTCCATCAGCAACCTTCTAATGTACTTTCCATCAGCAACCTTCTAATGTACTTTCCATCAGCAACCTTCTAATGTACTTTCCATCAGCAACCTTCTAATGTACTTTCCATCAGCAACCTTCTAATGTACTTTCCATCAGCAACCTTCTAATGTACTTTCCATCAGCAACCTTCTAATGTACTTTCCATCAGCAACCTTCTAATGTACTTTCCATCAGCAACCTTCTAATGTACTTTCCATCAGCAACCTTCTAATGTACTTTCCATCAGCAACCTTCTAATGTACTTTCCATCAGCAACCTTCTAATGTACTTTCCATCAGCAACCTTCTAATGTACTTTCCATCAGCAACCTTCTAATGTACTTTCCATCAGCAACCTTCTAATGTACTTTCCATCAGCAACCTTCTAATGTACTTTCCATCAGCAACCTTCTAATGTACTTTCCATCAGCAACCTTCTAATGTACTTTCCATCAGCAACCTTCTAATGTACTTTCCATCAGCAACCTTCTAATGTACTTTCCATCAGCAACCTTCTAATGTACTTTCCATCAGCAACCTTCTAATGTACTTTCCATCAGCAACCTTCTAATGTACTTTCCATCAGCAACCTTCTAATGTACTTTCCATCAGCAACCTTCTAATGTACTTTCCATCAGCAACCTTCTAATGTACTTTCCATCAGCAACCTTCTAATGTACTTTCCATCAGCAACCTTCTAATGTACTTTCCATCAGCAACCTTCTAATGTACTTTCCATCAGCAACCTTCTAATGTACTTTCCATCAGCAACCTTCTAATGTACTTTCCATCAGCAACCTTCTAATGTACTTTCCATCAGCAACCTTCTAATGTACTTTCCATCAGCAACCTTCTAATGTACTTTCCATCAGCAACCTTCTAATGTACTTTCCATCAGCAACCTTCTAATGTACTTTCCATCAGCAACCTTCTAATGTACTTTCCATCAGCAACCTTCTAATGTACTTTCCATCAGCAACCTTCTAATGTACTTTCCATCAGCAACCTTCTAATGTACTTTCCATCAGCAACCTTCTAATGTACTTTCCATCAGCAACCTTCTAATGTACTTTCCATCAGCAACCTTCTAATGTACTTTCCATCAGCAACCTTCTAATGTACTTTCCATCAGCAACCTTCTAATGTACTTTCCATCAGCAACCTTCTAATGTACTTTCCATCAGCAACCTTCTAATGTACTTTCCATCAGCAACCTTCTAATGTACTTTCCATCAGCAACCTTCTAATGTACTTTCCATCAGCAACCTTCTAATGTACTTTCCATCAGCAACCTTCTAATGTACTTTCCATCAGCAACCTTCTAATGTACTTTCCATCAGCAACCTTCTAATGTACTTTCCATCAGCAACCTTCTAATGTACTTTCCATCAGCAACCTTCTAATGTACTTTCCATCAGCAACCTTCTAATGTACTTTCCATCAGCAACCTTCTAATGTACTTTCCATCAGCAACCTTCTAATGTACTTTCCATCAGCAACCTTCTAATGTACTTTCCATCAGCAACCTTCTAATGTACTTTCCATCAGCAACCTTCTAATGTACTTTCCATCAGCAACCTTCTAATGTACTTTCCATCAGCAACCTTCTAATGTACTTTCCATCAGCAACCTTCTAATGTACTTTCCATCAGCAACCTTCTAATGTACTTTCCATCAGCAACCTTCTAATGTACTTTCCATCAGCAACCTTCTAATGTACTTTCCATCAGCAACCTTCTAATGTACTTTCCATCAGCAACCTTCTAATGTACTTTCCATCAGCAACCTTCTAATGTACTTTCCATCAGCAACCTTCTAATGTACTTTCCATCAGCAACCTTCTAATGTACTTTCCATCAGCAACCTTCTAATGTACTTTCCATCAGCAACCTTCTAATGTACTTTCCATCAGCAACCTTCTAATGTACTTTCCATCAGCAACCTTCTAATGTACTTTCCATCAGCAACCTTCTAATGTACTTTCCATCAGCAACCTTCTAATGTACTTTCCATCAGCAACCTTCTAATGTATTTGCAAAGGAAGGTTATGTTGGTGTACAAAAAATTAAAAATACGTAAGATATTACTGCAAATAAAATATTTTAATCAATGTAAATATAAATTAGATTAGGTTTCGTAATGTTTATGTTGGAAACAACTTTTGGATGAAAATGAATACATTCCTAGAACAGTTCTTTCTTTCAACTGCCGAATTGATTCCCTTTTTTCATCCTTTTAGCATCTTTAATAGTTTTAGATGTAAATGGGGACAGAGGTTGAATACTTTTTTGATTTAAAGTATTTTTCTTTTAAAAAATTTTAAAAGACGCTTTGTATAATATTCTTTTAAAAATAATATTTTTGCATCCGGTTTTAGATATTTGTGCGGTTTTTTTTACCAATAGAAAAGCATTAATTAAACGGACAATTTAAACAGTTGTTATGTCTTAAAACTTCTTTTAAATACTCACATTACTTCTCTTTTTGTCAGTGATACTATGGCATCTGTTTAAAGCCACTGAATTAATTCTGTTTTTACTGAAAAGCGAAATTTTTTGTCAAAACATATGTGCTATAATGAAATGGAAAAAACTGCATATGCATTTAATTCGATATTGTCGTAACGCTGTACGACGCTTGTATAGTGTACTATTATAAATTTTCTGGAAATCCCTATATATTCTTTTCACTAAAAGGCACTTATATTTATATATATATATATATATATATATATAATATTTATATATTTATATACTTTTCTTTGAATTACCGAGTTACGATTGCTTTTAGGAAAAGTAGGAATCGAAACAATGTTTATGCCGACCCACAAATTAATGTAAATGTATCCTTTATAAACTTTAAAATTTAATTATTTAAACTCTGTGTTTTGTTTTCTTTATCTCATAGATCATTTTGTTAGAGCAATACATCATTTGAATGAATTTTGATTTCGAACCTGTGTTATTTCTGTTTTGTATTTTATTTAACTTTATTTATGCTTTTGGCCTTTTAATTACTCATGTTCACAAAAATTATAAACATTATTCAAGTTTTTAATTCTTAAATTGGGCTAATTTTTTTTTTTTTGTGTACCCTTTGTTTTCATGTGTAAGATTTACACCTGCTGTAGCAATACGATAATATACGATATATAATTTTAAAAATATTTTTTTAAAGTAATAAAAACTTGTAAAGAATGCCAATTTGCTATTGCTACTATTGCATTTCGAAAACTGCAGGTGCGATGTTTTCGTGTCTAAAAGTTGTCGCAAGTTGAAACTTTTATTTTTATCTTGACGACTTTCCCCTTGAAAACAGCAATTGCTTACACGCAATACTAAAGTCAACATTGAGGAAGGGTTTTGACATGCATATCTGGCTGTGCCGATAACGCCGCTAAGCCCCTTAAAGCCAGGAGAAGGTAGGAGGTGACTGACCCCGAAGATGTTATTCATTCTTTTCTTGTAAATTTCAAAATGGGCTTTGATCTTAATTAAAAAACTTATTAAGATCCTAATAAGTATGCTGATGGAAAATAGGAATTAAATGCGAAAATCATCCAAGAGGCATATCATTAGTTAAGAATGAAAACTTGCGGTCTTTAAAGAAAATGAAATTTAAAAAAAATAATAAATTAATTTATAAAAAAAAATATTTAATACTATTAATGAACTGAAATTGTTCCGATCGCTAATTAAACTAGTTCAGTTGTAACGATTAGTAAATCTCAAAATTACCAAAAAGTTTTTGCATCTAAAAGTGGTATCATTAGCTTAACATCCTTAACTAACCAAATGCATATTTTATAGTTTCTTAATTTCATACGAGAAATAAAACATTAACATTTTGTACTTCGCAGTCACCTCTCAGGAGATAAAATAACGAACTGTTATTTTTTTCACCTGATATAATGCTCTCCCTATTGTTCGAAATGAAAGAGAACAGTCTTCATGTTAAAAAAAAACGCTATTCTTTCGTTAGTTAGTTCTTTTACTAAGTCCCAAACAAATTACTACTTTTGTCCACCCTCCTCCAGGAGACCAAAGATTTCAGTAAAAAGAACAAGTACGGAGGGGGTGGGGGTTTCCTTAAAAAGAACATAAATATCAAAAAGTTCTTGAAGTACAAAGGGTGAAAATATACTTTGCCGTATTTTGCGCGACAATCAAAGAAACTATAGTGTTTTCAAACCTGTAAATAAACAAAACTACTCATAATATTTCGCAAAATTTAGAACGGTACATCAATATCAAGGTCAAGACGAGATGGCATGATAGCCCTACAACCCGTCTGTCCAGTAGGCAGACCAAAACACCCCCAAACTAGTGATTTCGCTGTCGTCTTGTCAAATTAGTTTTCCAGGCGGCAGGGAAAGTTCCCATCAGACAGTATAGCACGAGAAAGTGATGCTTTTATTGGTCTTTTGTGGTCACAATACTCCCTCAAAAGTCGTAATTATTTGGCTCCACAGGGTGATTATTTCTCTACTGGTGACCCTGCGGGGACCCCTTCAGGTACTCCACAGGGGCACAAAGCAGTATCTGAAATGGATCACTGGTGATTTGGGGTTAGCTTGTCCGCCCTATTCATCGTTTACCTTTGTCAAGGACCCCCAGAATGTGCAGGGTCTGTTTGGTGACTGATCGCTATTACACCTGTGGACAACGCTTCAGATGGGGAGTGTCCTTTTTTCAGTGGCGGCTCGTGGGGTACAGCAAGTACAGCCGGGCTGCACCTAAATTTATCAGTGTATTTTGAAACTAAAATCAGATATTTTACTAGTTTTCTTAAATGAAGATTAAAATTGAAAATGAAATTTCCATGGTAAGTAAACAAAATCTCCGACAAATAGCAAGCCTGTTACCGTAAGGCACAATTCAGGAGGTGAAAGAACTCCATTCAATCAAAACTGCAGCCAAAAAGCGAAGTTCGAAATCGGCTGCATCGTTGCCATGGCAACCTTTAGGTAGTATAGAGATCCCCCCCCCCCCACCTCCATGCTAATGCACCGCATTTGTTGGAAGATACAGCCCGAAATGATTTTTCGGACTTTGGCTGCACTTGAGAATTCGATAAACTCATTGGCTCGTGCGTGAATCCCGGGAATAGGTGGGAGAACCAAGAATCTCTCCAAACGGAAATAGTTTTCTTGATAAATTTACTGTGTGTTGTTGTTTCGTTATTTAAGTTAATGTTAAAATTGACCGATTCGCAAGCTTAAATGAAATGAGGATTATTTAATTTTCAAAAAATAAGTAAGTGTTTTCTATTTTTCTGCGCATGTTATCATTTCGTAAAAATTGAAAGGAAACTTTAATTTGAGTAATAAATATTAAAGAATTTCCGTTCATGTATGATTGTGAAAAATGGGGAGGGGGAGGGGGGGGGGGTGACATGATTTCGGCTGCACTAAAATTTTCAACCACGAACCGCCACTGCCTTTTTTGAGTATCTGTTTTGTTTTGGGTTGGCCAACCTTGTACCTGATTGTAAGAGTCGTATTTGTCCAACCGGTTACATCAAGGGTTTCTAAAGAGTAGCAGTGTAGATTAAAATTGTTTATTACTAATTGTTCGATGTCCACAATTATTTGGGCGTTAAAATATTCACATTTACTGCTATTAATGGTTATTGTGATAGAGGTTATTTAAATTTAATGAAAAGAATTTCCATTACTTCTGGCCTTTTATTTAACTTCCAGTTTTAATAATAAATGACTTTTAAATTTTTTTAAAGTTAAGTGGTTTGGTATTTTTAATACTGAGAATAAATATATTTTAATATGCTGTTTTAAAAATAAAATATTGATCGCGTTATTTGTTTGGGAATGTTTATTAATATTGTTTATGGGAATGTTTATTTTTATTCCAAAATGATTGCCTCGTTTACCTCAAAATGATATCAAGGTTTAATTTTAAATTAATTGCAGCGTTTGATATCAAAATAATTACATTGTTTACCTCAAAATGATTGCAATATCCGGTTTTAAAATAAAACAGTTTGATTCTAAATTGATTAAAACCTAATTGGATGATTGTGATATGGGCATAACTTCCTAATAAAATGATTTCAGTATCGAATTTAATGATGGTAGCAGTTGCTTATGATAGGGATATGCTGTAATTTTTCCAGAATTGGGTTAAAGTTATTTATCGATATTATATATAAAAATAGTAAGAAGAAACGTTTCTCAACATCTTTAAATATTGACAAATAGTTAATATTAATGACTTTAATATGTTTATTATATTCAAATTCATGAACTTTATTATTCAAATACAATTCAAATTCATGAACTTTATTATTCAAATACAATTCAAATTCATGAACTTTATTATTCAAATACAATTCAAATTCATGAACTTTATTATTCAAATACAATTCAAATTCATGAACTTCATTGCGAGTTGTACCAAATCTCATTTTGAGTCGCAAAGACGCCAAAAGTATTTGCTTGTTAATGTTTGTATTGATCTACATAAGAAGCAACGTCAACGGAAATAATTAACATCCAGAAATATACCACTTGTCGCACTGGGACAAATTACTTTTAAAAAATAATTTTTATACTTTTTTTTCGTTATCAATTTAATTTGTTAATTCATTATTCATCTTTCAATAGTATGTGTATTCATTTATTTTTTAATTATTTGTTTCAATTCATATGAAGTCCTCGATCTTAATTATGTTGGTTTATTTACAAGAAATAGTTTTTAACTTAATTCATCATATTAACTATTGACTTACACCGTGTTTGAATTTCTTGTAATTCAGACCCTTTTATTTTCTTACTGACAAGCCACCACTCAGCGGCAGCCCTTGGGTGGTGCGAGCGGTGCAATCGCACCGGTTCTCTGCCTATGGTGGGGGGGGGGGGGGGGCTGCAAAATCAAATACTGCACGAAAAAAAACTATAGCAGTTTGCGCATTCAATTGGTATTATTTTTATACTAAACATCAATAGTGAATCTTACTAAACTATTTAAGTGAATATGTGATTTATTTAAAGTTCTTTTTTACACCTGGCGCCCCTCGCGCGCCTCCGTGTCCTAGGTTGTCCTTCCACCAGTTCAGTCAGTCTGGTAATACAGTTCAATTAATGTGGTAAAGGTGTATTTTTTAAAAAAAAGTTTTAAGGTAAAAGTTTTAGTAAATTAAAACTTATCAAATTTATTTACGTTCGACTATGTGTAAGGAAAGGCTTTTAGATCTTGCAATTATATCCCTTGAAAACGATATTGCACAAAGTATAAGTTATTCCAACCTAATACAAAAATTTGCCATTGCTAAATCGAGGAAGGTGTCCATATAGTATGTGGAATTTCTTTTAAGTAAGTAATTGAAATCTGTTGTTTAATAAAAACAACTTATCAACTTATCGTATCAACTTATATCCGATTTAATATTTCGTCAAACTGAGGAAATTCTTTTTGTCGTTTTTTTTTTTAACGAAATTTATTTCGTCAAAAATAAGTCCCTTAAAAGGGCCGTAAAGGTATCCGAGTGAATTACTTTCGTCAAAAATGAGCCCATAAAATGACCGTAAAGGAAACTGATTAAAAATTTGAGGATTCTTGTCTCGTCAAAAGTTACGTGATTAAATGACGAAACTATTGCCAAATATGCCAAAAGTAGCCTAGACGATCGCATTAATCTAAAAAAATGATAGTGTTATTTCTAAGAGTGATTAACAAAATATAACCTATATGTCGCTTTGTTAATCGGTTAGCCTACTACTTAGAAGAAGCTCTGAAATGTATTGTATGTGAACACAACTAGTAGATCTCGCACCACCTAAGAGTGAATAAACAAAATATAACCTATATGTCGCTTAGTTAATCGGTTAGCCTACTACTTAGAAGAAGCTCTGAAATGTATTGTATGGGGACACAACTATAGGAGATCTCGCACCACCTATAGAAAATGTTCCAGAGCCGTCACTAACCCCAATATAACTTGCAGATAACAAACGACTCTCTTGTTTTTACAGTATATTTTATGTATAATCAGATTATACGATTGTTTTCCTTTTAAGTCCATAAACCCCACTCAGGGTTTAAGATCTATAAAGTCTCCCTCTGCGAAGGAAATTAGCGTAAACAAACCGGTATAATGAATGTTGCGAATCCCCCCCCCCACTCAAAATAAATAAACAATGGTAAACAGCTCCTATATAGGAATTCCCCACAGTCTGTCGTATAGACTACGGCGATGGGTGCCTACAGACTTCCTGTTGGGTGCCTAGAATGCTTCAGTACTCGCCGCTGATTTGCGACCCTTGAACCCACAGTTATATCGGGATTTTCCTTCCACAGCGGGAGATTGACCCCCTCCCAATCCATATCCAATGATTTGGACTCTAATTTGGGATTGTCAGAATATACGCTGTTTTATGGTAAATTCTATTTATGGTGGAGAGAACGGCGAGCTCGAGATCAGAGGGTTGGAAGATCGATCCCACTGTTAAAAATAGATGCACATTTTTGAAGAAAATTTTTGACGAAAGAGTTGTCTGCAAAATGATCCGATTCGTCAAACTAAGGACGTTTATTTTATTGTTTCTTTCTCCAAATTTATTTCGTTAAAATTGAGGACGATTTCAAATAAAAACCAGAGACGGTGGGCTTTCATCATTTTTTTTCCCAATGACGGAGGGCTTTCATCATTTTTTTGAGGGTTTTCATCATTTTTTTCCACAATGACGGAGGGCTTTAATTTTTTTTTACAATGACGGAGGGCTTTCATTTTTTTTTTCACAATAACGGAGAATTTTTATCATTTTTTTTCACAATGACTGAGGGCTTTCATAATTTTTTTCTGCAATGACGGAGGGCTTTCATAGAAACGCCGTAAATTTAATGTAAAAGGCTGGAGAAAACGACCTTGCATCATTTTTTTTCCAGAAACATATTTTATGAGTTTAAAAATAAGTTAAATAAAACTATATATACAAGACCAACTATGAGAAATACATTTCTCTGAAAAATACTCATTTTGATTGTGGATTAGTCTTGTAGCTTCATCTCTGTATAGGATACTCAAGTTTAACAATTGAAGACGTGGGGGCAAGATCCAGACAGCTCCATTTTTTTCTGATTTATACTTTTTCACTTATTCCTATAAAGAAGAAAAATCCTCTATCAATTGGTGCAAGAACCAGACAACTCAAAGCAATGGCAATAGAGATATAAAAGAAAGGAGCTGTACTATTGTATTACACGGTGCAAGAAAAGTACAATGTGTTTCGTCCTTTCTGAAGAATTTTGAAAACTGCAGCTGCCGGGTTCTTACTCCCACGTCTTCGATCTTAGAATTGCTTCGACCCATAAACAACAAATAAAGGACTACTTTCATTAATGAAACAGCCACATTAACTGCAGATAACTGTCTAACCACATACCCTAAAATATTATACTTCAATTTATATATGAAGGCTATTGATTAGCTTGAGGAGTAATAGATTACGCAACAAGTCACACAACTTAAGAATCTCAGCATCTGCAAACGCATAAACCAGATACCAATTCTCAATTCTCCAAATTCTTTCGTCGGGGGGAACAAAACACCTATTGTTTTTATATTCCCTTAACTCCCCTCCCCCTCCCCTTGTCATTCAATATTCGAGGCATTCTATAAGTAAGGGAAATATATAAATTCTTGATGCCAAGAAATAAAACGACATTGCACATAAAACAGAATACCTCCTCCCCAAAGAATTTCTCTGCGATTGGACTAGCATTAACGGTTTGATTTGCGATGCCTTGGTCTCTGTATTGAGGTTAAAGGTCCTACATTTAGGTAAAGTAATAACTGAGTCTACCCTTGAAATAAAAGCAATAGCAATAAGGTATGGGATATTCGCAAGTCATAATAGAACTAGAACAAGGTATTTGACAGTAGAGGGTTGCTCAGATCGTAAATGTAAATATTGGTAGGTTTTACGATGTCCTTTTGATTATTAGTTCAGAAAGAAGCATTTGATTTCCTGAAAAAGTAAAATACAACCAATTTTCGGGATTGATAAAGTTTGTAAAGAAAAATAACGGCCATTGTTTTTTTACCTAATAAAAGAGCCATAAAACTAATATTAAGAAATAATTTCATTGCGACGTTTTTGATGGACATTTCAACCGTGGAATAATGCACAATTCTTAAAACTAAGGAATTCAATGGAAATTATTTTTTTAGTAATAAATTACCAAGTTTTATCTTATTTCAAGTTTTATCTCTTATTTTAGTTGTTACAATAAAATGGACAGAAATTTTCAATTGTGATGATTTTACAACTAAAATGTAAATTAGTTGCAGATACTTAATTGCTGAAAAACACTAATAAAAAAAGAATAATTTAAAAACTCCCATATAAGTACCGAAATTAGAACAGAATGAGATAATACAACCGTAAAGGAATCGAAGTAAATTACTTCCGTTCAAATTTTGAGGAATCATGTCTCATCTAGTGATTCGATGAATAAACGATCGTCAAAATTGACGAAAGTAGCCTTGTTACAATAAAATGGACAGAAACTTTCAACTGTGATGAATTTACAACTAAAAAGTAAATTAGTTGCAGATACTTAATTGCTGAAAAATTTAAAATTGAATTGCTTGAACACAGTGGCGGCAATCATGTCATTTTCAATTCTAATCTTCATTTAAGAAAATTAGTAAAATATCTGATTTTAGTTTTAAAATACACTAATAAATTTAGGTGCAGCACGACTGTACTTAATTTATTAGTGTATTTTACCCGGCTGTATAACCCCCTACCCTCATAAGATAATACCTATACTAAGTTTTAATTTGCTCATTCCCTGATACCCTCTTCAAGAGTGTCAACAAGCAGAAACTCGATTTTTCAAGGGTTCTCGGAAATTTAGCATTATATTTCTAAAAATGCATAATATTTGTTCACAGATAACACACCCTGTGAAGTATTATTTTCATTCCACTTGTATTGAACAGCTGAGATCCCCGTCCCGGGTTCGATACCGTTATCGGGGTTATGGGGTGGTTTCTAAGGGGGTTCAAAGTCCCCTCTGAACTCTCCCTCTTTTCTTGTAAAAATGTCAACAACCGAACGGTTTTGTAAATAAAGCCGTTACGGGAACTACCGGTTAATGTCGATGATCTGATAGCATTTATTATGCAATCTTTGGGAAGTGAATGGGTTTAGATTCTATTGCTTGATGAAGAGGCTACATCCTACTCAGTCGAATTTTTTCAGTCGAAACCTATTCAGCCGAAAAACTCGGTGGGGGGTTTGCGGTTTTCTGCCAAACCTAAAGGGTGTTTTTCACCAATTTGGCAATAATTCTTTGCACTTGGAATACTTTCAAGGAATGTCAAAGGATAGCCCTAAAACGTTAAAGCGCTAATTAGTTCTTTCCCCTACACCTGCTGTTGACCCCAAGTTGGCGTTTTTTAAGCAGTCGTTGGCAGATATAATGCTTGCTGTGGCCAATGATATTTTCTCAATTCATAGTCGGTCCCTGATGTTTGAGGGAATCTTATAATTCCTGGAAAGTATTTGCGAGCGAAATTTTCTCTTTTTGCCGGGCGTTCTCGTGTTTACTATTGTCCTATGGCGACTGGTGGGCGCCGGGCGGGAGTGTAGCTGTCTCAGCTGATTTCTTTTTCAATGGTACTCGATGCCTTTTATTAACATTTGGTACTTAAAAAATTGTTTCATTAAATGGAATATTAAAAAAAATTAGATTATGTTGCTAATCTTTGATAACTACTTTGTTAGACTTTCAATACCACTAAGTTTTAGATTGATTATAGAAACGACATTAATTAAATTTTTAAATACAAAATTATTAGTGATATTTTTGTAAATTATTCAAGGAAAATGTTATTTTAATTAATATTTTTTCCGGGTATCAAAATGCGTTTCTCGCAATTACAAATTGAAATACAAATAAATAAAGAATTTATGTGTTTAATATTAAATTTAGTTTACGTAGGGTGATAGCTCAAAGTAAAGTTGTTCGAACTGTTGAAAAAATGTTATAAAGACAACAAAAATTTAACATGTGCAATGCCATTTCAACGAATCTTACTGATTTACTTCAGCAACTTACTTTAATTAACAGCACAGCATTCTAATTATCAACTCATATGCAAGTGGGATAAGCCAAGAAAGAATTTCCATTTCAGTGTTAGTGAACTTTGTAGATGTTAATATTTAAAAATATACTACAAAACTAAAAGGGGTAATGAATATAACCAATTTTTCTCGTTGTGAATTGTGTCGAAATACGATAATAAGAGTTTTACACGAAACGTCATTTCAACATATTATAGAAATAGGAATGTGTCAATAACAGAAAGAAGATAAACAAGCTGTTTTAGTCTACTCCGCAGATCCTCCTTCCTGTACATGCTTTACTTTATTTTATACGCATCGCAGCCTATTTCCTATTATAAGAGCACAAATTTATGTCAACCGTGCCTTTGTAACAGATATTCTTGCCGAATTATATTAGCCACATTCTATTCTTGTATCACAATTTTGGCGAAGGACTTTGAACGAGTTTGAGAAAATTGCGATTTTATACTGTAGTTGTACGGTCACTTAAAAAATACTATTTCAAGAGCAATAATAGGAATTTAAAAGAAATAGTTATTCAAAAAATCCTTTGTCATTATTCTTTTTTTTATCTTCTAGAATTTGTAAATGTTTGTTGTCCACTGAATAATTCATGTGAAAATACATGAAGATATTTAATAATGAAGAGTAAATTCACTGTGTGTGAAATCCACTCAGTTAGAAAAAGATGAAATAACAAATGTCCATTTCAATTCTTTATTATTACATTGCAGCTCCCAGTTTTAGAATATTATATAAAAAAACGGAAATACATCATTTCGAAAATGTTAAGAAACTTTTAAATTATCTTATTAAGAAGATTACAATTAATATCCTGCCAAACTGCTAAATTCTCATTTTTACTACTGATGTATCTGGTTCATATTGAAAGTAATCACTTGTCCGTTTTACGACAGCATATCATTAATTTTACTTTTGCATATTTCTCCTAATGAGAGAAATATTTTAAAATAAGCACAATTTTTGTTACGCTTTATCAAAAAAAAAAAAAACGTCACGTTTAGAAATATAAAATTCTGTTCTGCCCATACTCATCATAAGGTTATTTCTCATATGCAAAAAATATTGTTTTATAATTAGTTATAAAACATCGCTTTGATGCCTCATTGAATTTAAACATTTGATGAACCATTACTTATGGTAGAAATGTTTATGGTAGAAATGAATTGTACTAGTTTGCATTGTAAACAAAAAATATGGCAATTTCATTGATAATTTCAATTACGGGTTATGAATACAAATTCACAATGGATCACCCCGATTATTTTGGAAAAAGGATCTCAAAGTTTTGAATTTCACATAGATTGATATATTGGCCTGTTGGCATTGCGATGTCTATAATTGTCTTCGGGTACAATAGCCACAAAGTTTATTTGTATTGTGATAAAGCTTGTCAAGTTGTATCCATATATAATTAATAACTTAAAATAATCTAACTATGTTAATGCAGCTACAATTTTTTTTAATTGTCTATTTTAATCAATAAAACGTACGAAAATAGCTTTTTAAACCAATACAATCTCTATACTTGATACGTAAATTATTGTACCCTTTTTTAAACTCTAACAATTAGTTCAATTGTAAAGAAAATTATTCTTTTAAATATATGATAACTTTATAAATTTCTTAATAATAATGTTTTTTTAAAATTAGTTTGGATATTCATTATGTTTAAAAAGCTTCTTACTTTGCAGTGTTTAAATATTATTTTTTAATGCTATTATACGAAATTTTCAATTCAAACATAATGCCATATAATTGTGAATGTCACAGAGTTCGAAAAAAGTTATTTTCTACAAATGTTTATTGAGTAGAGCCTCCTTACAAAGACACCTCGAGATAGTGACTTTTTTTTAACTACCGCTAACGAAAGTCTCAATTGTTAAGTTAGTACGAATACTTATTTTAACTTGTTACTACGACATTACTATATATCATATACCATGGAACCGGGTGGCTGGCAAGTGAATAACAGCAGTTTCGCTGAAAGATTTTTTGTGGGTATAGCGTTACCCTGTTGAATGCAAAAATTATGAAAATAATACTATTTAATATCAGATATTCGAAGATCAAGTAAATTTCTCATTGGACTAAAATGGCGCTAACTGTAATGCCAGAGGAAGTAGTAACACGTAAACCACGATAAAATGTCTACCCGGCATTACTGATGGCGCAGCTTAGCCATAACTGGCTCTTGCGCCATAAAACACCAACCAACCAACCGGCATTACTGATTAGAAGACTCCATTTACAATACGAGTTTGCCAAATACATTTCTGAAATTTTGCTCGACCTCACCCAAACTCATATCTATTAGAATCTGTAACTATATATTTTTATCGTTTTTTTGTTGTTAATTTGTTATGAATTATTAACTGTATTTAGACATTTTTTGGGGAATAGAAGCTTTAAGCATGTAAAACAAATACCTTTTTACCAAAATAATGAAACTCCAATTTAATCAGCTGATTGAAATTTCTTTCTGAAGTATAGGCTGAACTTCTCGAATGTTGTTTGCTGAATAAGTAAACTGATATAAAGTGAGAATTGTAGTGATATGAGAAATTGAATGATCACCTCGCATTTAAAAGAACTTTATTATAGAGATTGAAAGGTAAAAAATATTAAGAAAAGTTTTATTCTGTGGACCGAAAAGCATATATAGTCAAGAAAATTTTTATAATATTTCTTTAATTTTTATTTATATGTTATTTTTTAGTAAAAATCATCAAGTCAGGGGAAATATTTTAGTATTTAAGGATAACAATATTTTATAACTAAACGTGAATACATAACTCCTAAATTAAAAAAAAATCAATTGAAAAGATAACCATTCAACGATTTTTAATATAATCGTTAATGTGTTATAGATTTTTTTTACATTGTAGAAGCTAAGATGACATTTATTAGGTAGAATAATTTTCAACATATTTAAAAACTAAGATTTTATGTTTTTGAGGCTTCGTTGAAAATTATAATGTTTATAAACTTGCACAGTTTCTTAAAAAGATAGATAATTTTGAACTTTGAAGACAAGTAAATATTGAAAATTGTGAAATTCGTAAAATGAGTGTAAAGAATATTCTACTAAACAAAATAAAAGTTTTAAAAATACGAAATTTTTATAAACAAAAATTTAAACTATAATTTTCTATACTGTTTTTCAGGTAACACAATTTTTTTTATTAGAATGTAATTACAACTATTAAAAAAAAACGTAATATGTTTTCAAATTTATAATTAATTGAATATAAACACCACTTCATTAAAAATTTAATTGATTGGATAATATACTAGTTAAATCTGTCCTCAAAAAATTACTTTTTTTGTTGTAAATGCTATTGGTTTTTCACAGAGGAGTAATACTCGATGTTTCAAATTTGGCTGTTCAATATCAAGTCGAAAATAAGGTTACTCTAAAGCTGATCGCTTCGACATTCCCAGAAAGTATTTCAAGTGCAATGAATTATAGACAGAAAATGAAGGGGAAAAAATTCTTAAATACATTTTATAATTTATTTTAATTAAAAAACCTTTTATTAAGAATATGTATACAAATTTGCTTAACAAATACATAGAACATATAACACCACCATCAGAAGTTTAGTTAATTTTAGTCTCTTACTTGTACATTTAACACTCATTTAAACTCATAAATATTGTGTCAGAAGCGGTGCCATACCTATTTTTTAATAACGATCGCGCAAAACATGCTAAAATGTAAAATAGTAAAAATGTCAATTTTTTTCCTGTCCACTTTGAAATAAATTCCTGCTTATGAAAACATTGTAAGAGTCACTTAAGTTAGTTACTGTACTGATATTCGAATTGTATGGAATAAACGAAATCTTTCTTTTTGATTTATAATTTCGTTAAGTTTGGCTGATTGAAAACTTGATATTTCTACTATTAAAAATCAGTGAATTTTAATAATATTTTTCTTTATGAATTCCAATGGAGATCTCCATTGTGAAAACCATTTAAAAATAAGAAAATGAAAATAAAGGAAAAAAACTACTTATCTATTTTAGTAATAAGCCTCCTCTAACGCAACTTTTTGCGTTTTTCTATTTTAAGTTTGACACTGTACCCCAAAATTTACTCAATATTTTTTTAATTGCGAATTTATTTTATTGCACAAAATAATATATTACATATTGAAAAAAAAACGTATGCTAAGTTTTACACATTTCTCAAGATTCTACGAGTATAAAAAACGATTCTTTTTTGCAGTTTAAAAACTTTATCTTACCTGTAGAGCAATTTCTATTTTTTTTTATTTCATGTGTTACAAGTATAAAACTTATTAAACAATTAAAGTACTCTTATATTAGCAATATTCTGTAAAAATAATTTTGTCTACACTGGTATTTTTTTTAATTTAATATTTAGAAAAAAAATGAAGTTTTTAAATAATTTACTGTAAAAAAATAAGTTACAGCTTTGAAATTTTTTTGTTTAGAAACAATATTTTTGACAAACAGATTAAATATGTCAAAAACCAAACAAATTTTTTTAAACATTTAAATTAAACTTTTTACGTATGCATAATACAATACTTATTCATTGTTAATAATTTAATTAAAACATGTAATAATAGTTTGAGAATTTTCCGTAATATTAAAAATGCCGTAAAAGTTTTTAAAATTATGTAACCTTTTATAATTAAATTAATAAAAATAAATAACTAGTGCAACATGCATATGTAAAAAAGTTTAAATTTAAATGTTTAATGTTTTTCATTTGGTTTTTGACATATTTTATCTTTAAATGCATATATCTCAAAATCTTATTTTTTCGAATTTTTCGAAAGGAAAAAACATTTAAGTTTTTTTTTTTTTTTAAATGGGCTTATAATTTATTTATAATACACTTACCATATTCTGCTAAATAAAATAGCACCGTGTTTTTGAAATAGCTATTCTTGTTTTTTATTATAAACCTTTAACTTAAAAAAAAAATACCAATACAACAATTTGTTTTTTACAGAATATTGCTAATATAGGTTACTTTATCTGCATAATAAGTTTTACATTTGTAATATAATAATAAAGAAAGTAGAAATTTCCTTATGTCGTCATCTTAACCTAAAATAGCTTCTAAAATCAAAATGTCATCATTGTATGCCCCAAACCAACTACTTAAATGGGCCTCCCTCCAAGCGCTATACTGCTTTTGTCCCACTTCGACCCCTTGCCTGGACGGTGAACGAAAGGTCACCTTTAAATTAGGGGAAAGTATACATGTTTTTTCTGCGACAATCTGCATTCAACTTTCGTCTTAGGACAGTGATAAATAAGCCAAATGGCAACTCTATACTATGGGGGAGGGAAATTCTTAAGACGGCTACTTTCTTGGCGATTTGAGAAGAGCAAAAAACATGCCAAACTGTTTCGCCAAAGTAATTTGGTAAGAATAGATCGCGGAGATAATTCGGCTGAGTAGGTTTCGACTGAAAAAAATTCGGCGGACTAGGTGCACACGGATGAAGAAGTGCCGAGTGTTAATGTTAATGTCTCAATATACAGATTCTATAATCTAAATTTACTACTTCACATTACTCAGAAAATGGACGACTGCCTATTAAGGGTCGAAATTTTTATGTGTTTTTAGTATTTACTTTCTTAAAAAATTCTTGCAAAAAGTTTTACGATTTCTTAATTTTCTGCACTGTAAATAAATGTGCTTAAAAATGAGTACATGGACGTACTCGTTTTTCTTTTAGTACAATTGCATCGTAAATGAGCGATGATGTACTCAAATTTAAGTAACCGTACTTTCACAAAAATGAGAAGTATGGTGTAGTATTTCTAATATCAGTTTCTGTTCAAGCCACTTTAATAAAGCCACCTGGCAAACTTAAAATATTTGTTCATAAGTTGGTTTTCAACTTTGATGTCGATTGCTTAAATGGAAACTGAGTTGTTACAACTCAATTATTTTACTTCCCTTTCTTTTGACACACCTTTTTTTAACATTTCTTCTGTTTACAAATATTCAGATTTCCCTGATCGATTCAATTGCATTTTTTAATTTTATCGATGTCAAATTTGCTATATATAGAATTTTCCAAATTTGTTATACCATATATAGGCCTGCCGAAATACACACACATTATTTACAAAGATATTGCTTTGATATAATGGATAAAACACAACAGTTCATTCAAAACTATTTACGGAGAAATATTAAAGACAATTTTTTTTTTAGGGAATTAAATAATAGAATACATTTGTGGATTTTGTTTAATTGTATTAAATAATACGGATTTTATTAAAACTGTAAAATGCAGTTGGTTAAAGTGTGAATTGACCATTTAAAAGCGTCTACATTTTATGTACCTACAAATATTATTAAAATTTCAAATGCAGTTGAGGTGTGTACTAAACATTTAAAAAATGTCTTAATATTATGATTAATATCTAATATACATATTACATTTAAATTCATAGTTTTTTCGTATATTACTGCATTTTCCTGGAAGAAATTATTTACTCTGTTTTTTTTACTTGCAAAATGTAAACTTTGCGAAATACCAATTGTCATACATAAGTCACTGCGCAGCATTGTCACGGCATCACCGACCGCTATAATTTTTTTTTATTTAGTACTACTTTTCAATTTTGACCAAAAACCGAAGCTTTTGTCTAACCAGTTCCATGCGACGTTGCAAATTATTGTAATATTAAAATTTAAGACAGAAAAAAGAATAATACAGGAATCCTAAAATAGAATAACGTTTGATTTCGAATGACTGAGCTTCAACCTGCGAATTACGATACGAATCTACCTTTTCCCGCTTCTACTTAGTAAGTAGTCGAAGAAAGGGGCGTGGTTCTTGACGGTTAAAGCGTCAGCCCGATTGGCTCCGGTATACCTGACGTCTTGGCCAGTAATAAGACGAAATGCCCGCGACTGGGAATGCATAACTGGATGAACATTGCTCGGTTATGAATGGCAACAGAAAACTCCCAGTCACATGTTTGTTACATGTGCCTATGTGTTGGAATGAACACCGTTCATGTTAACCGTTTTTTATTTTTTGTAACAACCGCACACATATTTCTCGTTTATTATTGGCGCATGGGGCTGGAAAGAAATTTAATAACATATTTTTTGTTGTTATTATTTTACAATAAAGCTGATTCGAAACAATTTATATTTCTTATTAAAGTTAAAAACAACGATAAATGTATTGGCTTCCTTCTAGAAAAGTCTTTAACGCAATCATCGAGATTTAACTGGTATGTCATTTATCCTCATAGGTTGATTCCACCTCCATGTGGAGATATGGAGGCGGAATTGAAAACTGAACCGAAAAACCCCCGACGTTGTACAAATGTCAAATTGAGAATAGTTTTGCGCCCATCGATCGTGGTAAGGGTACAATTTTTTTTTTTGTTTGGCAATGCTTTAAAATTTTTTTTTTTTGTAAAGCGCAATATTCGAATGGGAAGTAAGATAACTGAGTTTTAATAACTCAGTTTCCATTTAAGCAATCGACATCAAATAATGTGGAAACCCATCTTCTCAACAACTATTTAAAATTTGTTAGGTTTTATTAAGATCGCTTCAACAGAAGCAGAGATTCGCAATATTAAACCACACTGCTCATTTTTGCAAAAGTACGGTTGATTAAATTTGAGTACGTCATCGCAGATTTACGATGCAATTGTACTCAAAAATAAACGAGTACGTCCATGTACTCATTTTTAAGCACAATTTTTTTTACAGTGATGACAATAAATTACAGGCTATAGCGCGCGCTGAACACTTTCATCGCCTCATCCACTATACTCAAGCAGCAGTCGTGTTTCACGGGCAGTTAAACCGAGACCACCGGTTCATTTTCAACTTGGTGGTCCCTACATAATGAAACGTTTTGGTATACCATTTGTTCGGGCTTGATCGCCCGCCACCAGTTGTTTGGCAAAGAGTGGGCGATTTGTTTCTATTATTGCCATTCGGCACCTGGGCCGCCCGCTCGTTCGAATAATAGACGACCACATTCTATTTTTTTTTCTTTTATTTCTTTTACCATTTTAACCATTTGTTATGTTGATTTCTGGTGCTGGTAGAGTTAAACGATGGCAATATCTTTAAAAGAGACTACGAGAAAGAAAAGTCTACTATGTTATTTAAAACAAACATTACAAGGCGGCGTTTTTGGCAGTTGTAGGCTCATTTCTGCTAGTATATTGTATTCATTAAATGTCACGTAATTCCACTGCTAAAACTAGGTCTGAAAAATAAGTGAAATATACTCATTTTTGAGTACATTCGATGCTTATTATAGGTCCGAATACATAAGTTTCATATTTGAAAAAGACATGTACTCAATGAGTACAATGACTAAAAAGTAAAAATGAATAAAAAGAGAAGTTGCTTGCTTACATAGGCCACCTTCAAAAATCATTTTCAATAAATATCAACAATTACAACCAAGACTTACCAGGAATCGATCCCATATCATCGGGAACCGCAGTTCCGTGTCTTATCCGTTGTACTACCAGGCCGACGTGAAGAAGTTATAAACAGAAGAAATGTTAAAAAGGTGTATCAAAAGAATGCGAAGTAAGAAAATTTAGTTGTAATAACTCAATTTCCGTTTAAGCAATCGACATCAAATAATGCGTAAAGCCATCTTCTGAACACCAGGGCATATTTTAACATAGAGTTGGTGGGGATTTTTCCCCACCAGTGTGTAGAAATGCCCCACCAGTCATACAGAATTGCCCCACCGGACTTTTTTTTTTGTTCAATCCATTTTCCATAGTAAAAACATAAACTTGAAGTTGTAGCATAGGAATGAATGACGCTGGACCGAGACAGATGTCTCTTCCATTGAAAAGGCCCTATTTCGCCGCAAGGGAGAAAATCTTTCACACTCCTCCCCCGTCTAGCTTTTACCACTGCATTTTACCCATCCCCAAAAATCCTTTTGTTCAGGACTGAGAATTGCCTCATTTGTGAAGAGGAACTCTCCCGTTTCCCCTGACTTGCTGATAACGAATTACACACACTCTTCAATTTTACGACGCAATTTCCTTTACGAAAGTTTATGTGTTCGACCAGTTGACAATACACCTCGAATTGCCTACTTTTCAAAATCGTTTTATTGCACGCTTATCTCTATGATCTCTTAAGTGGACACCGGCTCTTCTTTTCTAGTCGGAAAAAGTTCTGGCATGTATTTGAAGGGATTAGTGTAGAAATATATGACCTTGAGGTGTGGGGGTGTTATGAGGGGTGGAAAATGTTTCAATTGGATCTTTTTGGAATGGTTTACTTGAAATTCTACCAGTACGATAAAAAATTTTACCAACAAGACGTATCATATGCCTCAGACCGATTTTTTACTTCGATTTTTATAGATATTTTTATCCAGCATTTAACAGCTACAAAAAGTAAGTAAATTACTTTTATTTATTTTTTATGTAGATTTTTTTACGGTGTGTATTTTAATTAAATTTTATTTGTATAGTTAAAAGAGATTTATAATTTTTACTTTTGGGGGAAAATATATTTCCCGATGTAAATAACAATTTGAAGGGATCAATATTTATGAATTTTAATAAATATAAACAGAGGCGTAAACTTTTCAAAATTATTTGGAGGGAGGACTCAAGGCTCTAATTTTTAATAAAATGCATAAACTATATGGAAGTTGAGCCAATGTTTAAAAAGATTATGCTTATGAATATAAATGTATAAGTTTATTTTTTAAATTTTGATTGCTTTCTTTATATGAGCAAAATATATCATGGATGTATAATTCTAAGGTAACTAAAATTAGCATATATAAGTTATTATTGTACTAATGTCTAGAGGGAAACCACAGCAAGAATAAGGTAAAAATAGTTTATTTGAAAAAAAATATTTTTTTTGTTACTTGCATATGATCGAATGTTTTTATTAAAAATGGTATGAAACTGGTTTATTTTTAGATATTTTCAATATATATTGATACCAATAGAAATTAATCAAAAATGGATATATTACTTCTTAACAATGTCTAACCGCTGATGGCTAACAGGCTAATCGAACTATTAACAAAATTGAAAACTATCATACATAAAAAGCTATTCGGTAATATATTCAAGTTCTGGTACAATAAGTCTGTTTCGCCGCCAAATCTTTCATTGGATATTTATTTCGTAGGTTACATGAAACATTATTAAATATATGAGTAACTTTAATAAAGGTTGAAGGAAATGAAAAAAGGTTTGAAAGTTTGGTTAAAAAAATAAATGACTTCAAAAAAATGTAAAAAATAGTCAAGACTTTTGTAAATGCCGTTTAATACTGATTTTTTTTTAACTATTTGCCTTAAATTTTTATTTTAGCATGCTTCGATTAAAAGGCAATGCTTCCAATATTTTTACTTTTAAAGTTACTACTTCTTATTTAGATGTATATGTACTTTATATTTAAAACTTTACATTTGTGTGAAGTAAAATTGCAGAAATGTAAGAAATATATATTTTAAAATACAAAACATTAGGTTTTTAAAAAAAGTTAAAATAAATTTTGCTTTATGACAACAAATAAAACATACTTTTATGAATCGTTAGAAAATTTCATTAATTAGATAAAAAAAATTAAATAAACTTTTTAATTAACTTTTTACAGAACATATTATTTTAAACTAAGTTTATTAAATTAGTTTCAATTTGATATTTTAAATACCAAGTTTTCATTAACTTCTGGGGTTCTACTTTCTGTTAAATTTAATTTGCCCCACCAGTTGGAATTCCTTAAAATATGCTCTGCTGAACACCTATTTTAAATGTGTCAGGTTGCTTTGTTCAGATGACTTGAACGAAAGCTGATATTAGCAATATTAAATAACACTGCTCAATTTGGAAAAAGTACGATAACATAAATTTGAGTACGTCATCGCTCATTTATAATGCAATTCTATTCAAAGAAAAACGAGTATGTTCATTTCCATTTTCTACTTATTACTTTAAAGTGACAAAACACGTTTTCAATGCTTGCTAATCATTTTTATTTGAAGCATATTTTTAGAAGAACAACCTATTATAGTATAAACATATAATTTTTTTTATTCAACTTATACATTTTCATTGTATGTTTATAGTAAGCATTTTTATAAAGGATTTTAGTAGACATTAAATGTGTTATGCTTTCAAAAACTTTTGTAAAATGTTAACTTCGCCATAAACACTTTGATGCAAACGGTGTTTGGAACGTGTTGTATTCAGTACAAAATCAAACTCGCCAATACGGCAATTCACCTGACATTTTGATAGCTTACTAAAAATACTCGCATGTTTTGGACAATGGAACTTTGATATTTACTAATCAAGGTAGTCTTTTTAGTATATACCGTCATTGTAGAATTGGCCTAAATAACGTGTTTTGGAATGTGTACACTGTAAAAAAATGCGCTTAAAAATGAGTACATGGCCTTCCCCCTTTTTTTTTTAGTATAATTGCATCGTAAATGTGCAATGACGTACTCACATTGAAGTAATCGTACTTTCGCAAAAATGAGCAGTATGGTTTAGTATTGCTAATATCAGCTTCTGTTCAAGCCATTTTAATAAAGCCACCAGACAAACTTAAAATAGTTGTTCTGAAGATGGTTTTCCACATTGTTTGATGCCGATTGCTTAAATGGATTGCTCAATTATCTTACTTCACATTCTTTGGTAACGCCTTTTTAACATTACTTCTTTTTATAACTTATTCTTCTCGTCGCTCTGGTTATAAGGCCCTGGACATCGGTGCGGACAACATTAGGTAGACGGATTGGGTACCTATTTTTTACAGTGTACGTTTCCATTCTTGAAAGGTCGGACACCAAAGCGATTCCTGTTTGGGTGCTGTCAATAAGAAAAGAAACGGGGGGAAGCGGATACTTTTTAAAACGTAGAGGGACAGACACCACACTTGGAATGTGGGCGGTACACGAAAACTACTAGGCTTGTACACACTCACCAAACATTTATCATCCCACATTCACACACAGTCTCGCTTGGGAAGCGAACCGTGCATCCCCATACAAGGTATGTTCCCCCAAACTCCAGTTGTAAACTATCCCACCCCCTTGTTGAGGATTTCTTGTAACGACATCTTTCCTTTATAAGCAGATAGGGGTACCTACAAGAAACTACAATAAAGGACATAACTGCAAGTGGGTGTGAGGGGCAAATCGGTTAAACTGCTTGTGAAATTGTTATTTTTTTCACAACATTTGATTTGAGTCTGGACTATCAGGAAAGTTCGTACTGACTTTAGAAACGCCTTCTGTTAAGGACTCATAGGTTTGTATTCCAGTTTGATTTTCACACTGTTAAAAATAGGTACTTAAAAATAAGTCAAATGTTCTCATTTTTGATTACGTTCGATGCTTGTCATGGCTCCGAATACATAACTTTCAATTTTGAAAAAGAAATGTACTCAAAAATGAGTACAATGAATAAAAGAAGCAGATACTTCCCTACATAGACTGCCTTCACAAATCTCTTTCAATACATATCAACAATTACAACCAAGACTTATCAGGCATTGAATCCAGATCGTCAGGAGACTTATCAGTCCAGAGACTTATCCGTTAAACTACCTGGGTATATACCCAAGCTATAAACAGAAGAAATATTAAAAATAATGTGTGAAAAAAGAATGTGAAGTAAGATAATTGAGTTGTAATAACTCAGTTTCCTTTTAAGCAATCGAGATCAAATAATGTGGAAAACCATCTTCTGGACAATTATTTTAAGTTTGTCAGGTCACTTTGATAGGATAGTTTGAATAGAAGCTGATATTAGCAATATTAAATCACACTGCTCATTTTTGAGAGAGTACGATTACTTAAATTTGAGTACGTCATGGCTCATTTACTATGCGATTTTACTCAAAGAAAAACGAGTAGGTTCAGGTACTCATTTTAAAGCACCCTTTTTTGCAGTGCTGGGTCTCAGTTGAAATCCCGAACAAAGCATGGAAGTTTATTTACTTAAATTTATTTACTTAAATTTGAGTAGGCCATCGCTCATTGGCGATGCAATTGTACTCAAACAATAACGAGTAGGTTCAGGTACTTATTTAAAATACTTTTTTTACAGTGCAAGAGTTCGTTCATTACTCCCATTGTTACAGGATATTAATTAATAGCCCTTAATAACTATTAACATGTTAGCATTACTATGCGTATGTTGAATATTAACTAAGAGCCCTTAATTAAGTGCTTAATTGTGTGCTTAATTAATAGAAAATCCTAAAGTACCAAAAAACTATTTATCTGTTTTATAAGTTTCCAATGAATCCTTGAGAAAATTAGAAGCTTTTGAATTTATTTAAGAAATTGGACCCTTAGACACAGTTATTATTATGTAATTACCTTCTTGAAAAGCAAAATAAACAAATTTATATACAGATAAATTTAATGAGCATTTATGAGATCCTTGGTATTTGTCTCATTAATTCATATAAAAAATATGTTAAATGTTTATTTACTATTTTAAGGCATGTAAAAAGTCGTTAAAGACAATTGCGGCTTCTTTTCGGCAGTACTCAAGGTTAAACGTTAGATCAATTGGATAGTTGCACAATCCTTTACTTTTGTCAGTTTGTCATGGTTCCTCTAAAGTTGATAACATAAGCGATGAATATGGAACACTAATGACAATTTTGTGTTTTAACCTTCGGAACACAATAAAATCATATTTATATTACCAGCCAGAAAAGAGAAGGGTATTTTCAGTGCTAACTTTTCCTTATAGGAAAAGTTTGCACTGAAAATACCCTTCTCAAGTTCCCTTCTCATACCCTACTCAAGTTCAACACAAGTAAAAACTATTTTGTTTTTTCACAAATTTTAATGGGAAGATCTGTTTTATGATATTGAAATAAAGAAGAAAGGCTAGAGTAATATTGTCAGCCAATTAAGTAAAACTGTTTTGGAAATAAACATATAAATAAACAAGCTCTCAAGTAACAAAATATCTCTCATAAACAAACAAATTCTCAAGACTCAATTAAGTTTTCTACTGGAATCAAATACAGCTGTTTTCTATATCCCATAAACATTAACTTAATTTAATATACTCGCAGGCTTTTATCGATGCTTAAAAAACAATCAACTCAAACTATTGACATCACTCTGAAGAGTGATGCCAATTTTCCTAACAACGTCACAATTAGTAGTAAAAATAGTTAACAGAAATTTTGTACATATATAAAAAGTACCCACATTTTGGACTGACATAATTGCAAAAATATATTGTTTAACATAAAAGTATTTTCTTTTTCGTGCTTTAATACCATAGCTAAAATAGCATGACTTCCTTTGAAACAATTTTCAAAAATAATTTTCCTTCCAAAAGTGTATAAGAACAATTATCCTAGACACCTAAAATAACATCTATATATTTTTTTAATTTTTGCTCGTAGATTTCGACAAAATTAGAACTATAATTTAAATTATTATAAATGTTATTTCTTTGGGATTTTCATGCAACGATAAAGGAAATTTGATATAAGATATAAAATAATGTATTGCTTATTATATTTCCGAAAACATTTTAACTGTAACTTGGATAATTATAAATGTAATTCTTTGCATTTATGTGCAACTATCAAGAGGATTTTAATAAATAGATCCAAAAGAAGATTTAAAATAATTTATTTCTTATTGCTTCCAAGAAAATTGAAACTATAAACTTGGATCATTATAAAAAATATTTTTTCGAACCTTGTGTCGAGACAAGCCATAAATATTATTTACACCCTGATTAAAATAGCTTTCAAAGATCAGCTAATAACATTGTGATAAACATATTCATAGGAAAATATTTATTAATATATTATCAATTTTAATTGGAATTTATATAAAAAAAGACGCAAAATGTCCCATGCCTCAATCACCGATTCTTATTTGAAGGTTGTCTGATAGAAAGTAGGCAAAACTTATTGTTCAAATCCAACCCCCATATAGAAAAGAAACGCCTATTTTCTAGCATCGAACAAAAATTCGTCTAGATCACGCAAGAGATTCGCTATTATCTTCTATTCTTCAACGGTTTGATAAGATCGGAAATATAATTTCTTTTGTCAGATACTAAATGAGATAAGTGCCACTTTTGGATAGAAAGAGTTTAGAGCATACGCACGATGTGTGCAGCTCCAATATATTGTGTGATCGGTAACTCATGATACAGAAGGTTTGTGTTATTTTCTTAATGGTAGAGTGACGGATCTTTTTTGTTATAATATTAGGACACTTTTCAGTAGAAAATATTAATTCCTTATACACGGTGAACATAGCGGTGGAGTCAGATTAAGGTAGGAACGCTCAGATTTTTTCCCCGCCGACGTTTATACATAAACTCTTGTGTATGCGATAATAAAAAGTTTCAATTACAAAAGTGAGGACCTTGGACGCAGGAAACTATTATATACTCTTTCTTTAACATTAAAGTTTTTTTTTTTTTTTAAATCTTCTTGTATTTTTCTAATTAAAATGTTCTTGATTAAATGTCCCAGTCGTATAATAAATGTAAATTCACAAACTAAATAGCAAATGTTAATAATGAATTCAACTAACTAAAGATTTAATTTATACATTATCAATTTAGTACGTTTAATTTATACTTTATCGATTTAATATGTTTAATTTATACTTTACCGATTTAATATATTTAATTTATACTTTGTCATTTTAATATATTTAATTTATACTTTATCTATTTAATATGTTTAACTTATACTTTATCGATTTAATATCACAGCCTTTGAATACGAAAATAACAACAATGAATTAGTTAAGAACCCCTTAATTTTTTTTCTATAGGCTGTGCTAGAAGCGGCGGTTAGAGATGGCAACGGAAAGCAATTGACACCCTACTTTTTGAAGGAAAAAATACTAATATCTATAAAATCGTCAATAAATTAGATTCCTTACCTTCTTTAATTTTATTCATACAACCGTCGCCCCGCTGAGAGATATTAACAAACATAAACACAAACAACGTTAACATATAATTAAATTCCACAGAATATCGTCTCTAGTATCCACACATAAAATTCCCTGGCCATCGAAGTTACAAAGTTACTGTTCCTGTATCTCCAGGGGTCTAAAGGAATCACTATGGTGCCCTTCCTTTGAACCTGGATAAACTGTACCGCAAACTATAACAATTGAACAACAAGACCCCCTGTGTACTCAAAGGAACAAGAAGCTATAATCCTGTCTACCAGTAGCCTATTGCCTATTTTGACCAAAAGCTCCCGTGCCGAGCTCTCATTTCACGAACCAATAACTTCTAAAGGACTCCTGACATTTAAAATATCGGGATCAATCTTACAATCCCAAATTCCACACACAGGTATGCTCTTTACAGGTGGGATTGGATGATTTACATTGCTTTCAGAAAAGTTGCCGATCCAAGGATTATCCATACTCATTATCCAATGATCAGAGAAGCGGATAATACGTTCTTTTATTCGGTTTCAATAGGGAACAAAGTGGTCTGTGAGTTCTGGGGGTATGTTTTTAGAAGAGGATTATTTTTTATTAGTATTTGGTTGGTCAGTGTTATTGTTGGGCAATATTACTTGAAGACAGGTTTCCTACAGTTTAGACAGCATATATGCACCTGAAATGTAAATGGTCTGTTGACATTTTTCGAGATGAAGAATCTTTGGAGAATTTAGGAGTCAACGGATAGGGGATTCAAGTGCAAAATATAATAAATTTTATTGTGATCATGAATCAATCGTAATTCGTGAATATAGATTCCATTATCCATGGTCATAATGCATATGTTAATCTTCCATAATAATAAAATAAAATGTCTGTGTGTGGATCGCATAACACAACTTCCTCCGAGTATAAAAGGCTAAAAATTTATATTAAGTACTATTCATTTTCAAAAATAGAACCTAAACTCGGATTTGTAAAATTTACTTCAGTTTTTTTAAATTAATTTACCATTTTTTAAAAAATTGGAGAAAATAATATTGTTTTAATCGGGCCCTGTACAGCCGCGGAAAAAAAAAAACGAACCACCGATGATTATTTCGTTAGTTTTTCTAGTAGAGCTAAACTTAATATACCATTTTGTAGGAAATAAAGTCTACTATACATTGATATACAAAAAATTTGCATAGGGGACTATCTTCATACTCGAATCCACACCAACTTTAAAATTTTCAATAGCAACACCTACTTTTGATAGCGCAGAAATGTTCCCCGCCCTCAAAATAATCTAAATACAAATTTTCGTTAATTTCCTACATTTATATGCAGAGATATTAGACAATATGTATCGATCTTATTTGAGGGGCTACTTCCACAGTGAACAAAGTATTAGTGAAACTTCGAAATAAAGTACGCTGGTTGAAAATGTTTTGGCGTTAGCCGTGGTTCTTATTTTTCCGTGGTCATTCATTCCCCCACTCCTGTATACCCTTCGCCTCTATATAAGAATTTAGAATTTTATACCAACGCGATCACAGCGCTTTTAATTCTCAAAATTAGTAGATTTCTGTTAAGTTCTGCTGATTTTAAATTTGTGTATGACCCCTTAAAGGATCATTTGATGCACATTTTAATTTAGCCAAAAAACTTTAAAGAGGAAAATCATGAAATTTTAGATATGCATATAAAACGTTTTTCTGAATCCATCACTATCAAAATATAGCATAGTTGCTATTCATAAATTTTATGAATATTAATATCCTAATTTAAATAAAATTAAAAAATATACATATAAGTAATGAAAGTTAGTGTATTTTATTTGGGTCGTTTAGAAGTAACACGCATAAAAATTTCAGCTTAATAAAATTATTATTTCGAAAGATATGATTAAATGTTTAAGAAATTCATATTTAACATTACAAGTTCTAAACTTTCGATATTCATAATTAAAAAACTACTTAACCAAATGACTTGCAAATTGATATTCAACGATAAATTTTGTCGTAGATTCTAAATATTGAATCAAAATTGGGTGTTGCTATTGGAAATTTTAAAGTTGGTGAGAATTTTAATATGAGGATAGTCCCCTATGCAAATTTTTTGTATATCAATGTAGAGTAGACTTTATTCCCTACAAAATGGTATATTAAGTTTAGCTCTACTATAAAAACTAACGAAATAATCATCGGTGGTTCGTTTTTTTTTACCGTGGCAAAGAAAGAAACAACAGTAACGATTTTAAAGCTGTTCATAGAGATATAAAGGTGTCGTTATAAAGGTTTACATTTCAATTGTATAAAGTCAACGAATTTATAAACTTGATAATGACAAGTTTATTTGATGATAGGTAATTTCTACTTAAAAGGTTATTTATTATAAGAAAGTTGATACTGATCAGTGTCGGGCTCGCATTGCGTTGTATGTAATGATCGGGGCCGCTTTAACACTAAATACAACATAAATCATTTTCTAAATCAATCTCTAAATGGCAATAACATTTAACACAAAAATTTTCATTTGTAATTTTTAGCTCAATATATTCAGAAATAATATCATTTGAGAATAGAATGGATTATCAACAGTAATAAATATAGGCGGGCAAAGGACCCAAAATATAAAAAAAAAATATTAAAATCTTAAAATTATTTTTTATCTTAATATTTTTTTCATTTATAAGCTTTCTTTCATAGACATTAAAAATTAATATTAATAATATGCAAAATGTATTCTTTATCCTACACCAATTTTACAAAAAGCCCTTTGTAAAATATGTATGAATATCAGAAAATGTGTATTTCTGAAAGGGGTCACAAAATCAAGGGCTAAGGTCCTGGACTTTTTGCATAAAGACAAAAAGAGCAAAGGAGGAACGAAATTATTACGGCTACAAACTGAAAATCCTCTTTTAAAAAAAATGAGTTTTAAAATGAAACAAATGAAACTAATATATATATCAATTTCAATTGAACACTACGGTTCTTATTTATGGTTTTTGACTTTAAAGAAGACCTTTTATATATATATATATATAAATAAATACTCAATCGGTATTACTGTTTGTTAATTATTTCAATGTCTGTTTTTTGACGGACTTCTCCCATGCTGCTTTATTTACAAACATTATTTCACATGTAGGAAAGAATGGTTCACTAACTATAGTGACGCCATCTAGTGTTAATAAGAACAAACATTTGTAAGAGAGAGCAGACCCGCTGACATGCCACAAGGTTGTACTAACTGTCTCTTGTGTAACATAACATATTTTATAATGGGATTTTGTAATTACTTAACAATATTTGTAGTAATCTAATTAATAATAAATTAACATTGGATGGCTTAAATTTAGTTTAAATTATCAACCATTAAATGAAGATGGTTATTGATTATATTGTACTGGGAGTCTTGTTTGTTGGAGTCTTTTTAATAAAATACTTTAATTTATATCCAAATTATTGTGTGATTTCTCAGAAACATGCATAATAATTGATTTTTCTAGTATGAACATCAAACTCTAACCGACTAAATGAGAAAATGTGCTAGTTATAGTGTTAAGTTGTCTGTTTACTAGCGTTTTTTATTTAATTTTCAGATGCAAAGAAAAATTGGACACTCTTGCAATTAGCACAATGAATCAATATCCAGGTATTTTTTATTTATTTTCTTCATTTCATAAGAGATTACTCATGAGAAAATTAGCAGCAAACTTTCAGAATTAACTGTAATAAAAAAATTATTATTGCTTTTTAGATTAAAATTATGAAAGCTAAATAGTTATAAGCGCATTTCTTTTATAATATATCAATAGTTTTAAATGCATATATATATTTAAAATTTTCAGGTGTTCGTTTGCGTGTTCTCGAAGCTTATGACACAGAGAATGTCCATCAGGAGCACAGTCTTCATTACGAAGGGCGAGCAGTGGACTTAAGCGTTAGTGACCGAGACAGAAGTAAGCTTGGGATGCTCGCTCGGCTCGCGATCGAAGCCGGCTTTGACTATGTAAACTACAAATCGAAGAGTCATATACACGCAAGCGTTAAGTCTGGTGAGTACATTAGATTTCCTTTTAGTAGTCTTTTATTGTAACAGGATTCCTAACAGACACAAACAGAAATAAACTTCCATGTTTTGTTCGGGATTTCAACTGAGACCCAGCACTGCAAAAAAGGGTGCTTTAAAATGAGTACATGAACCTACTCGTTTTTCTTTGAGTAAAATCGCATAGTAAAGGAGCCATGACGTACTCAAATTTAAGTAATCGTACTTTCGCGAAAATAAGCAGTGGGATTTAATATTGCTAATCCCAGCTTCTGTTCAAGCCATCTTAACAAAGCGACCTGACAAACTTAAAATAGTTGTTCAGAAGATGGTTTTACACGTTATTGGATGTCGATTCTTTAAATGGAAACTGAGTTATTACAACTCAATTATCTTACTTCCCATTCTTTTGGCACACCTTTTTAAAATTTCTTCTGTTTATAACTTCTTCAAGTCGCCCTGGTAGTTTAACGGATAAGGCTCTGGACTGGGGTACCTGAGAAAATCGATTCGATTCCCGGTAAGTCTTGGTTGTAATTGTCGATATTTATTGAAAGTGATTGATGAAGGCAGCCTATATAGGCTAGAAGCTACTCTTTTTATTCATTGTACTCATTTTTGAGTACATGTCTTCAATTTTGAAAAAGTTGACATTTTTTTAAAATTTATATGATAGTATGAATTTCATAAAATAAATGTGCCGATGATGATTATTAAAATGAATACATTTCTGTGTAATTCTTGTAAGCATGAGAAGAAAAAAAAAGTTGTGAAATGTATTGTAATAAAACCAATGTTTTTCAGCAGTGAATTAAAATTATTTATTTTCTCTTATAGAAAGCAGCGACATCTCAAGAACTGGAGGATGTTTTCCAGCAAATGCGACTGTTGACACTCCAACTGGAAAGAAAAGAATGGCCAATCTGAAAATCGGGGATCTTGTTTTATCCTCTACTGTTGACGGCGTTTTGACTTTCAGCCCAGTTCTTCTATTCCTGCATCGAGATGCAACGCAGAAACGAGTTTACATTGTCATAACCACCGAAAAAAAGGAGCAAATCATTTTAACATCTTCCCATCTGATCTATATAACCGATGAGAAGACTCCAACAATAGATATCGCAAGCAGCTATGTTACATTTGCGAAGAATGTAGAAATCGGCCATTTTGTGTTCGTCAAGAACAATTCTTCCCAAATAGAGCTTCAAAAAGTGGTCAATGTCACAGCAATTGTAGAGAAAGAACACTATGCTCCATTGACCGAAGAAGGCTCGATTGTTGTCAATAATGTAGTGGCCAGCTGCTACGCAATGATTGAAAGTCAGGAAATCGCTCATGCAGCTTTTCAGCCAATGCGGATGCTTCTGAATTCAAAAAAAGCTGCATTGCATTTTCTAAGAGCCATGAATTGTATTCCGTTTAAAACCAATAATGGAATAGCAAACAAAGTCGATTCCGAGAATGCTGGAGGAGTTCACTGGTATGCTGAGCTTTTGTACAAGATGAGCTACTACATATTACCAGAGAATTACATTTATAATTGAAATAAGAGCAGAAATACGTGTGCAATTGATAAGTTTTTCGACTAAGGTTTAAGGATAGCTTCATCTTGTCAAATATTTTTATTGGGATTTAGCAATTGGGAATTACAGCGCTAAAAATAATTATTATTGAGCAAGAAACACGAAAATTGCGTGTGTAAAGCCAATTCACACAAAAGAAAAGGATTTGCGTGTCACAAAATGAATGAGAGAAATCTAATAGGATTATTAGTTACAAGACTGTTTTTATGAAAATTCGCATACGTACTTTATTGTAAATATTTAAGTTTGATTTAGCTGTTTATACATTATATATGGCTTTGTTATTGGTTCATGATTCCTGTTTCATATTGTTTAAGTCTTTAGCAATGCAACAAAGGAACCAAATGTATTGTATTTTAAAGGAGAAATAGGATAAAACTTTTTGTTATTTTCAAAAATTGCAATATTTCTTTTAAATAATGGATACTCTTAAATTGTCAACATAGTTTTATATATATAATATATTATAGAAGTGTCTTATTTTTATATGCAAAATTCGAAGCTTTTTATACTTAAAATTAATCTTCTATATATATTAAGCAAAAGTTCGTGTGTTTTTTTCGTAAAAGAAAAAGATAAGAACTCAAAAATTCCATAAATGAGGATATTACTCAATTTTTTTTTAAGTTTTACTAATTTTAAATATAATTTTTACAGTGATTTGTCCTGTTATGCCCATGCATAATAATACACCATTTTCACGCATGTGGCTAAACTTTATTTTAAATGGACAGAGGTGTATATACTGTTTACTTAACATTTGCTTTTATAAGTAGGCAAATAGTAAGCTTTTAACTACAACTATTTTCTTCATGGGTCTTTGACGTATTTCCTTTGTCAATTGATAAGCATTCCAGTGATATTTAGTTCCTATATGATTTTGATACTTCCTTCCTATTCTCACTGAAGGCCTTGCAGCTAGGTAGGCCTGGGGAAGGGAACATTTTGGCCATAGAAATTGTTTGCTTCCTTAGAGAAACCGGTTAGGATGATGAAGTCCAGAGTAAAGACTTTGTAATTTATACAATAATTTATTTTTTTAATTTTGATTTACATGGACATACTTTATCTGGAAACTTGGAATTTACTTATTTCAATTTTAAAAACACTTAAAATTACATCCACAGAAATTTTTTGAACATAATCGAACCATTTTTTAACCAAACGTAGAAAACAAAATCAAACAATCGTAGTCAGTTTTCGATTCCTCAATTTTGACCCCCGATCTTCCCCTTTGAATAATGTTTAACCCCCCTCCAAAGAAAGTTATCTAGTTACAGACCTAGTCACGGTTGTGCAATTGATTGTAAATTTAAGTCCTATTTACTTCTGCAATTTGGGATGGTACGATTTGACGACGAAAACATTTTCCGCAGATCAAATACCTTTAAAGAAATTCTCCTCCGATTTTTTTTCGTTTTTAAAAAATTAAAGATTTTTTAAAAAATTCCAAAAATTGTCGAATGAAAAAACTACACATCTTATTTTTTTATATAAATATTTCTAACAGGATTCCTAATGACACAGAGAAACACACTTTATGACTCTGCCACGTACTGTTTTTTACAGAAATTACAACTACGCTTTGTATTATTTTAAAATATATATGTGTTGCAGTATAGTCTTACTTCCTAACTTGAACAGCAAACGCCGGACTTGGATGTTTATAGAGAGATGCTTGGTACGGGTAGTTTGAAAGTTTTTACTCGATGCTGGTAAACTAATGATAAAAAATATAAGAGCAGGTATTTTGTATTTGGGAAAAATTGTTCCGTTTAGCAAGTCTGATTTCTTATATGTTCGATGTTCGCTGTTCAAGTTTGAACAAGGTCTAAGTGTTATGTTGTAAATTTATTAAGACTCCCTACGGAAGCATAAAGTAGCAGTTAAAGAGCAAACATTTAAATCGTGTTTTATCACATTAATGTTATTCACACATTAATTAATTGTTGCATCAATGGGACAAAACTTGTTTAGGACGAATAAAATAGTTTAGCTTGATAGGAAATCGTGAGTCAATTCAGTGGTTTAATAATCTAATTTTTAAAAGTTTCGGATAAAATATGTTTGAATGTTTGCTCCTCATTTGGAAATTTGACCTTTATGTAGTATACTTTTGCACTTTCACAGATGTTGAGAATGTCCAATTTAGTTTACTTTTTTGATTGATTAACTTGATATTTCTTTTAATTCATTGCATTACCACCCCAGCTCTACAGTAACATACATAACTTCCACCCCAAACCTTCTGCAATCTAATCGGAGCTGTGACATGGATAGTTTCGTGTGTGCTGTTAGTTTAGACAAGGATTAACGAAATGTGTGTTCCTTAAAAATATGACATCACTTCCCATCGAGTAAAAGACAATCTGTATTATTTCATTTATTTTACTAAAGACACCAAAAAAAATGACAAAGATGATCATCGAAACAAGAAAACCATAATATGATGGTTGTTTGTTTGAACCAAGATTCCTCTAGAACTTCTATGAGCTGTACTACTACACTGTTTTGCAATTTTGAACCAGTCAGAATGTGAGATGGCAATAAAGTGAGTTAGTTTGTAACATTCCCATAACCATTATAAGTTTTTGTGTTGAAGTATAGGTAACTCTGTGACAAGACAAATCTACATAGTAGTTACCAAGCAAATCTTAATTGGTTGCTGTGCGAAATCGTGATGTTAGAAGACGGAGCGTATCCAAGACTTTTTAGGATACGTACGTGTCACATTTACTTACGTGTTACATTACTTTTCAGCCACATGACACTAGCTGGAACGGATAACCCGGGATTGACAGACCCTCAAAACTTTCTGTAGTGCAAGAAAAGGTCAAACAGAGTTAAAAGTTTGTCTGTAAATAAATGGTCAAGTGCAGGAGATTTAAAAACAAGAAGAAGAGAGTTTGATAACGTGTGCAATGGGGATTACATTTGTAGTGTTTTTATTTTATTTTATGAATTTTTATTTTGTTTTTTGAGTTATTGTGTTTTTATTTGACTTTCAAGAAAAGCAAACTCGTTGTGAATGCATTCCATGTACAGCATTTTAAGATTAATTCATGTAGTAAGCTATAAAGCGACGTGCTTGAGCTATCAAGAAGGGGATGGTTATGGATATATATATCTTTTTTTTTTAATTGCAGAGTTCGGTCATGGCTTTGAAGAAAAATTCGGCTATTGAATTTCAGTATGAAACTTTTTGGAAAACTTCCCTATAAAATTTTGAAAGAAGGCGTACGTGATGGACTCTTAATAAATGATCATTTTATTGAGATATTATTCATAAGAATGCTGAAATTTTAATAGCACTAACATCAGTTAATTAAATTTTACAATGGGAATTTCTGAATAGCAAATTTAAATTCAGACGTATCTTGTTTATTTTATTAATATTTTTTAAATGTCAAAAAACGCCGCCCTTGATGCTGCAACGCAACCAATAGTAGCGTTCGCAGACTTAAAGGGAAAATGTCCAATAATACGTTTGGTAACTTCTATCGACACTGAATGTGTAAAACTTTTGTAAAGTTTTATTAATTATTAAAAAATTGAAACTATAAGCTACGTTTGAACAATCAGCTAATGTACAAGTAATTATATGATTAAAATGCAAAATGACTTTGTTAAACTTATTTTTTGGGCATTCAAATATATGCCACTGCTTTAGATATCCAGTTTTTTATTGTTTTTCATTAAAAATATTTTATTAATTTTTTATCAGTGTTTAAATCACATGAGTTATGACTTAAAGAGTGTTCGATGGAATATAATTTATTTTCTAAATTTACTGTTATACATGTCTTTTATATACATTTTCGTTTGAAAAAAATCAAACATTTGGTGAGAAAAAACAAGGTGTTGTTCTAAAAGAAAAAACTTGAAAATATCATCTTTCAAGGTTTTCTAAAAGCAATTGCTTGTATTATTTTGTGTTCTTTGAAAAATAAAAATTTTACTGTAATTATCAGAAACATTATTTCATTGTCAATTTATATTGAAATAAATCAAAAGTATTTTCATATTACAACAAATATGCTACTGCAAATTATACCAATAAATTTATAACTAAATATAAGAAAAGACAAGGTCATACTTATTGAAATATCTGAATATTTATAAAAAAAAATCCTATGAAGCAGAACTAAAAAAATCTCTAAAAATATATGGATGTGTTTATTGGCAAGTAACTTAAAATCAAATCCTAAAGTTAAGCACACGAGAACAATTTTGATTTTACAAATGGGTACTTCGATTTCATTAGTTGAAAGTCACTATGGTAGAAGAAGGGAATATCATATTATGTGTGAAATCAGAATTTTTTCCATAAGAAATATGCAAATTAGGCATAATTTAAAAACGAAGCCTTTCAGTAGATAGACTAAAATGTTGATAATTTTTTTTTTTGACGATTCTTGTTATTTGTAGATAAATACGGTCTTGAGGCAGTTTAAAGAAGATTTTCTTTGATGTGGACCATCCTGTGATTTCTCGTCTCGTCTATAGAAACAATTCCAAACTAGTGGAATGGTTGCCCATACACCTGCCCCAGGTTGTCAAAGGGTTACCACTCGTCTAATGATCCATATATATGGCTTTATTAACTAAATGGAATCGACAATTCAGTCGTGTCAACTGTAAGAAAAATGGTTACACATTAATTGGAATGTCAATATCTGCCACTACTACTACTTTTGTCTTTTCAGACGTCAAAACCAGAAAGTAACTGTTAAAGTATAGTGAAGTGATGTCTTAAAGAAGCGAAACAGATAGTATATTAGAATGGTCCATTGATTGTACTGTTTGCTGATGAGTCAAGATTTTCTCTTGAATACGATAATAGGTATGCATCAATCTAGAGAGGAGAAAGAACATGGGAAAAGGCCAGTAAAATCATTGAACACCACGTGTTTAGTACTGACAAAAGGTGGTGTTGTCTAGAATTTCTTTCAGCTATCACACCAAACCGGCACCTCTTCACAGGAGGTACTGTAATTGTTGTAAGGTACCGGGATTAAATCTTTAACCCTTTTGTGAGATTTTATGCTTCAGATGTTGGACTAGAATGCATGACCATAAACAAAAAATCTTTTGTACATACGAGTGAAAGAATTACTCACATGGAGTATAGTCACCATATTCGCACCCAACCTCATTCCCATGAAAAATCTTTATTTTACCCTTGCACGTATATACTTTATCTGTCTTTTAGGGGCCTCCAGTGGTCTAGTGGATAAAAGCGTTCAGCTATAGTAATTAGAGGATTGCTAGTTCGAACCCGTACGATGGACTTGACAAAGAAAAGTAAAAAAGTAGTGATCTTGCAATCGGAGGGTTGCCAGCTTCGCTACATAAATACTAGAAAATCGTCCAAAGCATCCAACAAATTATACTGGTGTGTATCGGGGTCCAATGTTTTGACGCCTATTGAGGTTGCGTCGGGTGCCAGCTCAGGTGTTGTCCTTGGCATCTGACCATGGTTAAAAAATACGAAGCATTATTCCTAGGTCGTTCCCTCGAGATAAGCCCCGAATCGTCGCCAATAGTCCACTGTGCAGCTCTAGTTTGACGTTAATTAACCTAACCAAACCAATCTGTCTTTTAACCCCTTCATCAACAAATCCCCCTCATCTCAATATTCCCTTCATCTCAAACAGCTACGAACTGCCCTAGGAATAGCATTTTTTGACTCCAGATTATGCTTGATTACCTAATTAAAGGTATAAAACACCGTTGCTTAGCTACCTAAATATAATGTTATTAGTATGCAAAATAAACATCCGTGCAGCATAAGTTTGAGATGGAGAGGAAGAGTGAACGTAAAACCGCTATAACAGCCTACCAGTGTTATCGTCAGTTTTTCTGATAAAATTGTCCAAGCTCTATGAAACTTTTAATTTAACGGAGATTAACACGTGACCGGTGTGTGAGCTTTATTCGTCAGCTGATTCGTTAACGGAATAAAGTCAACTTTAAACGCGGTTTTTCTTTCTAACTGTGAAAAACATCTGTCTTCTTTTGAATGGATGAAAAAAGAAAAACTTAGCATGCATGAAAAAAAAAGCAAGCTCAAGCATGTGAAGACCACAGAGTAGCGACTTATATCAGATTTTCTTGCCTATTTCAAAGTACACAGCATTAATTGTATTCTTAACTTTACTAAATCATTAATTACTTGCCCACTTTGCCACCACTCTTGATTCTCTGCAAACTGTTGACAGTTTTGATTGATGTCTTGATTAAAAAAGATACAAGAATGCATTTCCCGGTATGTATTCTAAAGTAGTTCAAATTTTATTAATTCATATTTTCATTTACTTGTCATACTATCGCTAGACTCTTTTTGAACAGCAAGTACGTTTGTTGAAAAGTGTACCTATCTATGACAAATCTCTTATTTCCGGTAATGTTCATAAAGAAGTTAGACGATTTGACAGTTAATATTTTGAAGTTGACAAATTCTCTTACGTGGTCAGTGCTAGTTGACAAACTTTTCCCATCAACCTTAATTTTTTTTAGTGTGATTAATACTAAAATACATACCTTTCGCCATTTGGTGAAATTTGACATACTGACAAATACTTTGGAAACCTGTCATTTTTTTTATTTCCACTGAAAATAGATGTTATTTTCTTAAATGGATGTTACTGTAATGATTTTACCTGCATTATTGCTGGAAAGCTGAGAAAAGTTTTAAAGAATGTGCTAGGAAGCTTTTAACAATGAGTGTGGATTGCGTTAGATGATATGCTGCATTGTAAGTTATTAAAAGTAGAAGCATCTCTGAGATGTGATCATATGTTTACAAAATGTATTGTACTGTTGGGTAACCAAAATAGTGTAGAATTTATTTTTGTTAGACATCTGATATGAATTTATTCTTGTAACATAAAACACTGAACAACTCTTGTCTGTTAAAAAGTATCATGGTTCAAATCAGCAAATTCTGCGTAATGAACCTAAAAACATATCGTGAGATGATATAAAATGTTGGGTAAGATTACGTTCCTGCATGTGTGTCAAATGGAAATTAACTTTGAAATAATTAAACTCGACTTCCAGAAAGTTTCTTTTTGTGAATATAACATTAAAAGAAACTTACTCTTTCACTCAACATATTCAGAGGACATTCCACAAAACCGTCAGTCGAAGAGAGTCCACATTGGTGGATTGATTGTTTTTCCAGATTAGCATACTAATTAATGATTTGAACAACTTAATGTAGATTTGGTCTATTAAGATGTAAGCCTTTGTTGGGTTATGTCTGTCCATCAACTGATTCATGTTTATTCTTTATTCAATTTCTGATATAATTTTTAATAGTCTGATATGAGATAGTATGAAATGGTCCAGGGCCGCAAAGCAAGTCTATCAGTCGGCTCATTTTCAGAAATACCGTTGTTATTTGTCCGTTTTAATGAAAGTCTGGTTTATAAAAAAAATATTATAAAACAGGTGTAATGCAACAGGATATTGATGGCATGATTCGATAGAAAACAAATTTTTAAGACAGAATCTACAATAAAACAAAAATCGCCAAATTTGGACACATTGCATTTTTGCAACAACAAAAAATTAAGCATTTTAAGCAATAACATACAAAATCTTCATGATATGCCACATTTTTTAATGATGTTGTTGTCTTTGGTTCTCGAGGCTCCTTAGGTTCTTATAAAATTGTATGGGAATTGTTTTCTTTTACAAGTTGATTGTATAAAATGTCCAAAATCCATTTATGATACGGACAAACCATAAAAGTTGGCAGGTATGTGTATAATGCCCGTTGCAAATTGAAAATTAATAATCCCAAGATTGGCAAAAAAATAAATAAATTAGGAGCATGTTAGCTTTGAGAATGCAGATGTTAGCCATTTGCTTAAAAAAGTTAGCATTATAAGTAAAAATCCTAGAGAGCACTTAAAAACATTATGGTTGAACATGTTAACTGAAGAAATAAACAACAATTATAAACTCATCAGAAAAAAAATTATTTTTCAAACTGCTGAATGTACAATCAACATGAACCAGGACCATCTTGTTCTAAGGTTCTGTTCAGTAGTTGGCTATAAAAAGTTTGTATTGCATATCAAATAAGTTGGATTAAAAAAAATGTGTACATCTCCACTGCATTAATCCTTAGAACAACGCCACACACAAACACTCACCTTGTGTCCCAAACGACTGTCTTTCGATGCAGTTTAAATCAAATTCCATAATCAGCCATAAATCGACGTCAGATGACATTAGCATACAGTGCTCACTTAAAACTGGCCGAAATTTTATGTTCTATGTGCCATCTGTAACAGCCTTTATGTGTAACTCTAGTTCAACTTAATCAAATTAAACTGTATATTTCTGTAATCCATATTTTATTAGATTTTTAATTATTTATTAAAGGTGATGTGATATTTTAAAATAGAAAATATTTCGAATTAATATTCTGTTAAATCACTTAACACAAATCCTAACATGATGCTAACCTGTTCGAATCTTGTTATGAGGTATTAACACTTTTCTTTTCTAACATTTACTTAGCTTTTTCTTCGAATATATTACGGCCAAGAGACTTCAACGATTGCATAATAGGTCAGGGCTATACATTGGAAGTTAAAATTAAATTGTTATTTAGTTAAAATTATTTGAATAAAAACAAATCTTTAACCCACAAGTTTTTTATTTAATTGAATTCACATTTTATTGTGTAGATAAACATTCCCTTTTCACATGAGAAATGACTGAGAGTTATAAGTTACTGCACATCAGAGTGTACACATGGAATGCTAGTTTGAATCCTTTCCAGGGCGAATTTTAGCATTCGCGCTTGGTATATTCTGATTTCTCTCTTCCAACACAACTCAATCGCAAAAGAGGCTTTCTGGCTTAAATCGTTACTGCCATTACGTAAACAGAATGCATGGGATTGCTTTACTGGTAGATACCATCTGCACAAGTGCACTACATACTTCTGCTTCATACCATTTTACACCAAGCAACACCCTATTAACCAAACTGAAAGATGTTTCACATAAAAAAAAGCCAATTGAAATCACTCTTTTTATAGTAACAGTTTTAAATTTGACAGCATTAATCTAAGATCAAGTTATTGACATATATTACTTGAAATTCATAGACCAGGAAGGGGTCACTCATTAACTTGGCCTAGGCTAAACCCTATGCTGAAAAATAATAAAATCTTAAACCCTAGGCTGCAGATGACTTTCAAACTTTTCTAGATCCATCTTTGCAAATATAAAATTGAAACACTTAATCTTTCGCAACATGCCAACATTTTTCCTGCCAAGAATTGGGGACATTTAACTCGAATGTACTGGCTCAACAATTTTAAAAAATATCTTGGTCGTGAGAGTGTTAAATAACTAATTTTGGACAAATATATGTAGTAGTTTAAAGAAATATCACTCAAGTGAAGTGGTGGTTCTAAGAAAACTAAATTTCAAAAGCATTCTTTTTAGGATTAGTATTTTGATAAATTTAATAATTTTTTTCACATATTTAATAAAAAAAAATTATGTTCAATTGGACGATTTAAAAAAATATTATTTGAATCTTACGTTTTTAAATAATTTTACCTTGTATTTGTTTTCTAAGGAATCGGTGTAACATTATGAGTTAAAGCTTTGCCCTGCATACATTTTGAGGAAGTTCAAAATTGGTGTACATGTTTTTGTTTTGTTTGGTATAGCAAAAAACTGAATTCTTCATATTTTCAAGTCGCCAATAGCCCACTGTGCAGCTCTAGTGTGACGTTAATTAACCAAACCAAATCATATTTTCAAATTAATTAGTAGCAATAGTAAACTATAGAAATACTGCATTCGACAATAGTTGTAAGTGCAGAGAAGATCATTACAATTTTCTTATAATTTTATATATTATGGCTTATTTTTACCAATTATAATTTACTATTATATTTAGTAGTTTTCCGAATTTGATATTTAAAATATATATATATATATATATATATATATATAGGAAATTTGGTGCAGTTTCTTGCAAACGAAAAAAGTCAGCAAAACTGTTTCTCGGTTTACGTCGATGAATTTTAGTATTTAGTACCAGGTTTAGAAGCCATTATTAGACTTATCTGGTATTTTTAATTATTGACCGACAGTCTTAAGCGCACGCATGTAGGGTGCACAAACGTCACAGACTGGTACTTTGATCATGGCACCTAAGAAATTGTGGTTTCCGGCTTTCGGCCTACGACTATTCGGGATCAAAGCTGTGTACCCCCTTCGAGTAGTTGATTATGGTGCTTACAGGCAATCCTTCGAGCAGTTGACTATAGTTCATAAATTCGAAAAAAACTTGCCCATAAAAGAATTCCAAAATTATTTTTTCTACAACAAGAAAAATTACCCCCCCCCTGTTACGATTTCTGTATACAAAACTCCATCCATCGGACTGATTTGCTCAGTGTTAGCTTCATATTCCCATCACTTTTAATTAACCCCACTTCCATAAAAAGAGCCTTTTTATCATGGGCCAAATGAATAACGAAAAATCTATTAGACAAACCAGGATGACCAAAAAATAATCTTTTATTCGAAAATTGCAATTTAAAACTGCTTTCCATTTTAGTCTTAAACTTCTCACTCACACTTAATACTTAGGATGCATAACTTACAATGCACAATATGTCCAGTTATACCGCAATTCTAAAAAGTAATCTATCAAAACGCTAACCTGACAACTGATGACTTGGCATGTACGTCTTCTCGTTTAAGCAGTTCTGTAAAACACAAGTGATTTGAAAACGCACATTGTTGTATTCATCCGCTATCATGTTCGAAATTGACGCTAAAAATAGCTGCACAAATGAATATGCAACATAATGACGTCATAGGGTTGCCAGATTGAAAGACATTGCAAGAATCGGAAAATACCTATAAAGACAGGTAGGGTAGCCGTAATATGAATTTATCGCCCCAGAAACCCGCCAAAAGAATTTGCGTTAAATGTCCTATAATACATCTATACAAAAGAAAGTAGTTTGAGAAAAGAGTTTGAATGTAAATTGTTCACAATAAATATATAACTTTTCAAACTACTCTTAAATTATTTTTCATTAACATTTTAATGAACATATTTATTGAGTGAAAATAACTAATAATTTGCCAGCACATAAAAAGTTATGCGACTCTGCTGTTAAACGTTTATCCATATTAGACATAGTGATGTATCTGCTTACAATGGGAATGGGGAGAAAATCACTACAGTAAAAAACATTTTGAAATTTTTTATTGCATGCCCTATTTAATAAAAATGCCATTGATATATTAATTTATATATTTCATATTTAAAAGTAAAGGGCTTGAATTGGAACTTAAATATTTCAAATTACTCTTTTGAATTTTTTTTTTAATTTAAAAATGTATCTTTATTTTGTAAGCAATGCATTGAATATTAAAAAACTTTTATGTTTAAAGTTTTAGACTATAAAATAGTGTTTACATAACATTTCACACATATTCTTTTCTTTTATTGTTATATATTCAAGATCTACAAGCTTAAATTAAAGTTAATTGAAAATGTTACATAAAATTTACAAGAAATATGCTAGTGTTACAGGATAATTTATGGGGACAAATAATTGCTTTCTGTGGTATTATTGGGTACCGAATTTTCTGCATCTCTGCTACACAGTTTTATTTTTTAAATTAAATATTTATTATAGTGTTTGTTTTTATTAGGATATGAAATTTGATGAAGAATTCATAGATTCTTGGATCTATGAGGGCAATTGGATCAAAAGAAAATTATACCAGTTAGAAAATTTAAAGGTAATTAATAATTTTTAATAAATGTGTTGGTTCAAAAGCATGAATGAAAGAAAGCAACCATAAAAGTATTTGTATTTTTATTTTAGTCAATGCACTACTTTTTTTCTAATATTTTTGTTGACTTTTAATATCAATTCCCTTATCACCCAATATTTATTTTACTCAATAGTACAAGGTAATTGTTAATGAAACAAGTTAGGCATCTTAAAAGTTTGCCAAGCTATAAATATTTATTAAATTCAATTATTCTGATCTTTAAACTCTCAAGTGAAGTCTTGTATTTAGTTTAACGTTATTGGAGAGATGTATTGTCTTCCGATGCATGCAATATTGACTGCATAGCGGGATAGTTATTAGTTAAAGGTCTTATTACACATGAAAACATTTGATTAAAAAATGCAAACCGAATATAAAATCTGCATTTTAAAAATATTTAGTAATATTGTTTTAATGAAGTATTTGCTTTAAAAAGGATATTTTTTAAGGCGAGAAACAGATGTACAAGAGGGAATGTGCATAATTATTTAAGATAAAATCATAGTCTGGAGTTTATTTTTGTACATGATAGCCTGCAAAACATACAATATTATTGCATATATGTTTATCAGCCAGTGTTGACAGGCGTTTTTTGAAGGGCTGCCCTCTCATTTACCTTGAAAATTACGGACTCCTACCCGTTTTTAAACAAATCACTTCCGTTCTTGCCCTCGCCATAATCCCACAATTTGCAGATTTGTTACTATTTCTCTAGCTTTTGAGGCTTATTTTTCATTTTTAATTGGGGTTGCAAAGTATTGGACTGTCATCAACTAATTAGAGTTGCCGGTTTTAGATAATCAACATTTTAGACCAATGGTTTTTCCAATTTTAAACATGGAAAATTAAACATTTTCTGCACAAAAAACAAAGTTTCTCGTTTTTAAAGAATTTTTCTTAGTTTTAATTTTGTTCTATAAGGATTTTACTATATTTTAAGAACCATTTACACAGTTATGGAGAGAAAAGTAGATTTTTTTTTTAAACTGCAATTTGACGGCCCGATTTTTCCAACTTTGATAATGTAACTATAATTTTCGCAGAATCATTGCGATTTCTTAAGATTTACATACTTTTTTTTTGTGATGTGGTTTGTTGAGTATTTAATTATTATTAGCTAACCAGATTACTGATTTTAGCAAAAATTGATTTTTTATCCTTAAAGTGTCATTTTCTCCCAAAATAGTGCACTTCTCCTTTTAATTTCTAAAGTGAACACTGCATCAAATACACATGATCCTTCAGGATTATCAAATTTACACAAACAGCCCAAGGTTTTGAAAAGTTGTTAATCGCAGAGATTTTCTGATTATATCTACAGTTTTACTTTGTTTTCTACAAAAACTTAAATCTCTATAGTAATTGCCTCTCTATTTTAATTGTTATATATTTTACTTAAAGATTGATTAAATAGATAATGATGAAATTAATACTGATTATGGTTAAGCTTAATTTTTTTACTTTTTTTTTTCAAGATATTCTCAACTATTACACCGAAAATTTTTTCAATGCATCAAGGATTTTACAAACTGTTTGTTTTTTTTTGGGGGGGGGGGGGGGGGGATATTAAATCTTGAGAACCTTAACATTAAGGAAAATATTCTTCTTTTGAGACAATTTTAAACTTTATCTTTTTTTTTCCACATTTTAAAAAAGTTATTGCAGCTTAAATATATTTAAATATTTCTTATTCATCGAATAATAATTGGAATTATTTTAATAAATACTTTGTCTGAGTACCCGATTTGAATATTTTTTAGTTATATACAAAATATTTTATACATGTGTAACTCTGCGTTTAAAATTTTCCAAATCTAAACTTGTACTTATAACAATGCACTCTTTAAATGTTTTAATTTTTAAAAGTTATAAATGATTATAGGAGTGTTTGTCTAAAAATACTTTTATAAATATTCCATTAATTCACTCATGCTTGATATAACATGCATACAATAGACCCTCCTTGTAATGACTCCAGGATATTGTGGACAACATTGAAAGTCCTAATTGGTTGATTAGTCCATGTAATATTTTTTAACTGGTTATAGTGACCATCTTGTACTTGTCCAATGATTGGTCATTATATGCAGGGTCTGTTGTATTTTATATTTTAATTTAATAATTTTTTTCAGGTTAAAAATTCAGTTTGCATTTTTGTATTATTATTTGTGTTAAATTTCTTATGCTTTTGTTATTTCTAATGTTTCTACTTTTAGGATCAAGTTTTAAAATAACTATTTTATTTCAGAATACTTAATTAATTAGTTTTTACATGTTTCATGTATCAGTAAACTTTGTTTTAAAATTATTATCTTTGTTTTGATTATTTTTATTATCTAATATGTGTTATTTTGATAAAGCTACCTTTAGGAGCCATCAAATAATAACTTTAGGGTTTTGCAATTTCAAATATTATAGCATGCTGGACATTTAATTATTTACTACTTGTGAATGTAGATAAGGTCGGTATTACACTATTGAAGTTTTTGACAAAGATCTTTTATGAAATAAGTTTGATAAAGAAATATGATGACTAATTTTGATTTTTAAAAATGCGCTTTGTCAAAGAATCTTTTATAAAAGTTAGTTTCATCAAGTAATGTTTTATAAGAGATTAATGTTGATGTATTCTGTGTCGTGGTCTTGACCGTTGGAAACCATCAGCCTTCGTTATTTTCTATGTGTCTGATTTGATCATAATTGTTGTAGCAAATAAATTCGTTCTCGATATTTGAAGCAAGTCGTTTACTTTGAACAAGTAATTAAAAAATGAATGATAGGTGGTCAATTGAGGCTACCAAGATGTTAAACTACGAATATCAGAAATTCAAATTTCTCCTTGATGCCCGACATGTTGACTATAAAAACAATAACAAACAATTGAATGCTTATAAAGAAATAGAACATGCTTTTGAAAGAAAATGGGTTCCATTAACACTGCTTTAGAAAAAAAACTTGGTTGAGGAGCCTGTACCTTGCAAAAAGTCGAAAGTAAGCACAAATGCAAATTATTAATTTTTACGCTTTTATTAGTAATACATACTAGGAGGCTCCGTCCCCTGCTCCGCCAACCCCCGGAGGATTCCTATGCAATCCTCATAGGTTTGCTTCGCTCGCTTAAAGGTAGGACACAATAACAATTTGTCCTAGTAACAATGCTTTTTTAATTATTTTACTAAAAACTGTAAATTTAAATTATAATTCATTTTGTCATCAATACATTTTTTCGCCATGTAAATCAATATAAAATCATTTAAAGTAATTTCTTTTTAACTACAAATGGAAAGCAATGATACCACTGGCAAGCCTATTTATTTGTTATTTTCATACCTTTTCTGCGTTTTAGTTCAATTTCTAACATTATTGGTAGTTTGTTTTGGCCATTTACTGAGTTAATACGTCATAAAGATGAAGTTAATAGGAAACTAGTTTTCAAAATTGCCAAAAGATGGCGCCACATCAATTTTCTGCTCATTTAAAATTTGGATACATTTTTACGAACTTCTATTTTTTAATACAATAAGGCTTGTATTCTTCATAATTTAAGCTGTCATCAAAATAATTATTTACCAATGAATTGAAGAGGTTAATCGTCAAAATGGTTTACATAATGGCAAAATAAAAAAGCGGACGCAATAGAATTTTGTAAACAAACTAACTGTTGCCATTCAGCATAGAGAAAAACAGCGTTTCTCAATCACCGCGTAAGAGAATTATATATAAAGATTTATGATTGTTAAGAAATAAATTTTAAAATCAAAGCAATTACAATAAATGCAAATGATATACAGGCAACTCTCGCTAACTCGAAGGGAAGTGTATAAAAATTCGAGATATCGAAAATTCGAGTTATCGAAAATCCTATAAAAAGCTGTTTTGGTATAAAAATAAATACAAGTATACTTACCCTACTTTATTTAAAATATCTATCCAAAATTTTTTGGTGAGTATTTCTATTTATTTCGGAATCAATTATATTTTCCAAATGCATGATTGCTTGAAATGTCGCTGTTTTTATTTCCGGCCACGATTCACTGAATGCACGCATAGTTTTTATGGAAGATAGAGCCTCTTTCAAAGTTATCTTTAGAGGAGGTTAGTATTCTTTTTCCGAGAGCGTTCTCTCATCAAAAGCTGCTATAGAGAGTGTATTACATTTTTGTTTTGTCGCCATTATTCGCAGCGACAAATCAACACCGCGACAATTGCATATTTGCTAAAGTTTCTTCAAAATCCGTAGTTTTGAGAGGAAAACCAAATTTTTAATTGTGTGGAAACTTCGAGTTATCGAAAATAAGGAAGAAAAACTTTGAATTAACGAGATAAAATCACATTAAATAAGTAATGAAGGTGCAGGGAAATTGATTTTTTTTTTCGAGATATCGAAAAATTCGAGTTATTGAAGTTTAAGTTATCGAGAGTCTACTGTATTTGCTAAAGCAATTAGGTAAAATACTTCATATTCATAGCTACTTTATTAGTATTCATCCAGCTTTCGTAGTCAGCATGGCAGAAATCATAGAGAAACTCAAAGAAAGTTACAGGTAACAACACACATAAACTCAAACTGACCAAAACTTTTATAAATGTTTTATAGTGTTATAGGGTCCATTTATATTATCTTAAAAGATATTTTATAAAATATATATTGAGTAATAATTTTTTAAAAGATCTTTGTCAAAACATTTTGATATTGTAATACCGGTCTAAGAATTAAATGACCAGCATAGCAAAAAAAGGGTAATTTATGTAAAAAAAATACCTTTTCTAATTCTTTCAAAATTTTAATTGGAAGCATTTGCTTAAAATTTAATTTATTTTCTATTTTCTTATGTAAACTGTGGGTATTTTGACATTTTAATGTTGATAGGGGTAGACAATTAGCATTCTAAAACAATTGCAGAATTACGAGCATGTATTGAAAAAGTCAATCATCACAACTAGTTATTTTGACTAGTTCAATTTAGTGGTTTTGGCCTATTTTACTAATCAGTCATATTAAGAATATCTACTTTGAAATATATCAGACTGAATGTATTGATATATATATTTTTTAAAGCTGCATATCATAAGAATATGTATTTGAAGGGTACAAGGGTAAACGTACAGTGTCACTCAATTGTCAAAAATGATATTCTTTTACCATCTAGTAGCATCCGAATGGAATTATTAAACTATAGATTCATTTTGGCAATAAAAATGTTATGTCAAGTGTAAATGATGAGAAAAGTTTTGCTATACTGAAGAGACAGGCACATAGTTAAAAATAAAGAAAACATTTCTGAAAGAATCAGTTTATTGACATTGTGTCTTCATCCTTTGTGTCCTTCATATATTATGGCACCATTTTTTTTTTTTTTTTTTTTTTTTTTTTTTTTTTTTTTTTGAATTTCCCAATTCATTTTTTTGTCTGGTCTTGTATGTTTTTTATTTTTTAGAATTTTATTTTTATTAGTTTCCCTTTTTTACAGCCTGTTTTACTTTTTGTTTATATTTCCACTATTAGTTTTCCTCAAGTAGTGTGGTAGTCTTCAAAGACTGCCACGTATAATAAAAAGGGGGGAGTGTTTGCAATTGTTTAGTCATAATATGGAAATCTCCAGCTTTCTAACAAAAAAAATAGCCCCTAAAACTGTTTACACAAACGTTGTTGCTCTTTAATCACCTAGTAAAATAAAGTTTTACTTTAGAGAGTATTGTATACTTCAGTTAGCAAAAAAACTGCAAGTCAAAATGTTAAAAATTATATCTAGTAGAAGCAAAGAAGTGTCCTATAGAGATAACATAAGAAGAAAATATCTTTGTTTTGTCTTTCACTTAACTTTTCAAATTCTTGTCGCATTTCAGAAAGCCTTTTTTTTCCAGCCTTTGCCAGTTTTGAGCATTTTGACTTTTATAGTACTTCAGCATAAAGTTGGTTATTCGGAAAATTTATGGCAGATTAAAATAAATTAAATGCTAGTCTGATTATATTAATGTTATTTCATCACTACAAGTTATGTAAACAAAATTATTCTTAAAAACGTAATTTTCAGTGGATCTAAACAATCGCTTATAACTTGATTAAAGCATGTTGATAAAAAATTCTTTAATATTAAATAGTTTGGATTAAAAACATACAAATTTTATATATATTTCCCAACGAATGTCTGTTATATTTGATAAATACAATAAGAAGTTTTAACTTTTATTCAGTTATATTGTTATTGAATTTCTAGAAATTAAATAATCCAAATAAATCCTATTTATGTTCTGGATATGACTTCTCTATTATAATATATTACAATACAAATATCGACGACCAGCAGCAGGCTCAAGGCCCAATTAGTATTGTGAAGGGTAGTAGAAATTATTCCAAATAACAATATATTATTTTTATATAGGCACTTTACTAAATTTGCTAAAACACAAATTTTGATTATGATAAAAACATGTAAAATCAATTTGTTTAATTAAACTATTTTTCAACGTACATTGAAGTATGATTTATAAATCAATATTTGTTTTTTATTTTAACAAATTTACTTTTCAGGAAAAACATTTTAATTTAACCAACCAATTCTTTTAGGGTTAATTACTTTTACAGAAATTTTATAGCATTTGGATGTTAGTTATAAAATGTGCATTTATGTATTCAAACTTCTTTCTTGTTTTCAGAATCATTGATAATTAGTATTTATGTACAGAACTTCATTTTAAGTGGTGTCTTGTTCCCAGTTTCACATTTGATGTATATTGTGCAGAAGCAAGCTTCATTCCATCGCGGAAATTAGAGATGTTCTGGCCACGTGGACTTGATGGTTACAATTGTATTGTTAATGAGTTATAATTGTCTTTATTTCTTCCCTGGCAAACGGTTTAGTATTACAGATTAAGTATTCTATTCATAAAATTTTAGTTTTATTAACATTTTTTTTTGCTGCATATCGTTGTTTAAGCCGTGATGCCAATATTGGATTAGTCCAATATTGGAACATTGTAGTACGTGTGGTATCATGGCTTAAGGGACGATATGGCATTATCCTGTAGTCAGAAATCTACTTTACTACCAAACACATTTCCTACCCACTTTGAATCTGAAAAGAAATAATTTTAGTCAATCTTAATAGCTTTTAACTTTTTAATACATTTAATTTAAACATGTATTTTAAAGTTACATGTATTATAAAAGTGTTTTTATTGTATATGTAATTTTAAAGTAATACTAATACTAAAGATACTTTTAAACTTAACAGTTCGTCTTAATGGCACAACTGTTGTGTATATTTCTGGTACAAATCAAAACTTTAGAAAATTTACCCTGTCTTGAGAAGCATAATTTTTTATTCTTTTTCAATCTGAACGAATTGTCGTTCTAAAGACTATAAAATTACATTTTTATTTTAAGCTTTGTATCTTTCTACTTATTGGTAAATAATTTAATAATATAAAAAAAATATATCATAAATATAAACACAAACAAATTAGTTTTTGGTGTAAAATAATAAGAAATGGCCTGAAAATACTGTTTCCATGGGAGAAAAAGCAGGCAAATTTTGCATCTATGTAAGGCAATTGGTTAGATAATTTTGCTTATTCCTCTCAGTATTAGTCCTTATATCTATAAAAAAATTTCAATATAAAATTAATTTCATTATTTTGCAATTCATATGACTACACATTGTGTTGTCATTGGTATTATATAAGTATGCCAAGCTTCTAGTCAAGGTTTAAAGAGTTAAAATAGTTTGAAAACAACTCTGAATATACCAACAGTTAGAGTAAAAGCCAATAAAAACAGCTTGCTTTAACTTGTTAAATTGTGAGTTCAAAAAAATAATAATAGATTGTAATAGACATGTGGATTTATTTTTATTAACTGAACTTTTTCAAATGAAAAAGAATTTTTCGTTTTTAATGGAATTTTCCTTAAGTTTCCATTGGTGCTATAATCCTGCTTACATTTTTCTTCTGTAATCATTTAAACTTTGTAAAGGTTTAATCAAAGAACTGTAACTATGGCAGTTCATTTCTAAAATTTTCAACTTGCGACGGGAAAGAATTTCAATAGTCTAGATGGTGACTGATATTAATAAATATGTCCATTATTGATGTTTTACAACATGCTTAATGTTATTTACACTAAGAGTATATATTTAATCAAGTTTTTGATTCTGGCACATATATCGCATCAGACTTGCCTTATGTAATTGTACGTGCTATTTAAAGTAACTAACTTTTAAGTAGTAAGTAAAAGAACACAAGTAACATAGCACATTTGAAACTACTAAACAAATTCTTATAAGTTTTACATTATAATTTTAAGTAATTGCAATGTATTATTTAGAAAATGTGTTTCACGCTAACTTAATGAAGCTACTCCTGATTAAATATTCGATTTGTAAGCCATCTCCCTTTATTATTAGTGCAATTTCTTAGTAAGTATTCTTTAAATGGTTCACAATTATGCTTAAATCTTTTAGTTTAAATGCAATCAAATCTTGTTTAGATATAAAGGTAAGCTGTAGAAAGAAAGTAAAATTATATATATATATAATTTACCATTTGTTTTTTAACTTGACCTCTACCTAAATTCTATCTATTCTATTTAACGGGAACAATTCTTTGTTTTTGACCTAATCTGAATTGTTCTTATCATTATGTAAATGTTGCCTTTTAAATGCGACAATCTTTTACTAGACGCCATGCTCAAAATCAGTCTTGGATCTTTACATTTACCACCTACAATTTTGAGCTATAAATTTGATTCTTGATTTTTAAAAAATGTGGTAAATTTTTCTCTTGATCCCTGAGAAATATCAAGATTTCGAAAGTATTCGTGTCTCTGTTATGTATTTCTAGTGTCATGCAAGGCAAGATGACATTAAGACTACATTAAATCATAATAAATGGTTTATAGTTAAATTCTTACTGGTATTAATATTTAATTGTGCATCTCTTTTGAAATTCAGTCATAAATGTACATTTTAAAACTTGTAATTTAGAATAAATACTAGTATTGGCTAGTAAATGAATTTTAAAGATTATACAATTCGAACTTCAAATGAATGTCCCTTACAAAAACAATCCATATGTATCATACTTTTAGGTTAAATTCATAATTTAAAAAGCAATGTACTATGTGAAAGTTAGACTCTAATATTGTCAATGTTTTTTCTGAAGTTTTACAAACACAAGAAATAAGTTTTGTTTGTCTAAATCTTCAGTTTTGTCTATTGGACTTAAACACTTTTATTGTAAAGCAATTAACTTTTTTTTTTAAGTGTTTAGGTTTAAATATCATTTAAAATTATATTTTAGTTTTAAAAACATTTTTATATAAAAAATGTTAATTAGTTTTTTGCAGGAAACTAATATTGTAAAATGAATGTATTTGATTTCAGATTTGATGTTTTAAGTATTTTATATATATTTTATAATATGTATGGTATTCTTATATTAATACTAATTTAATTATTTTTTTACAGGAAACTAATGTAGACTTATTTTCAGATATTGTTTTTGCCGTTAGATTTTTCTATATTAGCTACTTAATGTTTTTTCATAGAATTTGCATTTAATTTTTAGAATAAAGCTTTTGCATTTGTTTTTAATAATTGGAAAGTGTTATCAGTGCAATTTACTTTAATTTTCATCAAAATTTCAGAATTAAAATAGCCCTCCAATAGTTGGAGCAAAACATATCAAATTTAACCAAAGTTCATAGTGAACTTTGGTTAAATTTGATATGTTTTGCTTTCTTTCCCTAATTTCTTAATAATATAATTTAATAACATTTACCACTTTTATGCAGATCCTATCTGAAATCCTTACAAAAATCATAAATATTTCATGTCAAAAGAATTTTAATTGAATTTTTGGTATATAATTTAAGGTATCAGATTCTAGTTAATTTAAATTTCAGAAATGTTAAGAATAAAATAAGCTAATAAAACTAAAATAGAAACAAAGTAGGTTCAGTTAAATTTCACATTTTTAATTTCCTAAATTCATTGCATTGGGTACTAATCCGCATTTTCCATTATATTTATTTTAGAATATTCAGTTTAATTTTAAATGTCTAATTATTTTTCAATATTTTATTTAGAGGTCTGTTATTAGAAAATTTTACTTGATTGTTCAATTATTTTACAGTTTTTAATTAAGTTACAGTGAAAAAGCATGCAATTTAAATTAATATATTTGGGTTGAATGTTGTATTTGTTACTTGAATTTTAATAAATGTTATGTATAATTTTTTATGATGTATTTAAATATTATATATTAATCTTTTTATTCCAGCTTTAACATTTTTATATTCTAGAATAAAGTAATTTTTGAGCATTGTCTACAAACTAGACAAATTTGGCATGGCATATGTTTAAGCAATGTGTGCTTATGTCATGGTGTTATATGTCTTTTAAAATTCTACTTTTCTCCTTAAATGAAAAATATCAGTTATTAATTTGTTGTATGTGTATTGAATTTAATTAGCAAATAACTCTTATGAATATTTGACTATAAGCATTTCGTAATATATGAAATGTAAAATATATTTTTGATGTTCATATTGTCAACCTTTTAAATTTTTTTACTTAAGTTGAACTATAATATGATAGTCTTGCAACCCAATTTCTAATCTCAAATTGTATAAATAGTTTATAGAATTGCACATATTATAAAAGTTTGTTTCTCTAAAATGTATTATGTTTGGTTATTATTATAAATAGATGATTGGCTAACTAATTCTATATAAAAAAAGATATTTGAAAGATAATAGTCTGGTTTTCAATGTAAGGTGCATTTATCTATATATGGGGACCATAATATATTATACCATAAAGGAGCATTGCTTTTAAAAGAGTATGAAGTTTTATCAATTCTAACACATACATTTCATTCAGCATATATGGATATATGTCACATACACAAATAAATTCTTTATGACAAACTTAAAGTGTATGTATTCAATATGTGTATGTATTTCAATATGGTTAAACCTGTATTGTTATAGTTAAATTAGTAATATTATGGTTTAAAATTGGCTTGATTTTATGTGTGGGTGTGTTGACTGGTTTGAAAATTTTTAATTGTGAATTATTCAAGCTAATTCGTAAAAACACAAATATTTTTTAATTGGGTTCCATGACTCCACCTTAGAAATTACTAATATCTATGTTTTCTAATTATAAAATATTCTTCATTTATAGGATAATCCTTCCTGTCTATTAAATGCACCTCATGTTCTAAAAGATGCAGCTGAGAAATCATTCTTTGGTATGAACCATTACTTTGAAAATTATCAATTTTTAAACATTTGGTTTTCTAGTTTGAAAGGGTTGGGTTTAGCATTTATTCTGAAAGAATGTTAGTTATTACTGTTATTAATAAGTAACAGTTACTTATAACTGTTACAAATTTATGTCAAAACTGCATGCTTTACCAAAAATATATTTTAAATTGACATTTTTCATTTTTTGTGCAATATGATTTAATTTTAAGAACATTATTTCATATTTTATTTTTATAAATAGTAAAATAATATTAAATTTATTTGCACAGAAACTTTTAAACAATTCATTTAACTACAATAAAGTAGGATTTTCTATATGTTCTAAAAAAATAAAGCTATTTACTCTTTGGCAAAAATATGTCCATAAAATTTCTATGCAACACTATATTCAGCCGTATTCAGCATTTACCGTATATACTCGCTTATAAGCAGAGAAATTTAAGTCAAAATTTTCATCAAATAATAGGGGGCTCGGCTTATACGCGGGTCATTAAAATTTCTAATATAATTTGCCTAAAATCGGAAAAGGAGAGAAGTTGAAATTAGCGGATTCTTCTGAAATCGCTCCGACACATTTCTGAGATCGAGAATGTGCATCACGTGCTGACTGAAGACCGTTCTGCGCATCGCGGCGTAATCGTAACGCAAAATTTAACTACTCACATAAATAATCAGTTTAACTCAATAAAAAGTATATATTTTGCTAATTATTTAATTGTTTTGTAGAATTTACGAAGCCAGTAAATGTTCGGATGGAAGACTGAGTAGTTGACATCGTGCGTAGCGAATGACACCACTTTAAAGTCAATGTCTTTCTTGCTCGATTGCAATAATTAAACAAAATTTATTTCCCCAATACAGATTTTATTCCTTGATAATATTATGTACAGATATTAATAATTGTTTCATTAGTATTTTGGATGGAATTGGCTTTAAAGCGGTAAAATCGGGGTTGCTAATCGGGCGAATTCAAGTTCTCCTTTCAAGTCATTTATCTCGTAATTAAAAACTAAATATTTTAATAAGTACATATTCATCCATAAAGTAGTTGTATTTCCCTCCGAGATGAATAAAAAAATGCTCATCCGTATTTAATAGCGACAGTAGTCAACGATGTTGACAGAAAATAGTTGACATTTTCTAAGTTTTTAAATCTTTACAAAACAATGTTAAGGATTAGAAATTGCACATTTTGGTATTTAAGTTTGTGGCTTAAAATATTTTATTTGATAATAAGGGAGATTTAATTTAAGAAGTCCGATGGAGGTTTGGAAAACACCAGAACATCGCGAGTGGTACATACTTTTAAGCCCGATGAATCGTCACGAACTTCGAGGAAGGCCGTTTCTCCAGCCACTTTCTTTAAACTTTTAATTTCTAGGCTTAAATATTTATTTTTCTAATTATAATTTCACACTTTTGTCGAGGATTTGGCGATTTTAATCGGAATTTTTCATGTACGAAAATACAACTCTGCTTATACGCGAGTTTCCGATTTTGGACAAAAAATCGGCCTAAAATTAGGGGGTCGGCTTATATGCGGATCGGCTTATATGCGAGTATATATGGTAATTAAGATATGAAAACATGCAGTCAAAATACAAATATATATTTTTAAGGCTATACATATATAGCCAACAAAATAGCTTCGACAATACTACTGAAATGCAACTACGCCATCTTAAAAAATAGCCAAATACTCCACCACCCGCACTTTAAAAGAATGTATCCTCTTTCAATAATGTACAATAGAAAAGAATACTGATAAGAAAGATATGACAAATTATATTTGCTAATGGTTCTTTGAAAACTAGTTTTGAAAGAAAAAAAAATTGAGTTGCAAGTAAACTTCTGAGTTATTGAGAATAAGGAAGAAGAAACTTAGAGATAAAATTACATTAAATAAGTAATGAAAGTGCACAGAATTTAATGTTTTTTGAGATATCGAAAAATTTGAGTTGTTACGAATCTACTGTAAAAGTTTATCTTCTGTATAAATAGGTAGTAAATAAAGTGGTTGGCTGCCAGCAAAGTGGTGCAAGTTCAGAAACAGAATTTCTGAATAAGAGTTTTTAAAGTTTACAACTCGACGTGGCTATAATGTTAAATGAAATAACATTCAACTCTTTATTAAACTAGGACCCATGTCACTTGGTCAAATGTTAGATCTAGCTGCCTAGTAATGGGAAATGTTAATTCATTTTCAGATTTTGTGACTTGGTTGTAATCGAATATTAAAATGTGTTGCTTATAATATATCTTAATTTTACATTGTATGAGGTAAACTTAAGATTAAGTTTTATTTATTTATAGAAAACTTCTTTGTGCTGCATGGAGGAAACTACCACATGGTGAAAATTCTCAGCCAAAAGTTGTTCATGTTTTCTCTGATATAAGTTCATACCTAGTGGCCTTTGTGCAGGTCGGTTTTAAATCAATTCATAAGTCGGATGTGCAGTTTCTTATAAAGACTTGGCTTGTTGAACTATCTACAAGCAAGATAGAAGGTAAGTTTAAAATTAATGTCTTATTTTGACATTCCTTTTAACTTAGCTTCAAGTGAATATCAATACAGTCAAACCCCGTTATAACGAACCCTCAACGGACTGGTTCAGAAGTTCGCTATAGCCGAGGGTTCACTATATCCGAATTTTCAAATGTTGACGATATAAAAACTTCCTAAAGTCCTTAAACACGATTTGTGCGAAACAAATTACTTACACTGAATTGCAATTAGTAATGGGCAATAATTAAGTAAAAGAAATATTTGTTTTTAAATAACAAATTAAACAATTAAATTAATTTTACTACTACTTAAATTTTTTTATCTAAAGTATGAAAATAAGTTTTGATTTTTTGTTGAAAGCATCAAAAGAGTCCATTACATTCTTATCCACAGTTTCTGTTGCAAAGAAATTATGCAAAATGTCCACAGCTGCCTTACCCTTAGCATCAGAAATTGAAGGACCTGAACTAACATCCCCTTCGAATGCAATATCTGTAGATAAACGATAATCACCTTTTTTTATTCTCTTAATAATTTTCGCTTTATCCTCAATGGAAAAGGCATTAGCAAACAGGAGCGATTTTAAACCTACGCGAAGTCCACAAGTTAAACGATAATCTTCAGCAGTAGAATGAATGGAATAGGCAAAGAATGTATGCTAAACCAGTTGAACTGGGGAAAGGGAGGAGCTGAGCATGGGAGTCTATTGTCACCTTTGAGGAACCTGGCTTCTGTCAAAGGAACAAAGGGTAAGGAATGTGGTCGGGGCGAGTAAAATTTTCTGAAAAACCTGAAACTAAACTGGAAAAGTGTGAATTTTAGTTCGCTACATCCGAATTCCTTACTTTTGAAGATCGTTATAAGCATTTGAAAATACATTAGTGACATAGGAGTTCGGTTGGGACCAATTGAAAAGTTCGTTACAACCGAGGGATCGTTATATCCCGAGTTCGTTATACCAAGGTTTGACTGTATTTTCAAAACTTGTATAAACTGTTAAGTACTAAAAATACAATTCTAAAGTATCAAACTAAATTTGCATTATAATTGTAGAGTTTTATTATTTTTTTCCCTTTCATCTTTAAATCTATCTAAAACAGGCTTCTTGGAACTGAAGATTATAATTCAATAAAGCATTTAAGAAGTGTCATTCCATATCAAATCATTAGTCATTTTCCTCACCAGCTGAGTTTTTTAAGAAATTCGTTGAATTTGTTAGACCTATTAAGAATGTAAGGTATTTAAAACTTTAACCTCTTTTGCCGAATGTAAGGCATTTAAAACTTTAACCTCCTATGCCTATTAGTTTCTTAGTTATTTGCGTTTAAAAATGATCAAAAACATAAAATTCACCCTCTAATGGCTACATTTAAATTACTATAACTACTGTTCTAATTGACACAGAGAAATAATTTGGTGTTTTAAAGCTCTTTAAAATGATAGCAAATATATAAAAAAAAATTGGGGGGGGGGGAGCATTAAAAGGTAATGATATTTGATCTTTAATTCCTAAAAACACGAATTTCTCATTTTTCACTAGACATTTTCCCTGAATAAATATAATATCTTAACTACATGTATAAAAATTTTCAAAATGGGCACTCAATGGCATCACGCACAAAAAAAATTAGAAACAAAAAGAAATACAATAAATATTGACAGAACCTTTTTACAGGATTTTTTTTATTGTTAGTAGTACCTGTAGTTTTATATACAACCTTAGGTTAAATTTAAAAACTTTTTACCTTAATTTAAATAAATCATTTTTCCATGAGCACAATTTTGCATTTGCTAGCTGTAGTTAATACATCTTGCACAGGTATCAAAAATAAATCATGAATGACGGAGAAAGTAAAAATAAATGGAGAAAACTGATTTTGCATCTTCATCAGTATCAATTACACATGTCACTCACCATATTTCATCATAAAAAAAATCACAAATCCTTTGATATCGTTGATTGAAAGTTCCTATCCTAATTTGGTAATTTGTTCAACTTTTTATATAGAATCGGAATACATTATACACTTTAGTGCAAATTGTATGTCCTGTCAAGGGAATAAACGAGTGAAGCTTCCAAGCAATAGTGGATCTAGGGTCATCAAGGGGTAGGGCTAATTATATTTTTGGTGGGGGGGAGGGTATATATATACAACTCCTTTTTTTGATGACTGCTGTTAAATGGTAATTGTAAATTCCACCTAAAAAAATCTTATTTTGATACCTTAACAAAATATATGCCGCCAATGTAAAGAAGCAACCTTATGGTGTTTTATTCTAATTAATTTTATTAATTTTTTTTTATATAAGAATAGATTTTATCTAGTCGCCTTCTGATAATGAAAAAGGGAATTTTTTTGGTCCACCACGCTGCTCATAAACAGCTGGTTCACCCTTGGAGCAGTTGTTTGGGGTATACCCACCGAGCCGGATTTAGAGTTAGTGGGTCCCTAGGCTAAATATGTGGTACGACCACCCAACTACTGACTGGTATGGAATACTGCTTATTAAATCGAAAAGTGGGTCAGACATTTTTTTAAATGCAAGAACTAAAAATTTGCAAATTAAATCATTTTTCAGTTTAAACAAAATTGGGATGCACTGTTTTTTTGTTAATTTCCAATACTATGTTGAACAATTCAACATTTTCAAGGAATTTAAACGTACTATGGAATTTTCAATAAAATTGTCTCTGTATTATTCTCAAATTGCAATGAACAGAATACTGATGTAGAATAAAAACAACCGATTTCCAAAAATAGTAACACAATGCCATTGTAAATTATCATAAATTAAACATATATTTTAAAAGACCATAAAAGTGCTATGTTGTATTTGCATTGTTCAAATCCATTAAGAAAAATACAGTTTACGAACCCTCACAGTTTTACGAACTAGTGTCTGGTCCCGAACATAGTCCCATAGGCATAATGTTATTTTTAATTCTAATGTACGAATTAAAATTTTGCAAACTCATTTTCATATTTCGTTAGCATTCACCTGACATCAGACAAAATTTAAAGCTAATTTCTGTAGAGAATAGCAAAGCAACACATACAAACATTTTAAGGTCATTCTGAGAAAAATTCCAGTGGACAACAACAGGTGGGTAGCAGGCATGTGGTTGGAGTGTGTCACTTTGACGTCAATCTTGACCTCTCCCCTGCATTCAATAAGCATGTGCCAATGTCGAGAAGAGAGGGCTGCTTTGTTATAATATAATGCTTTGTATCTGGTTTAGTTTCATTTGGACCCTCAATGTCTGAAGTTTTGTTAGTGAGGTTGTTTAGCTGAGGAAATTTAGTCATGTTGCAATTGAAGAAACACACTTGTTTATCTGCTGAGATAAAAGAGAATATTTTAAAAGAAGAAGAGAAAAGCTTAAGCAAGAGAAAAAATTGTTGGACATGCAAACAAGACCAGCAGGAGTGCCCCTCTCGAAAATATTTTAGAGCTGCAAAATATCCCAAACTGAAAAAGCCTTTGCTTGCTTTTAGATGTGGAAATTGATAGGAATGAACATTCAGTTTGATGGTAATGTGCTTAAGAAGGAACAATTGAACTGCTTTGTTTAAAACTAAACATAAAAAACTTCAAGGCATCGGCCAGTTGGCTGCAAATTTTTTAATCCAGGCCTAGTTTGAGGTTCAAGAAACTGAATGGCTATCAGAAATAACTCTTTTTTTTTAAGAAATAAGACTTTTTTTTTTTTTTAGGAGAACAATAGTGAAATACTTTCAAACACTGATAAAATGAGAGAAAAAAAGCGATTTTTCTTATGTTTTATTTATCATCAATAAAGGTATATTGATTATTTTTTATTTAACTATTTTATTTTACAATTGTCTCTTATAAAGTATAACTAAATATAACTTTACTTCCTAATATAATCTGGAAATACTATTTTATTTATAAAGAGAAGACAGTTTAATAAAAATAAGCATAAAATTTATCTACTTATGATTTTTGGATTTTACGAACTTTCGGTTTTATGAACAATTTGGTTGTTCCCTACGAGTTTGTAAAAACGAGCGTCTACTGTATAATTTTTCTGCATCACAAAAATTTTGTAGAATACTATATTCATTAGGATTTGGTTAAATTTATTTAGAAACTTGTTTGGTACTTATAATTTAAGTAACAATAATTTGCTAAGTAAACAATGTATTTTACTTAGCATTTGCTTCACAACAACTTACAGGGTTCCCAACTTTGGCTTAGTAATCCATTTGGCTACAATATATTGTCGTGAAAGAACAGATAATGTTTGCAGCTGAATTTACCTATGGATTTAGAAAGACGAAAAAATTTTCGCTGAAAATTCCATATACCGATTTATTGAGGATATTTTTTTCCCGAAGTTAATGTAAGATACAATAAAAAATTAGTAGTAAAATATCAAAAAATATCCCCATTGTACTTAAATTTTGATATATGTTAGAATTGAAATAGTTGGGTAGATTGGTAAAAATAATAAATTATTTTAAACCATGCAAAGTAGGACTTTAAGCTTTTATCCAGAATACCAACTAGCAGTTATTAGTGCTTGCTTCAATCCACATATTTAATAAACTCGGACAAATGATAATAATTTAACGATTATTTAATAAACTCAGACATACGAATAGAAAAAAATTCAAAACGTGTTTTGTCACTTAAAGCAAATTGTGGGAAAATGCAAAATGGATAAATAAAATATCTTAGTTAGAAAATTCAATGGCGAAATTAGTGATTTTTTAACAAAATACATTTTGATTGTTTGCTTTTCATATATTGTACAATATTTCTTATCTAAATGTCAAATTAAAGTTTTAAAATATCATCATTAAGCATGTTCAGTTCTTTCAATTTTTTTTTTTAATTTACATAAAATTTATGATTTTAAAAAAAATAAGATTTAAAGGTATTTGGTTCAGTTTCCCTAATTTAAGCAGAGCAACTATCAACTAAAAGGTTAAGAATTGATTGTCAAGTAGAATGTGATTCCGGTATCACTATCTAATCAAAATACACACATAAAAACACAAGTGAAATATAAATTACCAAACTGCCTAACCTGGCTATTAAGGAAGCAGTAGCACACACAATATTTGCTGTAGAATACGCCTTTTCCGCTGTTTTCGCTCATCAAAACTCGCCACAGCCCATTTATCCCTCCTTCTTCACTTTCGGAATCTCAGAGCCACTGTCCCCTCATTTCTACCGCAAATTTGTTACCTACTTAAAACTTTCGACGAATGACCGTACTCAGATGATACAAGTTTCAGGCACAGTTGCTGTTCAAGGCCATCTTGATAGGTCATAAAACTTTATATTCCCCCCCCCCAAGACTCCCTGGAAACTCAAACTATGAGGGGCTATAGCCCCTCATAGCCATTACTTTGCAGAACAATTCAAGAAAAAACATTTCTTTAAATTTGTTTTTTTTAGTCATGAGCTGGGGGGGGGGGGGGATCTAAAGCCGCAGTTAGCCCCTATGTAAATCCGACACTGCTTCAGAGTCCCAGCAATTATACATGGTTGTTTGAATCGTTTCTTCAGTTTCTTTTCTTCATTCATTTGTTGTGCTTTATTTGAATTAAATTGAAAGAAAGTTATGGACTGCCCACCGAAACAACTGTCTAGTAGTAATGTTATAATTTGTTCATTGTACAGTTATTGTTTTCGAGCATGTGCAGCCTCTTTACAGAAGCTTTTACTCCATCACAAGCTCCTTTTCTGTTAGCTGTTGCTGTAAAATGACACACAACAGATACTGCAAAATCCTCTTCATGATTGCAATGGTTTATAAAAAAAATTATATTTGTGACATCTTTAAGAAAGTTTATTAAGAATTCTTAAATGAATTGACTGCAACAGTGTCATGAACCAGACACACTGAACTAATTACAAAACTAACACATTGCAGTCTTCCTTCCTCATCAGTGAAATATATAACACACGGATGTTGCCTGAAAATTATTTCAATGAAAACATTTTACTTCATCTTGAAGTACAAAAGAATAGTATTCAGCAACAACAAAAAATGTTACCCGCAACTGTTTTTTTTTGCAGCTTTAAATCGGTGTGAAACAGTGAGTTGTTTTACAATAAATGAATACAACCAGCTACTTTCAAGATGAAGTTCATTGAAATAATTGTCAGGCAACAATCCGTTCGTGTGTTACGTTTTTCACTAATGTGGAAGGAAGGCTGCAATATGTTTTGTAATTAATTCAGTGTGTGGTTCATGACAATGTTGCAGTTCATTTATTTCAAGAATACTCAGTAAGCTTTATTAAAGATAAGATGTACTTAATTAAAAAGAAATTTTACTTTTCTGATGTTGCACATTGCAAAAATAGAAAAAAATTCAGAAATCTTTGCAATCATGAAAATGTTTTTGCAGTTCCTGCTTTGTGGCATTTTACAGCAACAGCTCATGGAACAGGACTCGTGACTGTTATTTATGACGAAAAATGGTGAGTGACATGTGTAATTGATAATGATGAATGTGAGGTAAAATTAAGTTTTCTCCATCCATCTGGACCTTCCCCGTCGTTTATGATGTACTTTTTGGTACCTTAGCAAGATGCATTAACAGTAGTTGATCCCTTACACAGTGACAGGAAGGATTTACACTATAACTGAAAAGGGAACTGTTGGCAGCAAATGCAACTTTGTGCTCATGGGAAAAATTATTTAAATAAAGGTAAAATGTCTTTAAAATTTAATTTTAGTTTGTATACAAAATTGCAGCATTACTAAAAATAATTCAAATAAGGCCTGTAAAAAGGTTATGTCAATATTTAAATATATTTTTTGTGTGTGATCCCATTGAGTGCCCATTTTGAAAATTGATACATGTAGTTAAAATGTAATATTCAGCGAAAAACAATCTAGTGAAAATGGGAAATTCATTTTTCAAGAATTAAATGTAAAATATTATGACCTTGAAATATTTTAACCCAAAACTTCATGTGTTTGATATCATTTTAAAGATCGTTAAAAATATACCAAAATTATTTCTGTTTTAATTAGAACAGGAGCTATAGTAATTTAAATGTAGCCATGGGAGGGTAAATTTTACGTTTTTGGCCTTTTTTAAATACAAATAACTAAAAAAAACTAACAGGTTTAAGAGATTCAATTTTTGCAGGCTTTACATAATAATAGGTGTAACAGGTACACTGAGTTTAATAAAAAAAAATCTGAGATTATGCAGGAAAAATTCGCATTTCCTTGTGTTGATTTAGCATGGAATGACCCAAATATTCTATAAATACAAATGCCTTTACTTTTATAGCAATATAACTGAATTATACAATAAAATTAAATTGTTCTATTTTATAATAAAAAATATTGGTTTTGCCATTCCATGCCAACTTCAATAAAATTTTATGCTTCCATTTTCTTTCACTTATAAAATGATAGAAATTTAGTCCTTTCATACTTTTATAGCAATATAACTGAATTATACAATAAAATTAAATTGTTCTATTTTATAATAAAAAAATATTAGTTTTGCCATTCAATGCCAACTTGAATAAAATTTTATGTTTCCATTTTCTTTCATTTATAAAATGATAAAGTTAGTCCTTTCATTTTTTTTAATGTCATTATTTTTAATATGGATATTACAATGCTAGTAATAATGCCTACATTTCAAAATCTGACATTCAACAAGTACAAGATCCAACACTCCATTATTTTTTAAAAAATTGTATTAAAATTTGAATATGTAGTCGTGTAAATAGCAGATGTAGTATCTTGTGTAGCAGACTTTTTAAAGAGTGCCCAAGAAATTATATGTCATATTTTTTCCCTGAATAATAATTAAATTTTAAAAAATTAAATAATACTAAGAATTTTCTACAACTTGAATAAAAACATCTGGTCACTTACATTTTTAACAGTGTAATAGTTTTCTTACTATTTAGAATTTGAAAAAATCATTTATTAAAATTTAATTAAGCTTTTAACTTTATAGATTTTTTTTAGTATTAAATTAATTATATCTGAACAAAAAGTCCATGCATTACATTATGAATAAGATAGAAACTTGTAATATGGACATAGCATTAAGAATAAGAAATACAAATACTACGTAAAAATACACAAATTTAATTGCGTATTTTTATGTTGTATTTGTATTTTTTAAGTCAATGCAAAGGCATATTTTTTATAAATTTCCATTTTCATAAAACAGAACATTTGTTCTCAATTTATCAAGTTAGCCCATATTTTATAACTATTAGAATTAGTAATATATTTTTAGGGAGTGAAAAGTAACTAAAGTTGATAAAAAAAAAGTATTAATTCTTCGGGTACTTACAAAAATGTATGTTCAACTTATTTTTTATTACACTAAAATATGACCTTTAAGTCAAATGCCCTCATGCAACTGTTTATGTTTGAACCTCGAGCAGCCCATATACAATTTACGTAGCGTATTCCATATTAATAAATTTTTATATCAAATTAATAATTTTGTCAGAAGTCTAGAAATTCTTTAGAAGAAATATGAATAAGTTGACCTACTAAAAAGCCCAGTATACCAGAAAATAAAACCTCAGATAAGAAAAGTAAAATCTAATCAAAAACGAAAAGTTCAGTATACCTACACAAGAAACAAAAAAAGTATCCATAAAGAAAAACCCAATGTATCCCTCAATGAAAAAACACAATATACTCTTTAAAATAATACTTAAAGTACCTTTCAAAGTAACAGCCTAATGTGTATCGCAAAAAGAAAAGGCAAAATAAACCCCCTTCCCCTAAAAAACATTAATGTACCTCTATAAGAAAAAAATTGAGCCCCTAAAAGTAACATAGTGCTCAAAAATATTCCTAAAATTATTATATAACCACAATACCCCTGTATTAACTTTTCAACTAATATTAAAATTATATATAAAAAATTACTAACATGAAGCTTATTTTAATAAATAAAATTATTTACAATCCTTAAACATGAATTAATGAAATAGCAATTAAATATTGACCAGAGAAAGGTTATGGACATTTCCTAAAATATTATTAGTTTGTGAAAGAATGGAATTAAATAAGAAAAAAAGGTTATGTCTTCATTTGTAGATTATAACAGAACTATATAATATTGCATGTCAGTATTTTTCTTTTATAAACAGGACATGCATGTAATGTTTAATTTACATATTTCTGCAAATAGTTATTTTCTCTACTAGAGTATAAAGAGTTTCTTTTTATATGTTATACCTACAAAACTTTCGTTACTTTATCTAAAATTAACTATGACATTTAATTCACACAGCACCGAAATGAGGAATGAAAATATTATGTTGCCAAAAAAATTCTTAAATGAGTATGCATTGTAAATTCGTCATTATTAATACATACAGGCGCAAAATAAAACTAGATATTTTTTAAGACAGGTAATGTTTATAATGCAAAAGCATTTATATCTAATCCATGTTCATTTGTGCAAATATTTCTATTTTTTCAATGAAGTTTGCTTTTGCATTAAAACACAAAACATATTGGAATAGTTATTTTCATATGGAACATAGTAGAGAATTGAAAATAGCCACTCTTAACTTTTTTTTTTTTTTTCCAATAAAATACTCCATAAATTTCTAAATGTTACATCTTGTATATAAGCAGCCTTTTTCTGACAAATTTTCAGTTTATATATTTAGATTATGCCATAGCCACAGATGAGAAGTTCAGTGTGTGTAGCACAGCTATGCTCTTAATGCCTCAATATAAAAAGAACATCTTTATACTCTAGTAGAGAAAATAACTATTTGCAGAAATATGTAAATTTAACATTACATGCATGTCCTGTTTATAAAAGAAAAATACTGACATGCAATATTATATAGTTCTGTTATAATCTACAAATGAAGACATACCGAATAACCTTTTTTTCTTATTTAATTCCATACTTTCACAAACTAATAATATTTTAGGAAATGTCCATTACCTTTCTCTGGTCAATATTTAATTGCTATTTCATTAATTCATGTTAGTAATTTTGTATATATAATTTTAATATTAGTTGAAAAGTTAATACAGGGGTATTGCGGTTATATAATAATTTTGGGAATATTTTTTAGCACTACTTTAATGTTACTTTTAGAGGCTCAATTTTTTTTCTTATAGAGGTACAGCCGGGGGGAAAAAACGAACCACCAATGATTATTTCGTTAATTTTTATAGTAGAGCTAAACTTAATATACCATTTTGTAGGAAATAAAATCTACTACACATTGATATACAAAAAATTTGCATAGGGGACTATCTTCATATGAAAATCAGCACCAACTTTAAAATTTCCAATAGCAACACCCAATTTTGATTCAATATTTAGAATCTACGACAATTTTTATCGTTGAATATCAATTTGCAAGTCATATTTGGTTAAGTAGTTTTTTAATTATGAATATCGAAATTTTAGAACTTGTATGTTAAATAAATTTCTTAAACTTTTAATCATATCTTTCGAAATAATAATTTTAGTAAGCTGATATTTTTATCTGTGTTACTTCTAAACAACCCAAATAAAATACACTAACTTTCATTACTCGTATGTATATTTTTAATTTTATTTAAATTAGGATATTAATATTCATAAAATTTATGAATAGCAACCATGCTATATTTTCATAGTGATGGATTCAGAAAAACTTTTTATATGCATATCTAAAATGTAATGATTTTCCTCTCTGTAGTTTTTTGGCTATATTAAAATGTGCATCAAATAATCATTTAAGGGGTCATACACAAATTTAAAATCTGCAGAACTTAACAGAAATCTATTAATTTTGAGAATTAAAACCGCTGTGATCGCGTTGGCATAAAATTCTATATTCTTATATAAAGGCGAGGGGTATACGGGAGTGGGGAATGCATGACCACGGGAACAGAAGAACCACTGCTAACGCCAAAACATTTTCTACCAGCGTACTTCATTTCGAAGTCTCACTAATACTTTGTCCAATGTGGAAGTAGCCCCTCAAATAAGATAGATACATATCGTCTAATATCTCTGCATATAAATGTAGGAAATTAACGAAAATTTATGTTTAGATTATTTTGAGGGCGGGGAAAATTTCTGCGCTATCAAAAGTTGGTGTTACTATTGAAATTTTTTAAATTAGTGCGGATTCGAGTATGAAGATAGTCCCCTATGCAAATTTTTTGTATATCAATGTATAGTAGACTTTATTCCCTACAAAATGGTATATTAAGTTTAGCTCTACTATAAAAACTAACGAAATAATCATCGGTGGTTCGGTTTTTTTCCCCCGCGGCTGTACATTAAGGTTTTTTAGGGGAAGGGGGTTTATTTTGCCTTTTCTTTTTGCAATACACATTAGGCTGTTACTTTGAAAGGTACCTTAAGTATTATTTTAAAGAGTATATTGTGTTTTTTCATTGAGGGATACATTGGGTTTTTCTTTATGGATACTTTTTTTGTTTCTTGTGTAGGTATACTGAACTTTTCGTTTTTGATTAGATTTTACTTTTCTTATCTGAGGTTTTATTTTCTGGTATACTGGGCTTTTCTTTGGGGATACACAGAGCTTTTTCTTTTAGTGGTGAGTCTTTTGGGATTTTTCTTCGTATGAAGTTGTTTGGGCTTTATTTTAGGGGTAAATTTGAAATTTTCTTTTACAAGTTCATTTACTTAAAAAAATACACTTTTACTTTCTGTAGTACAATGGGTGTTTATTGTAAAGGATATACGTTGTGCATTTGCTTTTTAACCAGCTTAAAGTACACCAACCAATACCCAATACCGCTATATGCACCAGGGAGGTTATTAATTTTTTTCATGCATATTCGTGTGCATGATTTCTGTTTTAATTCAGAAATTTTGAGAACAAAAATTGTTGGATAAGGGCAATGGTTCCCAATTGGTGGTCCACGGAAAAAATATTATATAATTTCAAACATTCTTTTTTTTTGTTAGAGAAAAATCCTCTTTGACAAGAAATGATAAAACAGTTATCCTGTAATTATTTATCAGAAAATATCGATTAACCAGACTTGTTTTTTAACATTTTCTCTTATTTATTAACTTAAAATGGTGGATAGAGATTTTTAATGGTGGATAGAGATTTTTAATGGTGGATAGAGATTGTCTTACTGCAACAATAAAATTTTGTTCATTTAATTTCGTATATTAACGAGATTATCTCAAAATATACCATCCCTGGCATGGGAAAAAGTGAGCAACAACTTGAACTTCCTGATGTATAATAGTAATGTGCAAAACTCCCTCCCAAGTTAAAAATTAAAATGGGAAAAATAATAATATAAATTTTACAAACAAGTGGAAGAAATTTAAATATTTTACATTTATTAAAAAATTAAGTTGGTGCCATTTTACAAATACCATACCTAAAATTTTTTTCAGATTTTCTTCAAATTAAAAAAATATTTTATAGTTTTTAGCACTTTTTTTAAAAAAAATTTCAATAAAGCATTATTATATAGTAGGGTACTATGGGTATTTTCTTTTATGGATATAATCTTCTTTGCTTAAAGACCATTGTATATTTATTTTTAAAGGTATGTTTACTCTAATTTCAGGGTAACATTGAACTTTTACTTTTAGGAATTAATCATGTTTTTTGCTTCAAAATTGCGGTTTAATTTTAGTGGTACATAAAAACTTCTGTGTACATTTAAAATTTTATCGTTGTTATATGATCTAAAATCTTTAGTTTTCTGAAGTTACATTGTAATTCATGGGGTACATGAATTTTTAAATTTAGGTACACCCAAAAGCTTTATTCTATACAAAATTTTAATTTTATCTGCTCCAAAACACCTTTTTTTCTGCTCCAAATTTCACTTTTACCTGTTCCAAAATGCATGAAGCTGGGCAACACCCCTGTGAATAGTTTACATGTTTATGTTACTGTGTTTATATTTATATAATATGTATATATATATAAATACAAAAATCAAATATAGCTTTTATAATATTTAATTTTCAACTCTTTTATAGTTATTTGCAATTTTTTAATTTTTTTTTTTTTTTTTTTTTTTTTTAGATCTATTGCGATAATTTAAAGTTTTATATTAGGTTATTAACAGCATTACTGTAGTAGAAACGAGTAAAATATACTCTCTCTGCTTTATTAAACTGCAAGAAAGCAGTTTTTTTTATTCCAAATGACCACAAAACTACTTTGTTGCTGAACGGTTCAACATATCTCTAAAAAATGTATTTCTAAAAAAATTCTAGAAAAAGTTGGCATGATGGCATAATATTTTTTATATATTGATTATATTTTTAATTGTTAAATCTTTATTTGAAAATATTTTTAATTTTAATAGTGTCAATTTTTTTAGTATCAGTGATAATAAAAAATAAATAATTCATTTGTAGGTAAGTGTGCAAGTACCTGTATGGGTTGCTTTGAAACTAATATTTTGAGGTATGTAGACTTATGAATATAATATAAATGTTGATTTAAAATATCCTGTTTTTAGAATATTAGGAGAATTATACATCCCCATTATTCATATTATTGTCATAGACCTCTAATTCAAAAACAAAATAGGCTACAATCTGCAAATATGCCTGATTTTAAAAATTCATTTTAAGATAGCAATATACAAGGGACTCAATTTTTTTTTCTGTTTAGATTCTAGCAATATTTTAAAAACCTATAATCTCTAGAACTAAGAAGAAGAAAAAGCTATTATCTCATATATATATGAATATATCTCATAATTAAAAAAAATAAACAATTGAGAAGTTCTTATTTTAATGTACCATTCATAGTATTTAATTTATATTGGCTAAAGGGTCCCTCCTTGCAGGTTATGTACAGAGATAGTTCAAAATAATTAATATTAAATGTAGGATTTTATGCAAAGTAAATATCAAAGGTAGTAAACGTTATATTACATAACTCAAATAACGATACGAGAATGTCAAATTTGATTATTTTAAACCAAGGTAGTTCTATCTTAAAAATATGATATTAAATATATGCTACCTTAAATAAATCTGTAATATTAAAATATTTGGGTAACCTAAACAAATATTAACACTCGTATCCATAGATCTCTAGCTTAAAAGTAAAATAAGCTTTAATCTTTAAATATTTACAAAGACCTGCAGTGTCCTGATTGGAAGAGTACCAAGCTCGTAATCAAAGGGTTGAAAACTCAGACTTCATCTTGAGAAGAGCAGCTAGCTTTTAAATTAATAGGTTACGAATTAGACCCTTGTATTCCCTTAACATCCACCATGTAGAGGAGCTGGTGCACATTAAATTTGCTGTGGTCCAAATGTCCTCATATTGACCATGGTGTGCAAGTATGAAGAGCGGGTGCAAGCTTAAGTTTTGCCCTTGTCATCTGAGCACAATACAGAATTACAAGTCAATGTTCTTGAGTTTGTCCTACAAGATAATTGTCTAGCTTTAGTGCAACATTGTTTCAGCCAACCGTTCAAATGAACACATGTGTTTACAGATAAAATGTTTTGTAAAACCATTCCTAATGTTGGAAAACCAAACAGTAATTAGCATTTGCAATTTATATCCCATGAATTATGTATATTTACCATATACACAATATCTATTTACTATATATACAATTATATGAATATTATGATGCAAAACCTTATGTGTATGAGTCGTATAACTTATCTGAATTGTTTTTTTTTTTGGTTTTATTTATTTTATGTCTATGATTAAATTCAATCCTCTATAATCTTGTTCTTTGTCTGCTAATTATTTCTGAACTAGTTATGTGTCTCCAAGTTGCTGGGAACCTATTGGTATATATACACTAAAGTACCAAAACATTAGACATACCTTCCTAATAACGTGTAGCTCTTCTCCACTCACAGTGCTACATTGGTGACCCAGCCTGAACACAGCGTCTACCACCACAATCTTCATAGTGACCTGCTTATCTAAATACTTCATGACAACTTTCAAGTACCGGAAATTTTCACTCAATCTCAAGTAATTGCTTGGAATCTACCAAACCCACAACATTTCACTAAAATAACTGCAAGTAGCATTGAATTGAACCCATAAGTTGCTCTCAAGTCAGCCATGATATATCAAAGCAAGAACATTGTACTGTTTCAGCCAGTCTTATTGGTGGTGGTTGCAAAGTGTTTAATGTGATATGGTTACTGCTCCATATGTGCTCTTTAGGGTTAAAATCCGGCAAGTCTTGTCATTGCAGTATCTGTATAGTGTTTTTGAAGTCGCTTTTGTTTGATCCATGCATGATGAGAAGAAATATTGTCCTGTTGTAATACAACTTCACTGCTAGATTAAAAGGAATTTACAAAAAAAAATTGTCTGCAATAAATATTGAATTTTTTTGCCTGTTAATGATGATTGTAAATAACTAGAAGACCTAGTGTGTTACCACAGAACACATAGGAGCACTGACAGTCTTCACGGATTTGCACAAGGACTTATTCGTAGGAGAGATCCATAGCTTTGTGCACTCCCATCCATAGACAAACATGTCCATTTTCTCAAACTAGCTGAAAATATGAATAATTTGACCAAGGCACTCATTCATTTGAGGTTAGATGACTAAGGTGATCCACGCTATTCTCTGCCTTGACTTCAGCAGTGATGCTCGTGTTTGATGATGAGACTGACACAGTGTGGACCTTCTTGAGCAATTAAAATTCTTCTCATGTGCCAGCTGTCTGGTTCTTGTATCAGCTTTAGCTGACCATGGCTTTTCTCTTGTTGCAATCTTGAAAAAATCGATCGAAACAGCCTGACAGCATTTACCCACTTAGGAAATACTGTAACCCATACATTCTGTCCTTACAATCCACCCATCATCTAAAGGCAATAAATCCTGATTCAGACCCAGGTCTCAAATAAAACCTAAAGTTATGCCTTTTATTCTACTTTGGACACAATTCTGGGATACAACTATTTACTTCAGTGTAGATCTTCATCGTTATTAAAAAGATTTCTTTCGATTTTCATTTTTGCATTTAAAGTCAGAAATTACAGCAATTGGAAATCTAAATATATTTAAGTAACATGGCACCACACAGAAAGCAAAGTTTCTCTAACCAACATGTTCTCGTATAGTAATGTATAAAATGTTATGCCTTTTAATGCAAAACTGCAGATTTCATAGATGTTGGATCATTCCAACACTTTATTTTTCTTATTAGTAAAATTAAGAGAATCTACGAATATTTTCTTCTGTTGTAATGAATGTTTAAAAGCAAGATATTGGTACATTTATAACATCTTATTTTAATACATTTGGTGGACAAACAACAAAATTCTTTGTAGACTCAATTGATATATCTATCAAAGTGAATAGCTGGTATGAAGGCAACTTTATCATACTTGTTCTATCACTTTCAACTTGATAATTAGGCTTGATTCAATTACAGTCTAATGTGTACATGCTTTTCAATATCAGCATTGTTCCCAAAGTTTTTCACTACCGAGTTAAATATTTGTACTCGAAGTATCGTCAGAAATAATCTAAAATAGTTTCATTATTTTATATGTAAGTGGGTACAATCGATAACTAGAAAGTTGATCTGGATGTCCTAAACTTTTGTGTGCAGCATGATTATTCTTACTGGCATTAACAACTTTATGTGTTGAACACGCATGCATGAAGTAGTATCAACAAATGTTAAGAATCATTGCAAGTATTGCTTTCATAAAGCATTTTTTTTATACACTTGCAATATGTTACGTTTGAGAAGGAATATCCGTGATAAGTAACTTTCTAAAGAATAAATTTTCAGAATCTAAAAAAAAATTATCAAAATTTACCAATATTGGTTCATTTGCCATAAAATACAAATTAACCTTAATGAAAAGAATTTGTATTTCCTAACAGTGTGGGGGGTAAAAATATCATTGGTGATTTTTAGTGGGAAATTTATCATTATGTAAGAACTCCAACATTGCATAAGTTCTTTGGAAATTGTATATTTTTCTACCAAGAAATTATATAATACTAGGAGGCTCCGCTGACGCTCTGCCAACCCCCGGATACTTTTTTCATTTGTATTGTTGAAAATTGAGTGTTATATAAATATCTAGAATATTAATTATTTTAATTTTTTGTTTACATATAATACTAAAACAAGAATATGATCCCCCTTGATTAAGAAATTCAGTTTAAATAGTTTTTCTTTAATGTGTAACGTTTATTAAAAGACTTTTCTCCAAGGTTGCTATTTACAGGTAAGTTTGTTTTTGTATGTTGAAAATGATCAATTTCAGTAGAGAATTGTGTCAAATGATCTATACACTTTAAATTAGTTATGTGTATGATTAAGAAAATAAACTAAGAAGATGAAAAATAACCGTAAAATGACCATTTTGGAAGAAGTAGGTATCCAAGAATATGTAATTCATCTGTGTATCCTATTTCAGTAAAAATAATGTTAAAATAATTCTGATGCTGATAGAAAAAAACAATGGTTTCTTCATGTTAAAAAGAAATTATATTTTTTTTAAACATTTCTACTACTTAGTCCTGTGCATATTTTAGTAAATATTATTGAATGTATAAATTTTTAATATAAAATCTATTAAGGTGTCACTATGAAAATGTTCTTATACAAAGCATTGCAATGTTCAATCTAAAAATGAAAAGGGGCAGGGTTCTAATTTGAAAAAAAGCCATTTTTTTTTTCTAAGGTTACTTTAATGAAGGTACAAAATGTAACCAGGGAAAAAATGGCAATGTAAAAAAACTGCAATTTGAAATTAAAACTAAAGAAAATACTTTCAAAACAAGAAAATCTTAATTTTTCCAAATTAGTGGACATACAATTATTTCACTAAAAGTCTCAAATTTGTCCATTTGAAAACAATTTGTATTATCCTTGTGATTAGAAGTTGAAAGAAATTTAAATTAATATTTTCCGATTTATTTGATATTCACCTTATTATATAGGAATTCATTTATTATTATAGACATGACATTTAGTTTGCTCTTGAAACAAAAATTTCTATTCTTAATTCTTACAAGTTGCAAGAGCAAATCGCCAAATTACCAGAGTCATTTAAAACAATATTTTTTTGCAAATATAAATTTGCTAAATCTTAAAACATAGTTCATACACTTCTTGAAAATCCTAAAAATTTCCTGGAAAGTATTATTTTTTCAAGGCCTTAGAAAATTCCTATTGCATATTAGAACTCTTGGAAAATTAATTTTTTTTTTTTCAGATCTCCCTGATTTTTTTTTTATTATTTTGGTAAAAAAATAAATATTTCAATTTTTTGTACATTAAAAATATATTCAATTTATTCCCAACAATTTACTTTTGTGGTTAAAATGAACCAACGTTTTGTGATTTAAATGAAAATTCTGTGACTGTATATAGAATTTGTATCGTATAGAATAAAAAACTTGTTGAAAAACAAACCCCTGGGTATGTTTGAAATATGCTCTTTTTTTTATGTATTGCCTCAAAATTGTGATTATTTTCCAGAATAAACATTTCCTTATACTATACTTCAGGACAAGCTATCCTGATCCTAAGCATTTATGCTGTAAATTTCTAGTTATCTAAAATGCAAAGAAAATACTTCCAACACAATAAATGAAATTAACAGAATTTATTGTACTATTTTCACTTATATTTCAAAATAGTATTACTTATAATACTATTTTTGAATTAAACTGTTTTTACTTTTATATGTTGTGTATTTTGTTAATTAACCATTGGATTGCGTTGCATTGGTCAGCTTTAACAAATAAAAAACTCCAGATTGGCGGTCTGAGGGAGGGAAGGTGGGAAAATGTATTATGAATTAATTGTTTTTAACAGTTTTCTGAAAAGGTAGCATTAAAGAACACCAAATAAGATGGCATTGATGTATTCTAAATTCTCATTTGTTTTTTAAGGCAGTGTATGAATTTTTTTTAGCAACCAGAGCCATGGATTTGTGCAATTAAGCCTTTTTACAGATCATTCTCTTTGCTTTAGGTTCAATTTAGTTTGTCCTCAAGTATATAAATTTGTTCTTGCATTTTCTTTCTTTGTTTTCCTTTTTCTCCCTTAATAGTACCTTTTTATAAAAAAAATTACAAAATACTTTTTTATAAGTCTGCGCTGTTGATGGTTTTGTTTTATTAGATTATATTAATGGTTATAAAATTGCAATTAAAAAACGCACTATGTATATATTTTTCTATTGATTATACTCTATTTTATTTGTGTTTAATATTGATTTTATTATTAGTATATCGGCTCACAAAATTAAAAATTCATAGGTTGTTGTTTTAATGCCCTTTATTTGAATTAATATTTAAAAATAAATCGATTATTAATCTTGGTATACTGGTTTTCTGACTATTTTTATTTAGTTACTCTTTTTCAAATTAAGAATAATAAGTTTTCATTTAATTTTTCTGTTTTAAATATTGAAGACTAAATTATGAAACTGTAAAGATGAGTTTAAATTAATTCTAATTTAGAGTTCTACATATTATATACATAACTACATATTTGTACTCTATTATTTTAGCAAATATTGTTTCTAATTGTGAAAACACAACTGCTCTATCATGTATTTTTTAAATCTGTGCACATTTAATTTTTTTGCAAGTTTAACCACTTCTTATTCATATTTTTAAAACCCGATTTTAATATTAACATTAATATTTGTGCTTTAAATACTATTCTTCATCCAGTATCAATTTAAACATAGACTCGTATATATTCCCATCTTTCGGAAGTGTGCTACATTTCTTAAACCCTCTACCTTTCTTGTACAAGATAAAAAATAATCGTATATTTAAGATGCCCGGTTTATACTAGTTGTAAAAAAGTCATGTCTAGTTAAAAAATTTCATATCCTAGACGTGTAGAATAATATTTTTTCCCATCCCAGCTGAAAGTAATTGGCTACCTATTTTTTAAAAATATTATCTCATGGATCCTCTCTACCTTTGCTATTAAATTTATATTTATTTTGTTGAATAAATTTTATATTAAATAAACTGTTAATTATATAAGAAAACCAACATTTCTATCTTCAAAATTTGCCTACTTAAACTTTCTAAGGTAAAAGTAAGTATTCTTAGGGAAAAGTTAATACTGAAATAATAATAAAAAGAAAGGTCATTAGAGTCGTCAAATATATATTTTTAAAAATTATACCAACTTAAAAGAACTTTACGGATCCTGTCCCGATTCTGCATCTCCTCTTCTTCCCTCACATTCCATGTTCTCAAACCACTGTTCAAAGCCCTTCAAAGTAGCTATTTCATTGGCACCTTTTTAGTTGAAAATATTTTGGTGTCAAAGGATGTAATTAAATTAATTTTAAATTGTCACAGTAGATTTTAATATAAAGTCCACTTTGATAAAGTTACATTAATTTGTTATGTGAAGAATGCCTTGCCTTCAACAAAATTATTTTTTCTTTGAAATTTCTTATTTATCTAAAAAATTCTATTTATCTATTTGTGTTAGAATAAACTTTGTTATTAAGTTTTTTAGTATAAAATATCAAGTCATTGTACTCAATAAAACTTTAAAAAAATTAATTTTCGACCGTTACTCAAAAACAAAACAAAAAATGCAACTGCAAACACGGTATGCTTATTGTTGAATTTTATGCCAAACTATTTCAAAATACGAATGTTATTTACAGCTTACTCAAATTGGTTCTAGTGGCATAAAGACTACTAATCTATGAAAAAACATTGTCAACTGTACATAATTTTTATTATGGTCTGTTTATAATTCAAATTTATTTTCTGACATTTTAAATAACCCATTGCCATTAACATCATTCCAAGTAAACCCATCAACCTTGTAAAATAGGAACTCCAGAATATTTCGGAAATTTTTTAAATAACCTGCATCATTTAAAGTGGACAGTGGTGATTTATAAAAAAAAATTAATTTCATGGAAGCGTAAAATCGTGAAAAATATTGGAACACATCTTAAAACCAGAAAATACCTGGGAGTTATTTACTGTCTAAGAGCTGGTTGTTATTGTTAAGAAATTCAAACATTTGCTGTAATGTCAAATTTATGAAATTTAAAGTCGCGGTTCTCCTATAGATTATCCAACTATCCTAAATTCCATCAAATTCTATGTTAATACGCCATACCATTTATATGAGACAGTTTTACTTTTTTGAGACTATGTTTATAGGAGATTTATTTGCAACTTGTTTTTCAGAGTTAAGACTAGCTGCTTACTGGTATTCTACCCTCGATATTTTTTTTGCATATCTTTTGATTTTATCATATTTAAATTTGTTTCTGTGTTTTTTCTTTCCTTTAGTGTCAACGTATAGTTATAAAATAATCTTCCACTTTTAATTTTCTGCATTTAATAATCGTGTACAAAAACTGTTGAAATGGTCCAAATTTATAGTATAACATGGATTCCAAACTGCAGCAAACAACATTGCTCCTCAATTTCTATTTGTCGTGTTCAGAGTTTTGTTTCTTCTGATTGGTTAATGCTATTTTTTCTCTATTCTTGATATATGACCTGGAAATAATTACATTCATCATTACAATTGTTTATTAATATATACATTTTTTATTATTTGCAACTTTTAAAATCAACTGACTAAAAAAACCACTGGGTAACTGCCCCGCGATTATCTTAATGGGAGGAGCTTCACGTGACGTATCAACATGGTAACGTACTGGTAGTTTCGATTTCTTCCCTACAGCAGACTACTTTGCTTTTGTTTGTTTAGTCGCTACGCTTGCAATTATGGGAAAATTTGTTTATAATATTTGTTTTTTCCAAATAAGTAATATTTTATTCCATATATGAATAAATTTAAGTACAGAAATACTTATATTTGTATATAATTAGAATTACAACAAAATACGGAAAAATACTTTTATTTCAACACAAAAATACTTGATAAACGATGAGTACAATCTAGCGCAGTGTATGTAGTAAATATTTCTATATTGAGGTATTATTTAAAGACTAAAACTTATAATTATAGTACAGGAGCTAAAGCTCCATGCTAACCCTACGAAACTTCTTCGGCGTTGCGGAATTATCTCCATGTTCCATTGGAACAGCGGTCTTCTTCTTCCCGGCGTGAAACTCCCCCATTGCATTTGACTCGGCGTTGCCACATTTCAGATTTTGAAATCGCCAAAGTAAAGATTAAATATCTACAAACTCGTATAATCACAATCCATAAAAAAAAATCGCCAAAGTTGTTAGCGCGGTTTCGAGCTAAAGGATATTTTGTCCGATAATTGCCGAGTGAGAGAATACAATTTCAATTTTCCAATAGTTACCAGTGCGCGGCTAGCCTTAGTTTTATTTATATTTACAAGAAAAGGCGGTAGAATTTTTATAGTTTATTGATGTTAACTATTGAATTGCAGCTTTAAGCCCATTCTACACGAACGGAGATTTTCGGTGATTCGAAAATTCGTTCCATACGTGGTATGAATACTCGAATCACCAAGATTCTACCATTCGTGATGAATGGATGAATACTTGAATTTATTTTTAATTTGGGCACCCTCACTATTTATACTCGCGAGCCTTCACTGGTTTGCCGCTCCACTTAATTTTTCAGTACAAGAAAATACCCTTATAAACGTAGAGCGAACAATTGTAATTTAAATATAATTAAAATAAATTAAATATAATGCAAATTGAAAAACCTAGCATTTCTAGGTCCAATTCCCAACTCCATGAATTTCTAACGTTAAGTGAAAAATAGTTATATCAATTTATATTTGTTATACATTTTCAGAATTACATTCATAAATAAAAATATACACTTTATTATCTATTCCATACGAAGCAAACTAGTAAGTAAATGGGAAGCAACCATTCAAACGTGTTTTGTCCCTTTGAAGCGATTCATGGAAAAACGCAAATAACTTTTCCTAAAAGCTTTGACTCGTATACAGATTGCAATTTGTAAGTCAAATTCTGTTGAACAATATGTATTAATCTTGAAATTTTGGACAAAACACGTTTTGAGTGTTTTTCCTCAAATTTAAGTGTCATTCTCCAGAAAGCGTAATCCATTCATTAATTAAGGATCATTCTCCAGACATGCATTGTACTTAATAATACAAATATAAGAAAATATATGTAAAATAACTATTTTTCCTGTTCAAATTTTGTTGTTGAAAAGCAAGTGTCGGTATTCTAAATTCTCATCTCCGTTAACTGAAATTTCATAATTAAAATAAAATGGAAATTTACCTGTTGTAAGTTTTATATATATATAAAGAGTTTCTGGGTTTGTATGTTTTTTATATAAATCTACAGTTTTATTCATGAAATGATGATGATATTCATTTTGATGAAATTTTGTACACTTGGCCTTCAAAACAAGGTCACTGTCTACATGAGATTTCGAAAACCACGCCTTAAAGCAGAAATGAATTATTACTAAAACCGCCAAATGGCGCCACGGTAAAGAAATCGGTCAACATTCTTACCCGGGTAACGCCGGACCGTATAGCTAGTAATATAAAAATAAGCTTACTCGCAATAAATATCCGATTAAGCTTAATTTAAGCTATGTTTCTCACCTCCGTGAATACTCTTCCTTAATTTTATTCCCACAGAGACTAATGGGTAAAGCGTTTTATTCGATTTTCTGTTTAACTTGCTTATATATGGTACCCCCCCCCCCCCCCCGCCCCTGTGAACGATATTAGCAAATCTATTATGGCTAAAAAAAAAAAAAAAAGTTTGACACTCCTGCTCATTCATAGATGGCAGCTTTATCAACGGTTTATTTTTTTTAAAAAACATTGAAATTATTTCAAACATTGATAGTTATTAGATGAACATACGATTCGTCACTGTTCCTGTAAATTATCTCTTTTGATACCTCGTGTGTCAAGATTGAGTACAATGGCCGCAAAAGGGATCTTTACTACAGAAATAACATATATGATGGTATAAAAGAGTAACCTTAAATTATAAGTCCTGCAATGAGTTGCTAATAACCAAATGGCTCATATTTTTGCAATTTTTCTAAAAAATACTTGTCATTAATTAAACCTTTACTGTTGAATGAGGTGATTACTTTCAAAACCGGCTCAATCCACATTTTTCGGCAAGTTAATACACTTCATTACCTAGTATTGGCCAAAAGAGTCTGAATCCACTCTAAAAATGAATTCAAAAGCTCATGGGTTTAGCATATCACAATACTTTGATGTAAAATGTTTTAGATTTAATCCTGTGAAATTTATGCGCCAGTTTTGAAACTAAACGTCTCGAATACAAATTTATGTAAAATGGATGACAAAAAATCAAACTGTGAAAAGAAAGATATATAAATCTAAGAAATCGCAAACCGTACGTCAACTTCATTAATTTACAAAACGAATAAAAACCAATTTGATTTTTATTAAAATTAAAATATTTTTTGCAGAAACATTTATGCTAATAAAGCATTTAAGGTACTTTCATATATGTTGTAAAAATCTTAAATAATAATTTTTTATATAGATTTACATAAGTAAAATGCTTAACGTCAAATTTCGATTTACACTGAAAAGCTAGAAAAACTGGCACATTTATCTAATTTCAAGTAGGTCCCCCTCAAGCACATAGATATGTCGCAACACGACGTGGCAGGGACTCTTCTAATGTTTGAATTATCCTGGAAGCAATTCACACCATGGTTCTTGCAGAGCAGTCCACAATTGATTCGGAAGATGTAAAAAGGGGGTATGTGCTATGTAAGTTTGGGTAATAGATCCCTTTTTATATCTTCCAATTCCAGAAGGATACGAGGTGTTGTGTATCTCTTTTAACACCATTTATGTTATTCCCGAAAGCCCACTCGAGTACCTTTGATAACTCTAAAGCACAAAACTATGTGCCTCGAATTTGCTCCCCAACACCGCTATTGGACTGTTAAAGACTGGAAACACGTTTTCAGTTGTATTGGGCTGATGGACGTGTACGGGTATAGAAAAAACTCACGAAGCCATGGACCCCGCGTGTCGACAGAGGACAGTTCAAGCTGGTGAAACTTCTGCCATTGTATGGGGGGGGGGGGGTGTAAGTCGGCATGATAAAGGACCCTTGATAAGGCTACAGACGACTCCAAGACAGGTGACCGGTACGCAAGCATCGTTTCCGATCACACCCATTCATGTGTGCAATCCGATTCCAATAAGACAATATACAACACAAGTCGAGAGTTGCTACCGAGTGTTTCCAGAAACGCTCTTCTGACTTCATCATCCTCCGTCAGCCATCTAAATTACCAGACATTATTGAGCATATATGGGAACAACATATATATGGTGTCAAAAGAGATCTCTCCATCACCCTTCTGGAATTCTGGACTGCCTTGCAAGAATCATGGTGTGAATTTGTCTCCTGGATACCTTCATACATTAGTGGAGTTCATGCCACGTCGTGTTGCGGCAGTTCTGAGTACTCGAAGGGGAACGATTTTAGTGATGTGTCGTCTTGAAAAAAAAAAGCGATTAAAAAAAATTGATTTATCAAAAAAATATTTGAGGCAGTGAAAAAGTTTGTAACTTTTATTTTAAAAAATATATATGATTCTTTCCCCCCAACTCAATTTCAGATCTATAAAATCGCTCCACAACAAATAGATTTGAATTATCAATTATTAAGCCAATTCCTCTTGCATCTGAAGTAATACATATTTATCATATCATATTTTACTATTTGCAGAATTAAAAGAAAACCATTTCGTTATATTAAAATTTTAAAATTATTTTTGCATTTGAATCCAATATCAATTTAAAATATCCTGTTCTGGGGAACTTGTAAAAAATATGGTCAGAAATGTCCAAAAAGCTTTGAATAAAACGATACCATAGGCAAGTTTGAAGAAATTATTTAACTTTTTTTTTACGCTCTTTTGAACCGGCGTTTTTACAATGGTCTACTCCTTCCCTGGATTAATCTTAATTCTTTGTGATTATCCAATGTCCTAATAATAAGGCAAATTGACATTTCTCTCTCGTAAATTGAACTGCGCAAGTCACTGTAAAAGCGTCTTGAGATCTAAGTGCTTCTAAACACTAGGGGGAATACGACAATATCAGCCAGAATTAAAAATTTTACATGACAAATCTATGAGCCTAACGGAAGCATTATTCAGTCCAAATTTCATTCGGTTAAAAGGCTGTTTTGTCGTTATCTTCAGAGTAAGTATTTACCTGGTGATAGCCTTATATCGAAGGTGGACTTGTAGGCTACATGTTTAGCATCATAGATGGTCATTTCTTGGTAGATAATTGTCGTCGTTAACTGTGATCGAATTCAAGCCACGGTAATCAACACGCAGTCTTGTATTCTGGCTGTATTTGGGTAACAAACTAGAACAGCATATAACAATTCGTATTCTTCAATAACCTTTTTCTGAACTCTTACTTCAAGAGTTCCTTCTTTGCATGTGAAATTCGATACGGCTGATGGTTACAGGTATAAATTCGATGTTTTATGTAAGGAATGCCTTCCTCCTCTGGCTTGAAACTTTTTTTTAATATTTTTCAGTAAATTATACACTAACAAATGAATAACAGTATTTGTTCACTGTTCAAGCTCTGCTCTTTTTTTAACGAAGATTGCATGCGTTCATGATTATATTTTTAACAGATTGTGGACTTGTTATGGGAATGCCTTTGAAAGAAATCTTCAACGACGGCTGTTACAAAAGTTCCATCGTCGCCTTTTGAGGACGAACACAATCCAAATCTTTTCTAAGGAGTCTGTCCCCAACATTACGGATCGCCTTTAACTTAGGGAAAGGCAGCGAGACTCAGTCAGAGTGATCTTCCCTCAATCTCAATTAAAGCCATGGCGTTGCAAGCATCTGCAGTGACTTGGCATCCAATTTGCCACATCATCTCTGTAGTCTTCTGAAATTCCATTCCTTTGAATTTCTGCAAGTTGTACAATATTTCACCGGCAACTGATCTGTTAGCACGCCTAGCTTTCATACCTAATGCAGTCCCATCACCTAGTACTGACGACGAAATCTTGAATTGATACCTGTACAGGATTATTGAATTTGCATAGAAATTCTCATTTCTCGCAGTTGGAGAACAAATCGAGCACTTCGTATTTATAAAACCAAGTCTGGAACACCCATAATAGGTATTATTATTTTGGTCTATGAATTGACATTTTTTTCATTTTGCTTTAGTGTAGAGTTCTAAACCAGTTTTAACCTCTAGTTGTATCAGTATTTGTCCTTTGATTGGACCACATCTTAGCTGTAGAAGTTAAGACTTTGTTGTTGGGGCGAACACATTCATAGTCGTCGTCTTTGCAGTATATATTCTGTTGTTTTTATTTGAGTTCATCTATGAAATCTGATAAGTTCTTCAAGCTATTAGAGAAGTAATAGCGTTAAAGCAGCAACTTCCCTAGCAATAATTTGAGTCATGCCGTTTAGCAGAAGGCCAATTGTAGTGCCCAGAATTCTTTAGCTCTCTGAGAGCTTGTCGTTTCAGATCACGCGGATCACTGATGTCATATATTCTAGAATCAAATCGTTGGATCAGAGTCTGCAATTCCAATCTTGGTCTTGCTTCAAAGCCACTTTCGGCCTCGTAAAACTGAGATTCGAATTGTCTCATCCTGAATTATCTGCTTTTAAAGTTCATATACATAGCTTTCGCTCTTCGTTTTCTAGTTCTTTTTAACGGCTTATTTATCTCGGTAAGGATCTCTTCATTACAGCATTTTGACAAATGCTAAATTTTATTTGTATGCTCTATTTTCTTAAATATTGTTCTTTAACTGAACCACTTTTAGATCCACTATCCTCTCTTTTAACTCGGTTTTTAGCCATTTGAAAGCGCCCTTTGACAGAAAGACACTTGGGGAAGCATTTTTTTTCTTGTAAGAACGCGGCTTTTTAAAATAATGTATGTGATCGACGGCCTCGGCAAGCTTGAGCACAACGAATCTGCTCGATTGTATGTTTGATAGTTGTATTCTTTGTCAGCACTTCTATTTCAAAAAAAATTCACTGATGAAATAACCATTCTCGATATCAGCTTTGTTCTAATTGCAAATTTGGCCAGTGGGTCACCCAGCTTTATAGTATTCGAATCATAATCGGTGTATTGTAGGTTCGAATATTGCCTTAGACAGTGCAGTAACCTCGGTAATCGGAGGATTTCCAGTTGCAATTAATAGTAGAACTAGTATGACAGTCTTTATATAAACAGATGCATATACACACAATCGAAACAGGGTGTTTCAATATTTTAACTGAATTAAAAACTAATATATTTTCCTCGTCAGTCCTCATTAACACAGGCACAAAAATCGTTTAACATGTCATACAAAATATTGTTATTGGAACAGGGAATTTCTGAAAAGAAATCGTGCCAGGCCTTTCATTGACGTTATGAAATGACCCTATTTGGGCAGCTTCTATAAATTAAATTAAGGTGGGGAGCATGTTCTCTCGTTTTACGTCTATGGCGCTTGCGTTTTTGATCCAAGGTGTTGGATTGATTTGTTGGTCAATTCAACCAACCAACCAGCCTGCCCTGTGTCTCGAAGGAAAGCGCGAGGACACGTTCGCCATCAAAAGACAACTCTTGATTAACAATCATAATTTTTAATCTTCAAATCTATTTACAAAACTTATTACTCAGAAGGTAAAAATTATTTAAACGTTTCAGGAAAAAGTTAAACTGACGATTGTTCTTGTTGTTTGTTGTCAAAATCGAAACGAATGCAGGTCGATTCGCTATTACAAAAGGACTATTAGTCCAGTCAGCAAAGGATTCAATTCGGAAAAAAATCCGGGTAAGCTGGAAACAATTTTAATCTCTTCTAAAAAGTGTTCTGTACGATACATTAATTTTGCACCCTCGCACCACCTCGGCGTTGGCCGCCATCTTGGAAAAATGGCGGCGAAAATCAGTTTTTTGGAATTATCTCGCTAGGTATTAATTATAGAGAAACACTTTCAATTATAAAATTATTTTGCAAGTCATTTCCAACAAAAATGTCATTCACACTTTCTTTCTGTGACTCTCCGTTTAGACGCCATACGAGAATGAAGTTGGTTCAAACCACTATGTAGCATGAAAATTCAAGAAATCGCTTAAATATGGCCTTTTTTTGCCCCTTTTGTTTAAAATACATTATAACTAGTATTTAAGCAAAATATATAAATTTGTAATAATTTGCATATTAATTTGTATGGAATATAGAAGAATGTCGATTATTATGTCAATTATTAATCTGTATTTTATAAACAATCGCACTCACGTTCTTGTCATTCAATGCTTACGTTAAGTATTTCATCAATAAATATAACACTATCTAAAATATTCTTTCAAAAGTTCGTGATTTAGCCATGGCCAAGTCGATTTGCAAAGGTGATAGAAAGGATTTAGGTTTACAGGCAGAGATAACCAAATTACATATTGATGTGCTTTTTCTCTCCCATTGCGAAGTATCTCCTATTTTATTTTTCAATACAATGGTATCAATAAGACACTTCAAGGTATCGGGTACGAGAGAATTCACTTCCTTCAAAAAATGGTCTGGCGATGGATACTGGTTAGTTTAATACACTTGTGACCTGATATCTTCAGCTATTATTTTCCCAGCTGTCATTATTGTTAGTCTTTCTTTGTCTTCATCTGTATTTTTTTGGCGTTCATACCAAGCGCCATTAATAATTCTATGTCCACTGTCACGGAAACATACGACAGGGTTTCGGTTTTGTCTCGATGATATAATAATATCATTTCCATACCTTTCTTTAAGTTGAGTTTTTATTGTTTTTTCAGTTGATAATATCCTATCATAATTCTCAAAAATGTCTTGAAAGGAAAATTGTCACTCCTCTCGATTAGCTTCGAGATAGTTGCACGCGTGTATCGTTGCATCTGAAGTTGTATTATCTTTAGGACGACCCCGCTCCATTTCAGGAGGCCCATAGAAAAAAATTATCATGCAAGAAGAATGATATCTACCTTCTAAGCAACAACTAAATCACTAACATTTCTGATTCTAATACTGACAAGTTTTCCCAAGTCATCTTTTCTTTTCACTACTGCTTCCATAATATTTTCTTTAAGTTCAATTGTGTCGACATGTTGTACAGCCTTGCGTTCATTAAAAGGCTTTTTTCTTTGATTCTTTAAAAAAAATTCAGATGCATCTTGTCCACAAAATAAACATGATTGTTGAAAATTGAAACCTACTACCTCTGCTCTACGAGATATCTTCAAAGTTGCTGAAGGCTCTTGTTCTCTTGAGTTAAAATTTACTGAATTCCTTTTTTGTGTGTAGATTTTTTGGCATTTTTCATGTACAGTAACCTTTTAAAGTTCTCTTAATTGAGTAGGCTTCCCATCATTCCATTTCAAACTATATTCGATTAAAGGTTTTAGTCCCTTTTCTTTTACTTCTCGAGCATTACAAGAAGATAGCAATTTCTCGCAAATAAAACACTTTTCTGATGACGACATAACCGATTAATCCCGTTTATCCAATTGATAAACATTACACACAAAATAAATCTATTTTAAAAAGCAGGACACGCTTAATTTTAGCCTCTACACACATTCTAGTTTTACAGTAATACTAAAGAACTTTTTCTCACTCCCTTTTACGTGACGACACGTATGAAAACACATGTTTATTTGTACGTATTCATGTCCAGTGTTTATCTCCATAGAATGGAAGGACAATAAAGAACATTTGACCATTTAAAAGTATTATCTAAAAAGGACTTGCTAATGTAACTCAGGTGACTATCGATTCCTTTAGTAAATGCACTACAGGTCCACAAAGGATAGTTTACGCGCAAACAAGACATAATTTCTTAATTAATCTTAAGTGTCACATTTACAAGTCGATAATAAAACCTTGTTGCTGCACATTGTAAACATATGCCTTATATTATTGTTTGCCCCGTTAAAGGTTTTAGACTAACACTTTACTTTTTAAAGCGTGAAGGAAACTGGGGAATCGCTTCGTAACTACACAAAAGATGATCACTCAACCATGCAGACACAGTACTCCTGCTGAGCTGCGGTGAATAGAAGCGGCTTACTTTGTTATACTGCACACAGATGTATATACTTAAGGAATAGGTGCTGTATACAGTCGGACTTGTAGGGAAGAATTTTGGAAGTGTAAATTAAGACATTTAAAAGCTATCAGCAAACAGTAAATAAGTAGAAAAATATTAGATATATTAATTAAACTGAGAAAGGTTTTTAATTTCTATAAATAACGAAATCATGAATTGCAATGCTTAATTTTTCGTTGCAAATATAATTTTCTTACTAAAATATATGTGCATAAGATAAAAATAGATATTTGAAACAAAAGTAAGAGCAAAAAACTGACATATATGGGCGATTTCTTGAATTTTCATGCTACGTAGTGGTTTGATACCAACTTAATTCTCGTCTAGTGTCTGAATAGAGAGTCACAGAAAAAAAAGTGTAAATAGCATTTTTGTTGGAAATGACTCGACAAATAATTTTGTAATTGAAAATTTTTCTCTATAATTAATACCTAGAGAGATAATTATAAAAAACTGATTTTCGCCGCCATTTTTCCAAGATGGCGGCCAACGCCGAGGTGGTGCGAGGGTGCAAAATCAATATATCGTATAGAACACTTTTTAGAAGAGATTAAAATTGTTTCCAGCTTACCCGGATTTTTTTCCGAATTGGCTCTTTTTTCATGCTTTGCTGACTGGACTATAATGAAATAAAATATTAGCTTTTAATTAGCTAATAAAATATTAGCTAATAAATAGCTAAATGAAAAATAGTTCGCGCCCCCTGGACCCATCTAACGACGCCGTCGCCAATAGTTCATTGCGCAGCTTTAGTGAGACGTTAATTAAACCAACCCATCTGACGAGGAGGATCTGTTTTGATTTTGTGTATATAAAGACTTTGGCATACTAATTGAGGACTAGAAATGTAAAACGACCTAAGTACCAAAAAAAAAATCGAAAATCTTTTTTTTACGGAAAAATGTCCCTAAAAATGTAGCTAAACAAAGTAGAGAACGCCTACAGTGCGAACTCCAATAGTAATAGTTCAAAAATTTGTCGCAAGATCGCGCTGGTCGAATGTACCAGATGCGAGTGTTTTTAATTTTTCGGCTCTTCTGAAAAATTTCCTTTTTTGGACTTAGGTCGTTTTCCATTTCTAGTCCTCAATTCTACTATTGATTGCTACTGAAAATCCTCCGATCACGAGGTTACTGCACTGTCCAAGGCAATATTCGAACCACAGTACACCGATTATGACTGGGCGCAATTTCTGTTTCACTGATCAATCCAGATATAGTCGTGATAAGATACGAATTTTTATGTAGAAAGAAACAAGAGTGGCTATTTCTCGATGAGATCTGTTTAAGTTGTTGGTTTTTCTCCGATGAATGTAAATGGGCAGAAAGGCGTCTCCCCAAAACATCAGACAAATGTTCTACGGGATTTAAATCAGAGAAGAGTGCTGGCCAATCTACTCGAGTGATATCCTCATTTTCCAACAGGTGGAGTCTATATACCATCTAATGTGCTATGGCGTAGTCGTCTAATGAAACGAGGTTTGCACCAATGACACCTCTCAGTAAAACGTGGAGAAAGATTACTTGTTGACAATACACCCGATAAATCGTTACCTCATCGTTTAAAGGGTGTAAGAAAGGTGCTTGACAAAGCAATTATTCACGCAACTAGTTAATATAATCAGCTTCATTCTACTCGTATGCTTTTTAGCATATGACCTGTTTTCGTTGAGATTATATTCTGCAGGTTTTCACCTAAATCCGGTTTTTTCCGGCTTTTTTTCATCAATTCCGATTATGAAACATTGCATTAATTATGAAATAAAATTTATAATTTTCCTTGTAAATTAAATAGTATTCAGACCCTTATGTAGTCTTTAATACTCCTATCAACCGTGTGTCTGGAGAACGTTACTAATGGGTCATTCCGTATCAAATCTCGCCAATAGTCCACTGTGCAGCTCTAGTGCGACATTATTTAACCAAACCAAACCGTATCAAATCAACACACTTTTAATCAAAATTTTACTTCACCATCTCTGATTTTGATCAAATTTGTCACATTTGTAGCCTCCATGTAGACTAAGAAAAATACAAAATTTTATTCAAATATATCAACCCGTTTGGAAAATATGGCTATGTAAAGTTTAGAAAACACTCCAAAAATCGCAAAACTTGCATGTGTTTAACTAGCCATAGCAGACCTCTTAATTATGCTAGAGGGGTGGGTAGGGTGTCATTTTTCAGCATTTGTTATGGCCTTTCTTATGATATGCAACACAATAGTGGTATTGTGTTGCATATCGTAAGATAATTGGGACATATGTTTAACTTGTCATCACAATAATCCCCCCCCCCCCCCACCTCAATAATGGGGGTGAGAATTTTAAATTTTGAAAAAAGCGTATTTTTAAAAATATTCAAAAAAAATTAGAAAATAGTTTATAATAATGTTAAATGATCTGCAAAGTGTCAAAATGAGCTGATAAGGAGTTCATAGGTAAAAATAATTGAAAACCAAAGCAGTTTTTCATCAAAATTCTGACCATATTATAAATAGCAACAGAAAGCATAATACATTGATTTTTTTTAAAAATTGTTGAAATAAGGAAAATAACTTGGACTTACTTGATATTGTATTGTTCAATTGTAGTTGATTAATCCTTCATTTGCTTTCAAAGTGTCATTTTCAGATAACACTTAAATTTTTCCAGTTTACAGGATTTACTATACAAAATCTGTTAGAGGCATCCAAAACACATTTGGCTTCCGTGGATATGAAAATAATTGGAATGATCCAGCTGGATGAAGAAATTTTACTTTTACATCATGAATGACTTTATCCTGCCTACCAGAAAACTGGGGAATAATAAAAATCATGTGCCAGTTTAAAGCTACAAACTACATGGTAACTTAGAGGAAATGGAAGCTACTTAAAAATTTCAAAAAACTTTTTTTGTTCAAAGAAGCATACTTATTATTCAGGACAAATTTCCAAATTTGGATTTTAAAATTGGCTTTTTAAAATTTAAGACTCTAGCATTTTATGTTAGCAGGATCAAGTGGTATACACACAGTGTGTATGTATGTACACTACATCTAAATGCAACACTAATGATTGAAAATGGGAGTACTGACAAATTGCGAATTAAAAAACCTACAAACATTGCCTATCAAAAATGATATGCAATCCGTCAATAATAAATTGCAGCATGGGTTGCACATCTTGTTCAGGTGATACTGCAATACGGACCATCCTTGAAACGTCCTTTGAAGAAAACATAATACAAAAGATCACATTTCGGCAGTGGATTTCAGTCGACTGTTGCAATTTAGAGACTCTGCAAAAATCATTAGAAGATTTTATATATTTACTTTGCAACGAACTGCTACTTTTAATTAGACAAGACTTTATTTCAAAACAACAAACATATTTCATGAACCACATAAAGAAACATTTAAAATAATCGAAATTTGCAGTGACCCTCGACTTTTTAGAAAACTATAGTATGGTTGCTCAAGATGAGTCCCAGTGTTACTACTAGGATAGTGGAAAAGCCACAGCTCACCCTTTTGTGATACATTATAAAGGGAAAACAAAAGTTGAACATTTAATTCCTGATTTACTAGAACACAACACAGTTGTAGTTTTAACCTTTCAAAGAAAACTTATTTCCTTTTTGACTGCTAAGTTTGAAAAAAATTCCCATGAGATCTTTTACTTTTTTGATGGGTGTGCTGCACAATATAAAAATAAGAAAAATTTCACCAACTTGTGTTTTCACAAGCAAGACTACCAATGTTGAGGCCGAATGGCATTTTTCAGCAACATCACATGGAAAAGGGCCATGTAATGGAGTTGGCAGCATGGTTAAGAAATTAGCAGCTAGAGCTAGCTTGCAGCGACCCAACGAAAACTATATCTAAGCATTCTTCAGCTTTATGAATGAGTAGTAGAAAATATTTCTGCTATTAACTTCACTTTTACAACACAGGAGGATTATGTACAGTCAGAAACATTCTTAAACGATCATTTCAACAAGGCAAATTACCATCCAAAGGACTTAACAATATCATGCCTATTGACTTAAACACATCGAAATTAACTGTGAAAATATATTCTGAAGCTACACAGTCATCACAAGCAATTGTAAGATCATCAGAGAAACTAAAATTAACAGACGTTAATAGATACACAACTGTTGTATATGATAAGTGGTGGCTTGCTTATGTTCCTGAGAAAAATGAAGAACTTGATGAACTAAAAGTAGCATTTCTTCATCCAGCTGGACCATCCGAATCATTTCCTTATCCAAGGAAGCCAGATGTGTTATGAATGCCTCTCACAGATTTATTATGTATAGTAAATCCTGTAACGTGGACTGCAAGAATTTATGTGTTATCTGAAAATTATACTTTGAAAACAAATGAAGCATTAATCAACTACAATTGAACAATAAAATATCAAATATGTCTGAGTTATTTTCCTTATTTCAATTTTTTTTTTAATTAATGTATTATACTTGTTGCTATTTATTTATTATATGGTCAGAATTTTGATGAAAAACTGCTTTGATTTTCAATTATTTTACCTATGAACCCCTCCCTTATCAGCCCAGTTTGAAACTTTGCAGATCATTTAACATGAACCTAAACTATTTTTTTTTAAAAAATACACTTTTTTCAAAATTTAAATTTTTATTTTAAACTTTTAATTTTTTTCCCCCTTAAAACTACTGTTGCATATCATAAGAACGGCCATAACAAATGCTGAAAAATGACACATTACGCACCTCTGTAGCGTAATTAGGAGGTCTGCTATGGCAAGTTAAACATATGTAAGTCTTGCGATTTTAGGTGTGTTTTTTTTTAAATTTGCATAACCGTATTTTCCAAACGGGTTCATATATTTGAATTTTTTTTTTTTTTCTTAGTCTTCAAGGAGGCGATTCGGGGCTTTTGACGACGAAAATTGAGTCTATTGGCGGCGGTTCGGGGCCTATCTCGAAGGAAAGGCCCGGGAACGATGCTTCGTATTTTTGAACCATGGTCAGATGACGAGGACAACACCTGAGCTAGCACCCAACGCCTTCAATAGACGTCGGGACTTTGGACCCCGATCAGATTTATCGTGCACCAGTCCCGTATACACGCCGTTAATTTGTTTTGGATGTTCTGGACGACATTCTAGTATTTTGGTAGCGAAGTTGGCAACCCTCCGATCGCAATATCACTACTTTTTACTATTATTTAGTCTAGTTCATCGCAAGGTTTTGAACAAGGTGACCCTTGGATTCCCAGCTGACACCTTGATCCACTCGGCCACAGAGGCCTCTGATTTGACATGGAATGACCCTAATAAAGAAATCCCCTGCAACCTGCTCTTCCTCTCTGACAACAGTGACGTCATACCTTTAAGAAGCTATCTTCGTTAAGGTATAGAGCTGTTGCAAACACGTGACTTCGTGGGGAACAGGCAACACGAGCGGCTAACGAGTAAATTGGCCTGCAAACGGTGATTGGTTTACACTGAATCACGTGAAGGTTCCCAATTTGGCTAGGTATATGACGTCGATTTCGACCAATCACAACTTACAACTAGTGCGGTTGTTACCTGCGGCTGTCCTGCAAGAAACGTTTTCAGCGTGGACGAAAGCACGGAGTAAAGAAGAAGGTGGAGGAGCGAACAAGTCTAAAACCGGTTTGCAATGTGAAGTATGCGATCGCTTAAAAAGTAGGAACTGGCAAAGTATTTGGCGCTATTCTAAAGCACTACTTTGTACCAGTACTTGGCGATAATTAATTTTATAATTTAATTTACCTATGAATTGGAAATAATAGCATCCTTTATCCATTTGGAACTTGTACTGCATCCCACAACTGCACAAACAGTCATTTTTTAAGTTTTAGCATGTGTTTTCTTAATTTGAAAATAATGCATCCCTCGTAGAAAAACTATTGCAAACTAGGTTTGTTTGTGCCTAGTTTGGGGTTGCTAACTTACGTCTCATGAAATCTCGCCAAATCATCTGCACCTTTTTCTTTACTCCGTGGGTTGGTTTGGTTTGGTTTGGTTAATTAACGTCGCACTAGAGCTGCACAGTGGGCTATTGGCGACGGTTCGGGGTCTATCTCGAAGGAAAGACCCGGGAACACATACACATTCATTCATACCTGCACCTCGTTATTTTAGAACCATGGTCAGATGACGAGGAAACACCTGAACTGGCACCCAACGCCTTCAATAGACGTCAGGACTTTGGACCCCGATCAGATTTATCGTGCACCAGTCCCGTATACACGCCGTTATTTTTTGCGGATATTCTGGACGACTTTTCCAGTATTTTTGTAGCGAAGCTGGCAACCCTCCGATCACAAGATCACTACTTTTTTACTTTCCTTTTGTCAAGTCCATCGCGCGGATTCGAACCACCAATCCTCGGATTAGTAGCTGAATGCCTTAACCGCTCGGCCACGGAGGCCTCTTTACTCCGTGGGAGGAAAAGGATGCAACTGCTAATGCAACTGACCATGGTTCTAAAATAACGAGGTGCATGTATGAATGTGTGTGTGAATGTGTATGTGTTCCCGAGTCTTTCCTTCGAGATTGACCCCGAACCGTCGCCAATAGCCCACTGTGCAGCTCTAGTGCGACGTTAATTAACAAAACCAAACCAACCAATCTAAATATATAAATTAAAAAAATTAAGAATCGAATTTTATAAAATGCACTTGAAAGCTTGGTTTGGTTTGTTTAATCAACGTTGCACTAGAGCTGCACAGTGGGCTATTGGCGACGGTTCGGGGCCTATCTCGTAGGAAAGACCCGGGAACGATGCTCGTATTTTTGAACCATGGTCAGATGACGAGGATAACACCTGAGCTGGCACAGAAAGCAACCTCAATGGGCGTCATGACATTGGACCCCGATCAGATTTATCGTGCACCAGTCCCGTATACACGCCAGTAAAATTTTTTAGATGTTCTGGACGACTTTCTAGTATTTTTGTAGCGAAGCTGGCAACCCTCCGATCACAAGATCACTACATTTTTTTTCGTCGCCAATAGCCCATTGTGTAGGTCTAGTGCGACGTTTTAATCCAACCATTTGTTTGAAATAACGTCGCACTAGAGCAACATAATGAGCAGTTGGGATCTATTTCGATGATTGGTTGAATTAACGTCGACCTAGAGCTGACAGAGGGCTATCGGCTATGGTTCGGCGTTTATCTTGGGAAAAAAAGGCCCGTTTATCTGGAATATGACGAAGACATCACTTTCCCCGGAAACCGTCGTATTTTTTAACCGTGATCAAATGTCGAGGTCAACACCTAAGACCCGGTTTTGGTTAATTAACGTCGTACTAGAGCTGCGCAGTGGGCTATTGACGACGGTTCGGGGTCTATCTCGCAGGAAAGACCCGGGAACACATTCATACGTGCACCTCGTTATTTTAGAACCATGGTCAGATGACGAGGAAACACCTGAACTGGCACCCAACGCCTTCAATAGACGTCGGGACTTTGGACCCTGATCAGAGTTATCGTGCACCAGTCCCTTATACACGCCCTAAGACCCCGAATCGTCACCGATAGTCCACTGTACAGCTCTAGTGCGTCGGTAATTAAACAACCAACCGATTATGAGCCGAATACAATACCGCTGAGCAACCCGCACCCCTGTCCCCATGGAAAGACTCAGAAAAGCTGTTTCGTAATTCGTCGGCAATATACCATGTTTTGCTCTAGTGCGACGTTAATTTAACCAACCAATGTTTCATAATTTTGAACGATAATGTCAAAGACAATACCTGAGCTGGCACCTCTCTCCAAACTGCGAACAACGTGAGGACATTTGAGCCACGTTAGACTTAACGTACAACAGGCCCTTCTACACGGCGAAGAGCCCCAGTTGCTCAGTTGGTAAGGCGTTCAGCTACTAATCAGAGGATTGGTGGTTCGAATCCGTGAAATGGACTTGACATAGAAAAGTAAAAAAGTAGTGATCTTGCGATCGGAGGGTTGCCAGCTTCGCTACAAAAATACTAGAAAGTCGTCCAGAATATCCAACAAATTATACTGGCGTGTATACGAGACTGGTGCACGATAAATCTGATCGGGGTCCAAAGTCCCGACGTCTATTGAAAGCGTTGGGTGCCAGTTCAGGTGTTTCCTCGTCATCTGATCATGGTTCTAAAATAACGAGGTGCAAGTATGAATGTGTATGTGTTCCCGGGTCTTTCCTTCGAGATTGACCCCGAACCGTCGCCAATAGCCCACTGTGCAGCTCTAGTGCGATGTTAATTAACAAAACCAATCTACACGGCGAATGTTTAGTCGAATGATAAGAAAGGGAACTCACAACCGTCCCATTACTAGCTCGACACTCTTTCGATTTTACCACTATGGACATTTTGTAACCCTGGTATTTAAAATTTTCCTTTTTCTCCTTCCTAGATTCAATTTATTTATATACGCAAAAGCCGTATTTGATGAAAATTAGTAAATTCATACCTATTAATTGTTTGGTTAAATTCATATAGTTGTACTTTATATTTTAAAATGAATCTTTATAAATTAACGTTTCAATTTTACATTTGGTTGAATGTGGTACATGATAAATTAATGTAGCACTTAGGGCTACGCAAATAGACAATTGTTCGAGATCTATCCTTAAGACAACTTATGAGCTGGCACCCCATGCACATGATGCTTACATATAAAACATGTAGATTAGACAGTTTTTCGTGCACCAGTCCCCTCTTCACGACAGTTCTTTTGGAGGATGACAAGATATGAACCTATAACCCTCTGATTATGAGCTTAGTGCTCTTCCGACTAGGTCACAGCGGACTCGTTACTCACTCATGAGAAAAATATTTCCTCAAATCATTAAATTTTAAGTATTAACCCTGATCACATTGTTTTTAGACATCTTTTAAACGTAGATTGAATACATGCACGTTGATGCTAAAAGAGACGATAAGTTCAAACTGGCTCTTTGAAGATTGCCAAAGCGGTTGAGCTTAAACGTTAAAGGACCCCCCCCCCTCTCCCCCCGCTGGTTAGGGCTCAGAGGCCTAGAGTGCCAAGGCCGTTTTTCTCCACACCGGCCAAACTGGAAGTAGTGACGACACCGGAAACAATTGTGGTAATGAGGTTGGAATATTTGTGTTTATGCGGGAGTTGCACATGACATAGGAGTGGTGAATAGTAATATAAATTATAAGTGAAAGAAGTTAGAGTAAAAATATTTATTTATAATGTATTATGATGTTATATGCATTTAGATCATTTAATAAAACATCATGAATTCTCAAATGTTTGTTTAAAATACATCTGCTTTTTATTACACCATTTAACCCCCCTGTCCATTTCAGAAATCCGGAATAGGCAGCTGACGTCGCACGTAACAGCAACAGATATTATTTTGAGAGGGAAAGGAAATTAGGTAGGCCACTTTTTCGTCGTTCCTCATAAATATCTGTGCAATTTTGTTTTAAACACTGGCTTTAAATTCATTAAAAATAGTTACTGCCAAAAGCTGCATAGAGCGTACTTGTAGCTTTCTTAAAATACCGCTTTAGTGTTATCATCCGATCATAGTTCAAGATTAAAATGCAGTGTTGCCGGGTCTTTCCTTCGGGATTGACCTCGCCAATATTCCCTTTATGTAGCGCTAGTATGACGTTTATCACACCAAACAACCCCTCTACACGGCAACTGTTTTAGTGCAAGACGAGGATCGAAAATCTAAACCCTTTTATTATGAGTTTAGTGCATGAGGTTCAAACCCACAATCCAGGTGCAGGTTACCCGGCGATAAAGTATCCAGCTCATAATTAGCAAACTCCTGATCGGAGATTTGCAAAGTTTGTTCCTCGTCGTTTAAAAATATCCGCAATTTAACCGCGTGTGTACGCGACTGGTGTACGTTAAATCTAATCGTGGTGCAATGTCCTAACACCTATTGAGGTTGCGTCAGGAGCCTGCTCAGATGTTCACCTTGACATCTGACCATCATGGTTCAAAAATACGAGGCAGTGTTCCCGGGTGTTTCCTTCGAAATAGGCCCCGAACCGTCGCCAATAGCCCACTGTGCAGCTCTAGTGATACGTTAATTAAAGAAACCAAACTATTGGTTTGGTTTGGTTAATTAGCATCGCACTAGAGCTGCACAGTGGGCTATTGGCGACGGTTCGGGGCCTATCTCGAAGGAAACACCCGGGAACGATGCCTCGTATTTTTGAACCATGGTCAGATGACGAGGAAACACCTGAACTGGCGCCTTTAACCATTCGGCCACGGAGGCCCCAAACTATACACGCTATCTTGTTCCGAGATTAAATGGAATGGGATAACAATCGATTTTGCATTGGGGAATAAAAAAGCTCGCGCTTGTCTATTCAGCGGACAGTCACTTTTATATTTGAAAAAATACGGAATAAAAAGGAAAGTGCTTCCGTTTATCCAATCGTCATCTGACCATGGTTCAAAAATACGAGGCATCGTTCCCGGGCCTTTCCTTCCAGATAGGCCCCGAACCGTCGCCAATAGCCCACTGTGCAGCTCTAGTGCGACGTTAATTAACCAAACCAAACCGTTTATCCAATCGAAGACATCACGTCAATTTTGTATTTTAATCAATCAATCTTTTTAACAAATCAACACAATGTTTGTTTTAAAGTGGCAACATTGAATTAAGATGAAAATTATTCAAATGTTTTTGTTTTTTCATGTTCTGCATTAAAATTAATTAATATTTATTTTCCATTTAATTCTATGTCGACAATCCTATGTTTTTGTTGTTGTTTTTTTTGCATTAAAAAAAAATAATAAAAATTATAAAATATGAAACAATAAAAACAGGGGCATACAGAAATATTCGGCGTTGACACTAAATAATTTAGTACATTTTAGAAATTTATAAGTTGTCTTTTTAAATAAAATTTTCGTTTATGCTAATTTTGAAAAAATTGTCTACTTATGCTGTTAAGGTTTATTTGTTTAATTTGATCGACTTCAGCCTTTATTTCAAAAATAAGTTAAAACTATTTTCTCCACAAAAAATAATAAAAAAGTTTTATTGTCTTTAAAATATAATTTTCTGTATATACATAGAACTTTATGATTTATCTCAAACATATGCATAGGAAAAGGAGGGGCTCATTTATAGATTGTTTTTTACTTATTTAATATTTTTCTAATTTTTATATTGGTGCTTTTTTTTATTTATACCATGCTCTAACTAAAGAATAATTACTGTATGATTCTACATGGTTCGCACAGTCCTTAAGAACTACTTAATTTAAGTAGGTCCTTAATTAAGGGCCCTTAAAGTCCTTAATTTTCGACTAAGTTCATTAATTTTTGTCAAACATGTCTTTTGTACTAGTAATTCACATGGGTGGTATTTTTCCGTGTCTAACCCGAAATTCTGAGTTTTTTTAATTTTCGAATTCAGAATTCCGGGTGCATTAAAATTATTGAAATGTAGAATTCCGGATTTTACGTTGATCGTGTCCACACTTTTGACCGTTTTACGCAAGTATAAATCGGCAAGGAGAGACAGGCATGAATGGACGTATTTAGTGTCAGAAAAAAAAAGTGAACTTTTGTTCGATTTTTTAGTCAATGGTATTTCATTATAATACACTACACTTCGTCATTGGAAAATCTCAGTTCGTTTGTTGTTTTGTGCAGAATCGATACTCATTCTAGAAAAACGAAGAAATTCAGAAGAATGTAGCATCTTTAAGGGATGGGAATTTTGCGCCAGTTTTCCGGAAGTGGTATCCTGTGCCAACTTGCTACAAAACCCCACTGACATGTGATTATGTGCCAATTTTGTACCAAACAATGTGCGATTCTCCGCTAACGGCGCCAAAAAATTTAAGAGGTCCTTAAAAAGTCCTTAAGAACTACTTAATTTTTACTTTTGAAAATGTGTATGAACCATGTTCTAAGGAAATTGATTGTAAATAAGTAGAAATCTTTGAAAAACACACATTGCAGTAATTTATAAAAAATATTTTGGATTAACAAATTGTTTTCCAATTAATTGAATATTGAAAAAAGAGAAGACCTAGAAAAAGATCACCTTCTAATTTCTTTTATATCCTCTTTAAATGAAATCTATATCCACCTCTTGTTCCCTATTAAAAATATTTGGTATTTTAGTAGACATTAGATCTTATAATTATCTATCTTAAACATATTAAGCTAAATATATATTTATCAGAAAAATTTATACAAGTTCAACTATCATAAATAAAGCAATATTACAGTGTTTTCACTATATTAATATTAAATCTTAATCATGATAATGGGCACTCATCTAAGGGCATCGCCAGATTTAAGATTTTTTAAGCCCTAGGCGAAATTTACCGAGTCGCCTTTCCTCCTTTTCCGTCTGTGATTTTGATATAATTTACGTACTTCAGAAGTCACTTCATGTCAGTTCATTCACTATCAAATTTAAAACCAGAAAAAGAATTGAGTAAATTTGGGTTATTTTACAAGTATTGTACTTTTGTAAAAAAAAATTATGTTGCTTGCGACCCAGGCAGCTGCCTAGCTGTAAATCTGGTACTGTCTAAGGGGTGGTTTTGATAATGAATATAACATGAGCAGTGACTATTTTGTTACATGAAACATATAATGTTCTTGTTGTATTTTTTTTCTCGTTGTTTTTCTAAGCTTTATAATATTTAACTGACTTTAATGAAAATACTAGATGTGTCCGTGATTTTAGTTAAATATTACACCCTCTGTGTAACTTCCGGTAGTGCATGTACATGCACAATATTATTTAATAATATATTAATTCCTTAATGAGCTTCTACACTGATGTTATAACAGTTACTGTTCTTACCAAGCACAATAATAACCGAATCTCATAATTTTAGTAAAACACTCAAATAGAAGATCTTGTAAAACAATATTTTGTTAAAAAATATTATGTGTGTTGGGGAAATGTATATTCTTTTTTTTGTTTTTGTTCGTGGCCATAAATCAAATCTTCCAATAATGTGGAAATCTTAAAAGTAGGGAATTTTGAGTTTTAAAAATCCCTGAGTTTGGAAAATTTATTAAGAAGTTAATATTATTAGCAAATGAAAGCAAGGGAAGATTAGAAATTACCCAACTTGTAAGATTATACTTCAACAGACACTGCATTGGAAATGACATGCAACAAATCAATACTTTTGAGGTTTTTTTTGTTAATTAACGTTGCTCTAGAGCTGCACAGTGGTCTATTGGCGACGGTTCGGGGTCAATCTCGAAGGAAAGACCCGGGAACACATTCATACATGCACCTCGTTATTTTAGAACCATGGTTAGATTACGAGGAAACACCTGAACTGGCACCCAACGCCTTCAATAGACGTCGGGACTTTGGACCCCGATCAGATTTATCGTGCACCAGTCCCGTATACACGCCAGTATAATTTGTTGGATATTCTGGACGACTTTCTAGTATTTTTGTAGCGAAGCTGGCAACCCTCCGATCGCAACAATACTTTTGAGAGAACTGTTTAATATTACCTAATCTATAAAAAAGTTTTAAAATGTCGATAAGTTGGAACTGAGAATTTTTAGCACTAGAATTTCGAATCGTTAAGTTTGAAATTTCGAATCGTTCAATTTGGGAATTTCGTATCCTTAAATTGAAAAATGTTATTCCCCACCCCAATTATTTCTAATCATGGAATGACTTAAATATTTGTTATGGTTCTTAATGCATTTTCAGCTCCAGATGTTGTCCTTTTTATGTATTTTGTGTTGTGGTCTACGTTGTGTGTACATGATCATTGTGCACAGTGGTAGTCAGGATTTATTTTCAGAGGGGGGCTGAAGGAAATGTTTGTCAAGGGAAGATAGTTTTTATATTTCTAAAAAATTATTATATATTTATATTTCTAAAAAATTATTATATATTAACACTATTGTTAAATATTAATACATTTTATCAAGTTTATCTTAAAATATTATTACTAAATCAAAATTATTAATAATTTTACGGTGATAATTCCAAATGTAAATAGGCTTAATGTTTCACAAAGTAATAAACAATATTTTGATATCATATAGGTAATGAATGAAAAAAATTTAGTTTAGTAAGACTTAGTTTTGCAATTTTAATTTGAGGCGTTATGAGTATCATGAATTTTTATGTCTTTCTGTTAGGGTAACAGGTTGTAGATTGTAGCTTTAGAATATGACAATAACATAACTTTGTGATTCTACATTATTTGATAAAATTCAAAATAAAATTTTTGATGAATTACAGTTTTTTGAAAGGTAAAAAAATATATAGTTCTTGTATCTATACTATAGCTTTGGGAAATAGTCAGTGGCCCTTCCCCTAGTAAAAAACTGATTGTGCATGTAGCGAAGTAACTATTCACATCCATGTAAATATTAAGAATTATCTATAAAAAACACAGCATTAAGATGTTTCTGTGTGCATTATAAACCGCTTAAATTTACTTCGTAAATGTTTAACAATTACACACTTTAATTATTTAGTATAAAAACTTATCTTCTTAAACACTATTTTTTAATAAATTTCTAAAAACACTTAATAGCCTATAAGATTTCTGTTGCTTCCTTTGTGAATTAATTTATTTTAAATTTTGTTACCAATTACACAATATTTACCTTGTATTTACATAATATTTACCTTGTATTTACATTTCTTTGCTGATTATTTTAGAATATAATATTAGACATGAGTTAAAATGTTTACCGATGGATTTGCCTTTTATTTACACAGTAATTAATTTTTAGTTGGAATTCCAGCATAAAAATTTGAAGTTTTGTTTTCGTCTAACTGCAATTTTCTTATATTTAATATATTCGAACTCGTATATATCCCCAAACTGTCTCTTGAGTTTATTTTAAGTTATTATATAAAGCTTGGAAATTCAAATTGATTTATAGATTTTTTATTTATTTATATTAGTGTGATTGAATATGTAAAGAGAGTCATTTATAATAATTTTAAATATACTCAACATTTTAAATTTTATAATTTCATAAATACTTCAAATAAAAAAATAGCGTTTTAAAAAATGAAATCATATATAAATGAAACACAAAGTAACTTATATTCCACAAATGTCCTTTTTGGTCTAATATTTTTGTTATTATTTGCCAAACAAACTGTAAAATAAACTCAACACTATAATAAGATGAAACAATTTGTCCTTCTGTAAAAATATATGCCAACATCTTTATAACCATTCAGAAAACCAAAAATAACTATTTTAAAGGTTGAAATATATTTTTAAAAAAAAGCAAAATGGTATAGATTGTCGCTTTGTTGTTTTTGGCTGAGAAAACTTAAATTGTGAAGTTTTCAGTTTTTACAAATATGATATAAACAAACGATTTCAAAGAACTCTTTATGAAATATTATAAGAAGATGCAAATATCAACCCTTTGCATCATTTATGCAATCAGACACTCTACTCAACTCTATAACATAGGCACTCTCACAGTGGGTCAAAAATATTAAATGTGTTTATTGCTGATAATCACCAAAATTGATATAAATGAAACAAATTTTTCCTAATCCACGATGAAGGGAAAGGGAACTCCTACAGAGACAGTCTATAGCTTGGAACATTTTTGTTGCTATTTTCTGTGCTTTTATTGTTACTTTGTATGCTTCTTATTGTTATCTTATCTGTCCTGTTTTGTTAGTGTCCAACCCTTCGATTTTTTAATGTACGACGCCCTTGGGCACTCATTTAATCATTTTGTAATTGCTTTCGAGCAAACATCCTGTGTCTACACAAGATCCAAGACAAACAAAACTTTAAAAAAAGTAGTCCGCCTAACAAATCCTAATTTAATTGAGGTACTGACGAGTCCTCGGTAGTATAGTGGTCAGTATCCCCGCCTGTCACGCGGGAGACCGGGGTTCGATTCCCCGCCGGGGAGATATTTTTTTTTTAATGAAAATAAACTTACAAAAAATTGTGTTAATAATTTACTTTACTAAATTTAGGCCAAACACCTTTACAAAAAAAAAATCAAACAAACAATTTATATTAAGAAATTCTTAGACAACGTATAAAAAGAAATATATAAATAACATCTTATACCTTTTTATATTTAAATATATTACCCCAAAAATGTATATATTTTTTTAAATCATATTTTACTCTTATTTGTAAATATTAATCAATATATTTAAAGAAAATTATATAACTTTATTATAGTATTTTATACTTAACTTTATATTTAAGGGAAAAAAATGGTCTAATATCAACGTCGTCAAATTTTATTTTTGCTTAGCACTTTTTTCCAAATATAAAAAGTTATAATATCTCAAATATATCAGAAATTTTAATAAAGATTTTGCAGCGCCCATCAACGTTTTGTTTGTTAGTGCTACACTATTTTATAAGAAACAACGGAATGAATGGTGGGTTCAAACTGTTCAAACCCTACCAACTGTGACATGACGTTAACACTAACATCAATAAGTATACTTTACATGTTAAAATTTGCGCACGATCAATCGAGGATCAGCGCGCTTCTTTAATATCTGCGATAGATATACTAAAGGACAAAGTTGAGTAAAAATTTAAAAACTATATTTAATTTATTTTTATTTATATAGTGGTATTAATTTAAATAAAATTGTAGAATTATTCTTATTACAAAAGTAAACATAATTTTTTAATGTAGTTTACTTTAAAGTAAAATGTATTTTTAGAAAAACAACCATTGACTAAAAAAAATATTAAACAAATTTTATAAGTAAAGTGATTTTGAAGTTCTACAAATCCTGTATTCTTTCTTCCATTTTTCTCTACTTAACATAGATGGCGCTCTGAAAACTTAAGTTACGTATATTAAAGCAAGGTGGAAAATAGATCGTCTAAAATAATATGGGACTTCTACAAATAAATATATATTTGAAAATGTAAAATATTACTCTTTCGCATTCTTTTATAGAATTTTCTTCAGGTACTCAACTAATATTTCAGTAAAAAATAAACCGTCTTTTTAATAATTAAAAAAAAAAACTTTTATTAATATTTTGCAAAATAAATACTGGTGTTAATATTAAAGATAAATTATAAACCTTCCAAAGAATTTGCATGTAAAACAAAAATCATCATTAGTAATGTGAGATATTCTTCAAAAAAAATTATTTTCTGATATTGTAAGATTGACAGGAATTTGATTTATTTAATACTCACTATATATTATTATAAATAGTTGCCATGGCTGTTTCCTCTTAAGCATTATTTTCATAATAAAATGAAGTCCTGAAGAAAAAGTTAAACAGAATATTTTTTTTTAAATGTCTGTATAAAATAAATCTAAAGTAAAAGGTTTCAGTGAGAACATAAAGTTTACACACAAGATAAAGCACAAAATTTGCAGCCTGAACATTCCTCCCAGTTTTAAAAAAGTGGCCACTTTAGGTTTTGGTCCGGCTTTATGTGAGCACCCAGATTTGCCCAGGGACTCGGGTTTATATCATATTAAGGTTTTTTTTTTATGGAAAAATTAGATGAAATATTATGAAGGATGTGAATATTATTTTAAACTCCACGTTATCCACTAGATAAAATCCGTTTAGTTCTCATCGCCAAACTGTTGATCATATCTATCAAAATATGCATCTTATTAAGCTTATTTTTTTAGGATACTTCTAAATGACCCAAACATACACCCACTTTCATTCTAATTATATTAATGTTTAAAAAATAATGAGAAGACACCTTTAAATAATTTGCAAGTGATGGATTCAGCAGCAAGTTTTATACACCAGAACAGAAGCGAAAGTTAAAAGTGGAAATTATTTATCAACAAATCTTCTCAAATGTCTCCGTCTAGCGGCGCTGCTATCACATGAACGATCTAGTACGGGGGATCATGAAGTCAGTAGCGTACGCAGAAAATGTGTATGGGGGGGGGGGGGGGGGGGTCATACACCCTGGCTCACCTTTGTTAATTTAAATTGAAAAAAATTATCTAATTATATGTACCCACGTTTCTTTCGACTATTATTTCCTGGTCCTTTCATAAATCTCTTATCTCTTTCAATATATAATGATCTTATACAATACTATATTGTTTTCAACATAGCATCAATCCTACGGATTTGTACCTTAGAGTAGGTCTAAGATTTGAGCATTCCATTCTTCTAAGTTGTCTTCAAAATCCTTATTTCATGTCTATATATGGTCACTAGAATCCGTGAGTATCAAAACTTTCTCGATGACAATCTCTCTTTGAGTCCCGTTGATCTCTAACTGTAACTTTCTGGATTGGGCAAGACATTTTGTTAACTTGAAGCCAATGTGGAAGCACCCATGCTGTATCCCACTTTTATCGCTTCCGCAATATTTCGTATATTTTTCAAGTTAAAATAAACCTACATGTATTACTTTTAGCTGTGTTTTTTTTTCAATTTTCTTTTGAAACCCATTTTAAATGCAATCTGCTTTTAATATGCGCGAATTAGCAGAAATCCGCGAATGTCATTTTCTTGAATAACTAATTGCAGCTAATTAAAGTACATATCAGTTACCATAAAAACACAATTTCAGCTGTTTATTTGCCCAATCCCATTTCTGAAAACATTTCTTTATTATTCAACAATTGCTTAACATACAGTTGAAATGTAATAACAAGGGGATCTCACAGGGTGTGCGTTTCCATTAGTTAAAGTAATTTTTTCACAAGTAATATTAGGAGGCAGGTATTTTCAAAACTACTAGTGGTGACAAGCAAGCTCTTTATAATAATAACGTGTTAAATTATCAGATTTTTTTATATATAAACTCACTCAAAAACGGAAAATTTCCCTTTTAGATAGTGTAAGTTTCAAATTCTCAGAGGAGGCAATTGCCTTACAGCTATAGATCACAGATCAGATTAAAGTTGTATGATCGTAAAATCAACATTTTTTAAAAGTAAATATGATTTTGAACTACGTGAATTTTTTTTGGATTGCATAACTTGTTGTATTTTAGCGCCATCTAGTGGCGAGCGAGAATAAAGACGAATTCCGATTTCGCTGCGATTTAAGCAGCGGGAGCTCTGAATTTGAGAACTTTAATTATTTACACTTTGTATTTTGAATTGGGGTTTTATCCCCTGAAAAATATAAATGTAGCCAAATTTGATCACCTTAAAATTTCTTTGGGTGTTTTTTTTAGTCTTTAATTTAAAAGCCCATCTCGTGCGTTTTTTTACCTTTTCTCTGGTAATTTAATAGATTGCTTTACATACAAAATATAATTTTTGACTCGGATTTTGTACATATAAATGTCGATTAACTTAAACTTAAATATAAATATGTTCGAGGCACCAACCCGAAGGTATTTTTCCTCTTCATCTAACTTGGACCTATAGGCAACTAAATATCTGGTTTAAAAGACAAAGGGCAGGACAAATACAGAACATATACAAGAAAAATATAAAAACTGTAAATGGCTTTTGATTCTAGTAAGAGAGTAACAAATAAAAAGTAACATTTAGATCGAAAAATTCAAAATCTAAGATAGGCAACTGTTGCCCAATAAATAATTATATTCAGAGTAAAGCACATTAAATAGTGAAATTCAGTAAAATCCTAAAATACATAGTAAAATCCTGGACACTGGAAAAAAAATGCTAAATTATATTTAAACAGTTGTTTTATAACAAATCTTTTAGTTATATCTTTTTTTTTTCTTTTCAATTTTAGGTTCTTCAAATAAAGGACATGTGTTATACTAGCAAAAGTAAACAATGATTTTCATTCAAATGCTGAAAGAAGAGGTCTACATTTGCATAGCAGCGAGAAACCTAGAAGATTTTGTTATGACCTTCAAATATGAATCTCTATTTATTGCTTCACTGTGTTGTAGTAGGTATGTGCTCTTTTTTTAATAATATAAAAAAAAAATTGTTCTGATCAATTTCTCCGAACAAATGTAGATTCTTAACGAAAAAAAATTATTATGTTTTTACTAGACTTCAAGTATTTATTATGAGAACATAATTAAAAAAGTGACTGAACTTGTTTTCTTTGTTCCTCTCAACCAAATATACTCAAAATTTGAAGCATGTCGCCCTGGATTTCAATCTTAAAATTTCTTAACTTCAGCAATTCAGCCTTCATATACTATATATCCGTCCCAAATTTTACTACTGATTACCAATTCCATTAAATAAAAGTTATCTTTAAGTATGTGTTTAAATATAACATACATATGTTTATGTAGAATCATTAAAGATAATTTAAAGTTATTTTTACAGGTCTTTCCATCTTTAAGAACTGAGGAATTAAAGTTAAATGATCTTAGAAAAGAGAGAGAGACAGAAAGAAACATGTGCCTTTCACGCCTATTAACTTTTGTTTGCCAATGTTAAGAATTTGAATTAAAATTATTGATATTTAATAAAACAAGAACATTTCTTTTTATAAATTTTAAAATGCTGTACTAGAACTGTTTAGAAATTAACAACTTAATTATTGGAATGTCTGTTTACATAGAAAGATTTTTAATGAGATTATGACTTTAACACTCATGTTTGACTTGAACACTCACTTCGGGTTAGTCATTAAACCTTTTTAAAAAGATTGATTTTTTTTCTGTTTGATATTTTAAGTCTGAGGATTGTCTAAAACATGTACTTTAAAACTAGCGCATTCTTGAATATTTAACTATAACTTCATGTATTTGATGAAAGTTCCTGTAAATAATACAGGAATATACTGTAAATAATGTGTGTTATATAGTATATTTTCACAAATGTCATGTGTAGTTTAGTATGTATGTTTACTTCTTTATAGTGAGTGCATTCCTATAGATTTGTGAATTACAACTTCTGGATATAGCAATCTAAATATGATGGTTCCTATTCTATTGTGTATCCTATTCTACATTATATACTTCAAAATGTGAAGTCACATTAAAAATTAGATTGTTTCATTTATTTTAAAAAAGAAAGCATTAATGATCCAGCAACAATTATATATTTTCCCTAACTCCTTTTACTGCTTTGAGAACCATATAATTGTCATTTTCCTTTTTGACATTTTTCAATGCTGCAGTGCAAGCACCACAATTTTGGGTAACCCAATGTGATAAGAAATTATAGTATTATAACAAATAAACATTTTACAACGTGTAAATTTCATCATTTTAGATTTTGTCCCTCTAAACTTTTGCTAGAAAAAATAGTTTCTTTTTCATTTAACGAATTGAGTGTTATTTAATAAATACAAAACATATTTTTGTTAAAATATGAAAATTATTACAAAACTATTTATCCGTAATATGATTTTAAAAATTTTCTCTGATAGAATGTTTAGCTAAATATATACAAGTCCAAAACTGTCATACCTTCTCTTTTCAAGGAATAATGAACAATAGTATAATAACATTGATAAAATTGATTTAATTTCATTAATGCGAAAATGTAATTTCATAAACTTAAAACTATAAATCTTTACACAATTTTGTAAAATGCTTCTGGTTTACATGAAATGTTTTAGAGGGAGTATGTATTTCCTTCAATATTGTTGTTGTCCCTTCAAATACCCGAAACACTGCATATCAAAAATATGTAGTGTCTGTATGTCTTAATGATATGACACATGGTCTGTGGACACATAGAAAATTCTGTGAGTGTTTATTGAGCACTTTCTGACAACTTTAGGCCTCTACAAAAAATAACTAAACAAATTTCCTCTTAGATTTCATTATTTTTCCTATAAGGTTATTCTTTTAGATGTCTATTAGATGTACAAAACAGCATGCATGACTGTCAATTGTTTTTATACTAAAAGCTTTTATAATTTCCCCCTAATACTTTGTATTAAGTGAAATTTATTAGTAATTAAACAAATGAAGTTATATATGTTCATTGAAACTTTGATTGTTGAGGAGGAAGCAGCTTTTACATTTATTTGTTAATAATAAAGCATACTTTTAACTAATTTATTATTTCTCTTTATTCTAGGTGTTATTGATAAAAAAAAACTTTCAAAAATGATTGAAGACTGAAAAATGCTATGCTGCAATATTTAATAAGAACCATGCAAGTGTAATTAAGTAGTGAAAATATTTATTAATTCAATATACCACAAGAAGAAACCATCCCATGAAAGTAGTGTTCAAGAGCTTGACTTTAATACTTGTCATTAGTACTTAAAGTCTGTATTCCATTCCTTGGGCTATGTTGTAGAGAAGATATGCCAAAAGGTGAAGAAATGGACAAAAACTTACGATTTTTTAAACCCATCTGATCAGAACTGGCGAGCTCAAGAAGTACTTGTTTGACACATTTGTTTCTCTCCATATATTTAATTGTAACTTTAAATTGCAAAAAATTGTCAAATGTTAAGCAAATAAACAAGTTTTAATCAAAAGTTTTTGATTGAAGTGCGTTTAAAATTTAATAAATTGAGTAATAAAGGACATAGCCTACCACTGTGCTAACATTTTTCCGAACTAAATTTTTAAAAAAAGAGCCTGATTAAAATCGAAATTATTAGACTTCAAGTTACTACATTTGTAGTCACTCACTATCACTAATGTGTAGAGAGAGAGATTTTATAAGTTGGGAGTACCCAGGGCCGAAGGCCCCATTACCTCCAATCGTACGGGAATTTGTAAAGACATGACTTTAACTGGTTTTCCTTGAAGTCTAATTTTCATCAAAAGTGGGACGAAACAAAATACAAAAGAACTAATGTGTAGATCAAACTAAAGTCCTATTTTTATATAAGAATAACTGCCTATTATAATTATATGGTGTCTGTATACTAATGATAGAACACATGGCCTGGGTACACACAGTTGGGACAAACCACAGAATAAATTTATACAATATATAAAATGTGTGAAATGGTGGATTTTTTACTCCATAAAAAATAAGACCCCAACGAGAAACTATTTTGGTAAAAATAAAAGTGTCGTAAAATCCGTTGTAAAAGTCAAAATAGCGTTGCTAAACAAAAGGATCGGAAACAGTGCCATCTGGTGGTCACATTGTATTTCAGGGGAAAAATGACAATTTCTCTATGTATGTAACACTTTCAATTCTACTGTTATATTTTGTTATTTTTTACTCAATAAATGATTGTGTTATAATCTTATTGAGAAATGGTGTAAAAGATTAATTTTATATCTGTGACTTAGAATAACAAAAACCAGGCACGTAGGTATAGATTTTTCATGGGAGGGGTTCAGCTACTCTTCCCCAATAAAATTCAAAACTCGCCTTCACCCCCATTTTTGTAAAACTTATTAATTTTTTTTTAAGTATACAGCAGAACATTAAGTACTTTGGCAGATAAATGTCGAAACAAGAACATCATTTAGTTTTCATGGAATCGTTATACCAATATCGGTCATTGCCTATTTTTAAAATTAGTAAATATCACTCCTAAATAGGATAGAGAACAAATTTAAATTATGAGAACCCTTATTTAGAATAATATCTATTTGGAACATCTTGTTTATACGGCCCAGTTTAACGATATTTTCCCTTTGCAGCCGAAATCCAAATACTAAAGAATGGGGTGGGTGTGGTGCGCCCCCCCCCCCCCCCCACCTAAATCTGGCCCTGGTGGGGTCTGGACGGCGTAACAATATTTTTTGATAACTTCTTCGGCGTACCTGAACTTGATTGGCTAGCATTAAAAAAAATATATTAATCATCCAGAAAAATCCATTTATGATGTCTGTGCTTCACTCCCAACTATTTTGTCGTTGTAAAACACGTGTTTTTTTCTTCTTTTAAATTGTCTTTTCTATGTAATCTAAATATGACAATGGAGCAATCTACTTTCCATTTTGAACCAGCAGGCTATGGCTAAAAACATTTATTTTATTAGGAAAAAAAAAATAGGTCAAATATTGACATTTTAACGAAAATCACAACAACAAATTATTCAGTTGCACAAATCTCTTGAATTATTCAGTGTTATTTACAAATTAACCTAAAATGGTCGCAATGCGCTAACAGTCACGCAGGATTAATATTTCCCCCTCCGATGCGAAATGTTTTCCTTCCACCAACAGTTGTTTCTAGAAATATAAATATAGTAGGTATTTGTGGGAATTGGAAATGAAAGGCAAACGTGCAGTGATTGATTGCTGCATGGATGCCTGATTGTTGTCTCACAAGCGAGCGTGCAAGGTATGCGGAAGGTGCATGGAGCTGGGCCCCGCTACAATTCACTGTGGAATGGGTTTATGGGTCGAACCATGGATACATTATGCAGCAAATGATCGACTGCCCGGAGGGTGTCATAGATGTGATCCTGAGTAGTCGGAGGCCGGAGACCACAAAATCGACGTTAGGAGTCTGTGACTTTAACGCGCGGTACCCGTGAGCGCTTAGGAGTGCTGTTGAAGTGCCCCAAACGACTGCCCGAAGGATTGCTTGTAAGCACTATGATCGACTGCCCGTACGAACATTGTTCCCTTCGAGATAAACGCAGAACTGCGGCCAATAGCCCAATATAAACTCTAGTGCGATGTTAATTAACCAAAACAAAACTTCGGAATCAATTCGAAACCGTCGCCATTAGCCCATTGTGGAGCTCAAGTGCGACCAACGCAATGTCCGCCCATTGAAATGTATAAGACCTAGAAGGAAAAAGCGTATTGAAGCCGATGAAGCCTGCATGGGCGCGAAAATGGGTTGAGTTAGGCACATGGCTGCCAGATGGGCGACTTTTATCGCTTGCTTTTGATGCTGTTTCAATTATATTTTGACTACAGTTGGCGAGCTATTTTACGTAATAATTGGATTATAGTATACGAGTTTAGACGTTAGATACGGATTTTTTAAAGAGAAATTTAATAAATCATTAATCACATAAAATTTCCTTTTATTATGTTTTTGAAAAGTTACTAAAATGTTTAATTACGTTTTAAAATCAATTATATTATAATTTTTAATTAAGAGTTCCAGAAAAACACTATATTTGAACTAAAAAATAGTGAGTAAATTTGTTTTATTCCGGTTACATTGCGATAGGGATTACTTTTTGTATTGTATTACAAAAGTATATTTATTGATTATAACTATAAGGCCGAAGTTATCGTAATTATTTGTAAATTCGCTTATTGGTAATTATTTAATTAATTATTCTTACTCTAATTAATAAATTAATCTAATTAATAAAATATAGTTTAATTAACACAGTTTAATCTAATTAATAGTATAATCTAATAAATACAGTATAATCTAATTAGTATTATAATTAATAAAGTGTAGTCTAATTAATAAAGTATATAATATAATTAATAGTTTAATTATAAAGTAATATAATTAATACTTTAATTAATAAAGTATATAATCTAATTAATAGTTTAATTAATAAAGTATATAATATAATTAATAGTTTAATTAATAAAGTGTAATCTAATTAATATTTTAATTAATAAAGCACAGTTAGTCTAATTATTAAAGAGTATTATTGCATAATAATTTTTGTATATATTTTCTTCAAATTAAAAATTTAATCACACTATTTTAAAAATTGTTAGTTTATTATTTGCTGCTTGTGTAATAAATCATAATTAAAACTCGGTCCCATATTGCTAAGTGGTACTATACATGCTAATTAGTACCAATTAAAATATAGTTTTTAAAATTTTATTACAATTAAAAAAATATTTATGTTGTTAATTATTTTAATGTTAATTAATTTTTTATTAATTAATATTAAATTCCTTCAATTAATTATGGCAATATTTTGGCATTGAACCATAAAATAACTAAAATTACCTTTAAAAGTTAATAAATATAGCCACTCATGTGGATGTATAAAACTTCTAAAAAATAATATTTCCCCATAAAAGCAACACAAACAACATTTTTTCTCACTATCTACAATATTTCCGTGATTTTTTGCAATAATCAGCGTTATCAAAAGAGTTGTGCTTAGAGCGCAATAAATTTTTAAATAAAGCGATTTTAGCATGGAAACTCCTATCTCCCGTCCCTTTTTTGAGTTGAGTTGGCGAAAGCCGCCATACCTTCATTTCTCCTATTGGCGAAACCGGCTTTCAGCCTTCCAGCAACCCTATTAGAGTTCAGTGTGTCCGCCATTTTGATTTGGCGACAAAAAAAAAACGTAATTTTTGGCCTTGGCGACAACGGGGCACCGTACACTAGGAATTTACCAAAACTCTTTTTTTTTTTTGCAAGTCTCATCTTCCAGCCTGGGATGAGTATCTAGAAATGGATGGTCTCCCTGCCAACTTTCAGGGAAATCGACGTTTGGAAAACGTTTTTGCTGAGGATTTTAACTGTCTCTCTAGCAAGATAGTATGTTTAAAAGTAAGTTCTAATCTATGTTTTCAGAGTAGGCTTGGTAGTCAACGAGTGTTTTCTAAAGATGTTTTGTCTCTTGCTGATTTTCCATCTTTACCAGCTGTATCCTCTGTTTCTGATCCAGCATTACCCGAGTTTTATATATGTACCACTTTACTCTGATGTTCTTTCTATGCACCAAAGAGCCCTTATTAAGCCTATTTGTGCCTCATCAAAGGTTAGCTGTGTTAAACAACCACCTTCTGTTCCATTTCTGTTTTCTGCTAAACAGCAGCCTGCAGTCTCTAATAAGGGGCCAGTAGTAGTTTCTACTAAGCGGCCATCTGTAACTTTTGTTAAACATCCACCTACAGTTTGTAGTGATTGGACTCTTGTGGTTTCTGCTAAACGTCGAGCTAGACTAACTGTTAAGCGATTACCGGTAGGTTTTGCTAAACGGACGGCTCTTGGCTTGGCTAAGCTACCATCTGAGGAATCGCCTTCTTGCAATACGATAGTAGACTTGCTTCCAGTACCTGTCTTGCAAAAGCAGCAGCCTTCGAGTCGAGCACAATCGGCTCCAATCATTTTGGCACCAGTGCCTGTTTTGCCTAAGCAGCAGCCTTCAAGGATTTTCCTAACGCAACCAGATCCAGTTTTTATTTTGCCTGTATTTCCTCTTTCTCAGGTGCCTCGGAAACGACCACCTTTTGTTGTGCTTCGGAAACAACCACCTTTTGTTGTGCCTATGAAACGACCACTGTTTGTGGTACCTCGGCTCAAACCACCGCTGTGGTTTCGGCTGTATCACCACCTACTTCTGATTTGTCTATTAGATCGCCTATTTGTGCATTGTCACCCTCTGTATAGATTCGGCATTACCATTGTTTTCTTCAAGTTCATTACCTAATGAGGCAACAATTATTAGTAATGTTAAAACGAGTAATAAGTTTCTAGCTCTAGAAAGTGTTTGTGATGACTTAATCATTTCAGAGGAGAAAACTTCAGTTTTCTTGAATCATAATGGAGGTGGACCCAAAAAATATGCTTATCCTAAAAAGTGTGAATTTTGCCATAGGATATATTCTAATCAACCTTCTGTTTAGTCGACATCTTAAAAGATTCAAGTGTTCCATTGCCCCAAATCCTAAACTCCTTTTTGTTTAATATGATAAAAAAAATCTGTAAAGCAGTATGCTGATTCAATAAGTATTTTACATAATAAAAATAGTTTTAATTACACTTGGTTGAAGAATATAAATGAAATTAAGTTTATATTTATTCCATTTAATATGGATTCACACTGGATCTTATTAATAGTTCATGTGTGTAATGCAGTTTTAGAAATTTTAGATCCTTTAAACCAGTATCCATGTAAACAAACTTTGATAATACTGAATACTTGGCGCATAGTGTTAAATAGTTTAAAACCATCTGTAAATTTTACGACTGTAATTCCTTCTCACATTACACAAAAAGACGATTTTAATTGTGGAGTTTTCGTATGTTTTTATGCATATCAGAAGCTAAGAAATGATTCATTAATTAAAGGTTTTAACACTGATAAGTTTAGAATATTCATACATGATTGTATTACTAAAAATGAATGCAATTTTAATTTGTATTAGTTATTTTTTTTTTAATATTAAAATGTAAAATATTGTTTATGTAATGTCGACCAATTATTAAATTTTTAAGTTGTGCTAACTTATTTATGTACATATTGAACATTTTATTTTGTATATCTAGTAGGCCTATGCCAAGAAGGGGCTTTTAAACTGTCGGTTGGCAAGTCGTCGTCCTACGGATTTCCAAAGAACACGACTAAATAATGTTTGAGTGTGTGATGTCCATTTGATTGTTTGATGGCGTCGCTCTCGAATGTTTTTTGGTTCATTGAGTCAAAAAGTACAAGAATGGAGAACGGAAGAACTACTTACAAAATTGAAAGCTTTGAATAAATTCAAATATTTTGTTTCTGCAGTTTTTAAAATTTGACGTCTGGAGAAAAAAATTGTTACAAGTTGGATTTATCAAAAAGGGCACTTTCCTTACAATTCACTAGCCATTATGTATTGAATTTTAGAACAACTTAATCTGAAATAAAATATGCTACCTCTGGTGTTTTTTAGATTTAAACAATATTCTACATAAAATATTTACATTTTCCATGACTTTTAGCATCGTTCCTATCAAATAAGAATTATGGTCCCTGACTGATAGAAGTAATTTATAAATTTCAATTGTGCATTCCATTTTATTGATAAAAATTATTTAGAATATAATAAAATTTAAAATCAGAATTTTAAACATCTTAGCATTATGTATTATCAGCAGTCATATTTTAAGATTTTTTTAATGGAGTTGAAAATTATAATACCAGTGTTGGGTGGGATTGTAACCTTTTTTAAAACTACTTTTTGGGCCGCTTTTGAACAAAGTAATACTTTTAAGGCAAAAAAAAAAACTTGGCACGATAAAAGTAAGATTGCTCAATTCATTGGATACTAAATTAGCAAAGGTGCCTTTTAAGATAAAAAAAATATATCTGATATATTATATACATATAACCTATAAATTAATATAAAGATAGGAATAATGCAATAAAAGGATTCCAAAGAAATTAATTAATTTAAATTTCTAATATATAGTTATAAATATATATAAAAAAATTCAAATGTTGACTACTAATTTTTAATTTATTTATCCATTTCAAGAAATTAATAGCCCTCCTTAAGTCCGAGGGGGGCTGAGCCCAATAGTCAGAATTTTCTACAAGAAATTGTTAATACCGTAAGAAACTTATGCAGTTCTCTTAGTAATTAACAAATTATTTATAATTAAAAACTAATAATATATCTGCTAACTAGCGTTTATTTTTTCTGAGAATGAAACATTTAGGGAAAATGTGGCAGCACTTGTGGCACACCCCTAATAGCGACCTGAGTAAGCAACCCCTGCTATAGTTAAGGCATTTTATTGCTCTATGAATATATCGTCGACTTAAAATGAAAATCAATTATATTTAAACCACATATTTCGTATCCTATTCGCTGAGACTGGTTAGCGACGACACCCATGCTTATTTATTCCGATTACTTCTTCATCAGTTTACCTGACTTTGGATTTCCGTCGCCAACCAGTCTCAGGGAATCGGATACTAATTCTGTTATCTGGTTTTCATTCTAAGCCGACGATATGTTGTATTTTTCAATATTTTATCCATAATAATGTATCTTTCCGCGCTCTCAGCTTCAGAAACAGTAATTAATTATATACATAAAATGAAAGTTTTTAAATGAATTTTTTTTTCAAAGCATATATTTTAATACTAAATATTCGCTATACAAGAAAGTGGCGGATCCAGAAAATAATAAGAGGAGACCCAATACTTCAATCATATTTTATGAATTCGTCGATATATATATATATGCTGAAGCAGTGTCTGAAGCAGTGTCTCATATATATATATATATATATATGCTGAAGCAGTGTCTCAGCAATGTTTACTCTTGTCACATTGGAAAAAAAGACTCAGGGCCACTCTTCGGGGTGTGCGATGCATGCCTCCATATGACCCGTGATTCTGGGGGGTCCCGCGCTCATCAAAATAAGAATGTTACACAAAAAATGTTTTTTTTCTTAAAAAAAAACCTTTTGGCATGAAACGCCTTAAAATTCGGTACATGAAATATTAAGATAAAAACGTTATGTTAATAATAGAACGTACAATATTTTTCCGGAAGCACGGAACGCATTGCCGGTAGAACTCATCTTTACGATCATTGGTTTTTTCTTCCTTCTGGCAGGACGGCTGGTACTACCACCTGAAAGTTCTGAGTAGACGCAAAAAAAAAAAAAAAAAAAAAAAAAAAAAATCCAACTCTAAAAATTTTTATGCACAAATAAAATGCACCGGGAAGAACTTTGTCCTGCACTTTCTATCATTAATATTTTAAGGGGATCCATTAAGACTCCACAAAAACTCACCATGAGCTAGAAAACAAAAAAAAATCTTGCATTAAATGTTTTTCACCTTGATCGTTGAGTAACCTTCAGAGAATGGGGTGACAGCTTAAATGGCAATTCATCTAAACATGGCACAAAATTACCAGATAGTGTTTCCTGATGTACCTTTGAGATAGATTCAGAAACGTTATCAATAGCATATATTGTTTGACTTATGAGTGGAACATCACTTTTATGCCATGGTTGGAATCATACAATGGGAGCCCCAGTTGCTCAGTTGGTAAGGCGTTCAGACTAATCAGAGGATTGGTGGTTCGAATCCGTGAAATGGACTTGACATAGAAAAGTAAAAAAGTAGTGATCTTGCGATCGGAGGGTTGCCAGCTTCGCTACAAAAATACTAGAAAGTCGTCCAGAATATCCAACAAATTATACTGGCGTGTATACGGGACTGGTGCACGATAAATCTGATCGGGGTCCAAAGTCCCGACGTCTATTGAAGGCGTTGGGTGCCAGTTCAGGTGTTTCCTCGTCATCTGACCATGGTTCTAAAATAACGAGGTGCATGTATGAATGTGTGTATGAATATGTTCCCGGGTCTTTCCTTCGAGATTGACCCCGAACCGTCGCCAATAGCCCACTGTGCACCTCTAGTGCGACGTTAATTAACAAACCAACCAATCATACAATGGTTTATAAAAATTAAACCATCATCAATAACCTATCATGTTCTTACCATTATGAATTATTAATATGAATATAATACCAATCATATTCTGACCTAGGTTAAAAATTATGAAACAGTGTTTCCGGATATTTTCTTTAGAAAAGTTAGCATTACGTGGGATGCCAGTTCAGGTGTCTCCTTGAAATTCTCCATGGTTCAAAAATACGAGGCATCGTTCCCGGGTCTTTCTTTCGAGATAGGCCCCGAACCGTCACCAATAGCCCACTGTGTAGCTCTAGGGAACGTTAATTAACAAACCCATACCAAACCTTGTAAATCTCAAAAAGTTTTATTTAATCCATCTAATGACTATAAATTGAATACGAAAATTCATAGTTTGTAATTTACCTCGCACAATCATTAAAAAACAATCTTAGAAATTTGACTTTAAATTACAATAACAAAAATTATTTCATACAAATGTTATTGTTTGTTTGTTTGTTAATTAACGTCGCACTAGAACTGCACATCGGGCTATTGGCGACGGTTCGGGGTCAATATCGAAGGAAAGACCCGGGAACACATTCACACACACATTCATACATGCACCTCGTTATTTTAGAACCATGGTCAGATGACGAGGAAACACCTGAACTGGCACCCAACGCCTTCCATAGACGTCGGGACTTTGGACCCCGATCAGATTTATCGTGCACCAGTCCCGTATACACGCCAGTATATAATTTTTTGGATATTCTGGACGACTTTCTAGTATTTTTGTAGCGAAGCTGGCAACCCTCCGATCGCAAGATCACTACCTTTTTACTTTTCTATGTCAAATCCATTTCACGATTCGAACCACCAATCCTCTGATTAGTAGCTGAACGCACAAATGTTATCAAGCGTAGCGATTAAACAAACTAAAGCAAAGTTGTCTGCTGAAGGGAAGTATCAAAACTACTAGCAAATTTCCCTCTTGATACGTCACGTAAACCCCTCTAACAACCCTATAGGCCTTCAGTGGCCGAGTGGATAAAGGCGTCAGCTAGTTATCATAGGATTGTGTGGCAACGTTTTTGATCTGTTAATTTTGTTTTTAAAAGATCGCGAAATATTTGGATACTTGTTGACCCAGATCAACATATTGCCTTGTAGTTCATACAAATTGTGCATCAAATAATTTAACATGGAGAGAGACAGATTTAGATTAAAGAATATTGACTGTAAATCGAAGCGTATGTATATGAAGCTTTGTGAATGCAAATCGCGATTGCTAGGTATTCCAGACTGTAAACACTTAACAGTATTTCACCCGCAACTTATAACCTATTTTAAGAAGATTTCCGAAAAAGTAAAAACAGCTCCTGACATCATGCATAAGTATCCTTCTATGGATTGTGGTAATTTATGTGCGGCAAAAGTGATTGCAAATAGGCTGATTGAAAACTTGACGATATGCGATCGAAGCAGCTTGGGTCTAATTCAACAGCTTTCGGAGAAAATAACTAATGTTTCTGATAGTAACTTAACCTCTGCTGATAAAAAAGTATGTCACTTGTGTGGTTTACATTTTCCAGCGACCTATCGTACAATTGTTCACTTAAAGATAAATCATCCTGGGTGCTTATCTCTAATTCAGTTTCTTCAATGTCGTCCACTGTCTGAACTCAACTTTCCCCAAGAACTGATCAGAAATGTTACTTCTTCTTCTGTTGCAGTCAGCGTTCGTAATCAAACAAAACTCCTAGAACTGGTAAGACGAGTTAGAGAATATTTTGTTTCAACCAGCCCTAGGCCAAAAACGAAAATGCTTCCTGTTAAGAAAAAAAAGCTTCCTGTTAAGAAAAAAAAGCTTCCTTCCCATTTGCATCATGAATGCATCACTGAGGGATTTAAGATGAAAGAGAACCCACGTATTCTATCCGATTTCGATGCACAGCCGAACTCGCGTCTACGTGCAATTAGAGAGAGTTTGAAAAAGATCAGAGGATCTGGCGAAAACTCTCCTCTTCCTTGTACAAGTAACATAGCAGTTGATGTAGTTGCAGAAAAGAATTTAAAAACACCTCGAGAAATTTCCGAAACACATTTTCGAACACGACGAGTTAGAGAATCTTCTGTTTCAACCAGCCCTAGGCCAAAAAAGAAAAAGCTTCCTTCCCATTTGCATCAAGAAGGCATCACTGAGGGATTTAAGGTGAAAGAGAACCCACATATTCTATCAGATTTCGATGCACAGCCGAACCCACGTCTACGTGTAATTAGGGAGAGTTTGGAAAAGATCAGAAGATCTGGCGAAATCTCTCCTCTTCCTTGTACAAGTAACATAGCAGTTGATATAGTTCCGGAAAAGAATTTAAAAACACCTCGAGAAATTTCCGATTCCGAAACACATAAGAAAGTTGTTAAAAATTCAACTCCTCTTACTAAAAGTCATAGAGTTAGGGAAGTAAAAATAGATCAACTAATGAAGCATCAAGAAAACGAAAAGGCTTTGAAGAAGGAAGAAGTATTAACAAAAGTGCATGCTAAATGTCACGAAAAAGAAACAAAGAAGGAAGTTTTATACAGGCAAGAAATATTGAGAAGATATGTGGTGCAGCATCGAAATTTTTTATTTAAACTTGAGAGCGATTTAATTAATGCTCGAGAAAGGGTGACAAGTAGCCTGAATTCCCAGCAACTTTTGGAAAGGGTTAATTTTTATGTATTGGATGATAAAGTAAAAAAAAATGTTGCATTTCTTCTCAAGAAACTATTTGATGCAATGGAGTTCCAGCAATAAAAGATACAAAAATGGATATCTCTGACTTGCATGATAAACGGTTCTTTGAGTTCTTCTGGGAAAAACTTAATTATGCCAGCCTTCATCTTAAAAATTTTGATTAATAGGTGAAAATTTAATTTGGGATACTTTGGTGTTTTCTTTTGGGTCATTCCATGTCAAATCAACACAAGAAATGACATTTTTTTTCATCACCATCTTTGATTTTTATGAAATTTGGTGAACTTGTTATACCTACTAAGAATGTAAAAAAAGCAAAATTTTAACCTCCTCGGCCTATTTCAAAATGGCTAAAAACGTAAATCTGCCCTCCGATGGCTGCATTTAAATTACCATAACTCCCGTTCTAATTAACATATAGAAATAAAATTGGTATCGTTTTAAAGCTCTTTAAATGACTTTTAAAATGATACGAAACACATGAAGGTTTGGTGAAAAACATTCCAAGGTCATATTATTTGACCTTTGACCTTGAATTCCCAAAAAAACGAATTTCTTAATTTTCACTATATTTTTTCCCTGAATACTACAACATTTGAACTACATGTATACCAATTTTCAGAGTGGGACAACAATGGGATCATATAAAAAAAAATTAGAAACAAAAATATGCACTACATTAGGGTCATTCCATGTCAAATCAAAAAAAGTGTGGGAAAAAAATGCACAAGAAAATGCATTTTTTTTCCGCACCATCTCCGATTTTTATGAAATTTGGTGAACTTGTTATACCTACTAATAATATAAAAAATGCAAAATTTTAACCTCCTTGGCCTATTAGTTTTTTAGTTATTTGCATTTCAAAATGGCTAATTTTTGAGAAAAAAAATTTAGTGTATGAACCAATTGTCGTCCCACTCTGAAAATTGGTATAAATGTAGTTCAAATGCTGTAGTTTTCAGGGAAAAAATATAGTGAAAATTAAGAAATTCGTTTTTTGGGAATTCAAGGTCAAATAATATGACCTTGAAATGTTTTTCACCAAACCTGCATATGTTTCATGTCATTTTAAAAGTCATTTAAAGAGCTTTAAAACGATACCAATTTTATTTCTATATGTTAATTAGAACAGGAGTTATGGTAATTTAAATGCAGCCATCGGAGGGCAGATTTACGTTTTTAGCCATTTTGAAATGCAAATAACTAAAAAATTAATAGGCTGAGGAGGGTAAAATTTTGCATTTTTTACATTCTTAGTAAGTATAACAAGTTCACCAAATTTCATAAAAATCGGAGATGGTGAGGAAAATGACTGTGTTGATTTGACATGGAATGACCCTTTTATATGTTTTGCCAAAAGCAAATATTTTTAAAAGGAAAATATAATCGGATGTTTTAAGATATTAGATAAGCTTAATTTGTAGAAAATAAATAAATGTTAAATTATTATCTTTATATCCTTGACTAAATTTGTAAAACACTGATTCATCAGCTATAGCAAATGCTGCTAACTAGACACAGGCGCACGAAGGAAAGAAGAAAATGGAGGTGCTCTCTCTTTAGAAGTTAATCTCTTTAATTATGTTGCCAAGTAGCTTCATGACTGCAGCTGATGAATGAATGAATGGTTTGTGAATTAATTTGATAGTATGAGAGATAAGTGTATTTTATCAAATTTAATAAGAAGTTATATAACAAAGTATTTTATATTTTAAAAAAATAACTAAAATTACTTAACTGCTAATGTCATATATTTTACAATTGACTTAAATATAAAGTAAATAGATCAATAAAGCACCTTAAACTATTTTTAAATTGTGTAGTTTCATATAAAATAATGGTTATTTTATATTGGTGCCGGGCATAAATTCTGTTATTGTATTAAATATAAAAAATTTGATTAACAAAACTGCAGATTAAATTAAGAAAACTATGTAAATATCTTGTAAATTTAAAAATTTATTGTGACGTATTCTCTGATGTATGTATGTTTTGGGGACATTTTCTATTTTATAAAATATTTATAATTTTGAGAGGTTATAAAAATATGAGCCCATGATTACCCTGTATTGATTTTGCACATTGAAATTATTAAACTCTTATAAACTGTTTAAAACACTATTTTTAATGTTGTATCACTATTTTCAAATACCAGAAACATTAAATTGAACATTTGGATGTATAGATGTAGCCACTATAGCAAATAATTGTTAATATAAGCATAAAACCTAACTTTTCAATGGATGGTTTATATGAGTTGTATACAATTATCTTTCCTATTTATGCATAAAAGGAAATTACTGGAAATTTTGCACTCTATTCTCTTGCAGCTAATCTGTTTTCAGTTTAATTTTTCATACGTAAAATTAATATACATTTTTCAATATTATATCGCATTTTGAACTTACATATATGAAAAAAATTCACTACAATGTGGTGTGTTTGCTGGATTCTTGTTCCACTAGGTGTTTGCTTTGTCCAGTCGTCATCCAAGATTTTTAGTTCATTTTAAAATGGAGGCAGGGTATGAAAGATAGGGATCCAGAATACAAAGGAGACTGGTCTGAGTTTTAAGTGTGATAGTTACTGATGGGAATTTAAAGAAGGAATGGCTTCTTTACGAGTCTTTCTGTTTGAATAAGGTATTTACAGAGCAATTTGATTTTTTCTTGTCCGAGATCAGACCAACCATTCAAAGTACAAAGGGTTGCATTCTTGATTTTTATTCACTACAATATATTCATCATTGTTTATATGTCAACATAATTAAGTTATATCTTATATACACATTAAAAAGATGTATCAACAACCACATAGTTTCATAAAACATACATTTTTTCAAACAAAATTAATGTCAATTGTTTGTATCTGTTATGAAGTTAAATAATAGTTTAATTGAATAAAAATTGTGTGAGGAACAAATAAAAAATACTATAATTTCAACATGTATTCTTGACAAAATAAACCTCAAATTAAACTAGCATGGCATCTTTTTCGACTAAAATAAAAAGGTTGATTTCTCAAATGGGTTACAACCATGCTTTTAAAAAGACTATCACAAAAACAGTCTCTTAAGTATCAAATGCATTATGTTTTTTAAGAGTTTATAATTATTATTCATTTTATTTTATTCAAGTTAAAGACAATTTGGGATATCCAAGCAAAACAAATTGCATTATCCAGGTAATATAATAAATTTGCATTTAATTTATGTCTCATGGGTATTTATAAATTCATTTTGCACAAAAACCCACTATCCAGTTCAATGTTACATGCCTAGAACCCCCTGAAGCAGTCTTGATAGACATAGCCTACATATTTTTTTGCAATTTTAAGACATTTTATTGCACAACAGTGATTAATATGTGTAATGTAGAAATTAAAAAATATTGTGAGGAAAAATGAGTGAGAAAAAAAAATCAATATATACAGTGCCGTTACATAAAAAAATGTTTTGGGGGGGGGGGGGGGGATGAAACAAGAAATTTCCCAACCTAATGATTCGAAATTCTTAACTAAATTTTTCGAAATTCCCAACTCAACAGTGCTGAAAACTCACAGTTCCAACCAGTGCCGTCACACAAAAAATATTTGGGGGGGGGGGTTTGAAACAAGAAATTTCCCAACTTAACGATTCGAAATTCCTAACTTAACTATTCGAAATTCCCAACTCGACAGTGCTGAAAATTCCCAGTTATAAGTTTAGGTAATATTAAACAGTTCTCTCACAAGCATTGATTTGCTGCACCCATATTCCAATGCAGTGTCCGTTCTGAAGTCTGCTTTAAATGTAATCTTACAATTTAGGCAATTTCTAATCTCTTTCAATTGTAAATAATATTAATTTTCTTCAGGCATAAATTTTCTCAATTCGTGGTTTTCAGAAGTTGAAATTCCCAACTTTGAGGGTTTCCAGATTAGTAGGGGGGAGGGGGGGTGCGACAGGTTTGAATATATAGACAAGATTAAATCTTAATTCGTCGCTGCATACCAATATTTATATAAAATAATCAGCTGGGCTATTGCACATAAAACCTGTTGCAGTCGAAAACTGCTTATATTGATTAATGGTCCTAAACCTAGTTAAGTCTTTCGAATGACAAAGAAACTTATAGTCTGCTTTCTTTCTCTGTCATTACGGAAATGAACTTTCTGTATAATAAAAGAAAATATCTGTAATTTTTTTTTCTTTATTTAAATGAAACATTTTTTATTTTTCAATAAAAGTACTGTTTTATTTTGAGATAAATCATAAGGGCTTGGCCAAGTCCCTACCATTTCTTCGAAAACAGCGGCTGTGTCTTCATGAAAATCGACGCTTGCGTTTTTCATTAGTTAAGTCTGTTGCACACAGGGAGGAGAGGAGACTAGCATCTCCATGTAGCATCGTCTGTGTGAGGAAAATCATCTTGGCGCACCGGGGGGGTAGTCCGCCCCCCCCCCCCCCCCCCCCCCCCAATAATTTGGAAACCTTAAAAGTTGGGAATTTCAAGGTTTGAAAATACCCGAGTTGAGAAAATTTATGTCTGAAGAAAATTTATATTTTTAACAAATGAAAGCAAAAACCCCAAGGTTATTAAGTTAAAATTAGAAATTGTCCAACTTGTAAAATTAAACTTAAATTCGTGTGTTTGGTTTCAGAGTTTACGCACACTTTATACCGATATGACGCTAAGGCTCCCAAAGCTACTGATGGAGTTGACTAATGCAGTCTGCAGCCGACCCAACGCCAGTAGCGGGACTGTTTTATTAATTGGATTGTAATTTTTTATTGCATCAAGCGAAACAAATTTTTAACCGTGGCATAGTTTTCTTAAAAAAAAGAATCCCACATTTTAAATATATAATAAATTCTTTAAATTAAGGAGCAATGTTTTCAGATTTCCAGATAGGTAGGCGCCTAAAAAAATGCTCGCATCTGCTCATTCTGTTGTTCTTTATTGTCAAAGTTATATTATATGTTTTAACGTTCAGCTTATCATTTAAAGAATTTTAAAATATATGGCGTTCCTCTTTACGTGAACGTCACACAGTGTTCTTTTTATTAAAATAACTTCTCTTTTAATTGTGTTAGGTGTGATTATCAAAATCCTCTTCTTTTTATTCGAAAATCACTTTTGTTTCATATAACTCTATTGGTTTTGCCTTCCATAATGTAAAATTTCTTCGATCTAATATTCGAAGCGCCATGGCAGGGACTGGCGTGCCAGTCCTATATAAATTTATCGTCTCGTGTCTAGGATTTTTTTTTTTCGTTTTGTGATTGGTTAGTTGAACCTTCCCGTATTGTGTCCTGATATTGTGTAATGTTGACGCAGTGCGTTTTCCTTATAAAAATATTTTTTGTTTTTACCGGTTTCTAATAGAAACTTCCAGAACTATCGATGGGTTCTTTTATTTAAAACACCCCTCGGTTAAAAAAAAATCATTCAGAGTCCCCAAAAATCTTATGCGTGGAGGATGCATCTTTCAGTACCTATTCTCTTTACCTAATTTTATGTGATATGTGTTCGTTTTAACATTAACTTCGGAGGACTCTCTCTTTGAATACTTTTAAGTTTATTGAATTTATTTATAATAATTTAAATTCCAGTTTTCCTGCATTGATTAATTTAGAATTAAAATGGTTATTAATTTAAAAATTTAATTACTACTTGATAAATATGGTCATATTGGTATGTAGGAACTTTTTGTTTTTGAAAATTATTTTATTTATGTTAAGATTAGCAATGGCTATTGGGTTAGCACAACTGTCGAGTTCCTTTGACTCCTACTATTTACAGATCACGTCACCATTTTCAGAAAATAGCTGTATTTGTCCCCCCCCCCCCCCCCCCCCCCCTGATGACTTCCACAATAAAATTATCCTATAAAAAAGTTGACACATGATGATAAGTTGGAAGTAGGAATAGAATTACTTTTCTTAACACTTGAAATGGGGCGGCAGTTGAGCCGGAATTCACAATGCATCAATCCAGAAATTGCTTGCTTTGAAATAAGGTATTTTAAATTTTTTAGTCTGAAGGTTTTTTCCCCTTCTCAAAAATTAGTTTTCTGAGAGGTTGTATGTCTCTCATTTGCCATTTGAATTTGAAAATCACTCCAATGCTGCATGTGCTTGCTAGACTTATCTGAATTACCATTTTCACGGTATGCCGTCATCAAAACATAAACTATTGAAAGATTCAAGACAAAAGAAAGGAGCATTGTGCAAAAAATTTGCTGATATGTTTAAAGTATGTACTACTTTTCTTATTCAAATATTTTTTGTTTATTGAGATTATCGTTGAAAATACCCAAATCAAAACTAACTAATTTTTTATTCAATTACATTTACAAATTAGTTTTCTGTCACTCAGACGTGTTACTTTTAACGCGGAAACGCGGTTTTCCGCTTTTTTAAAAAAATTGGTCGTTTGAAAATTTTTATGGGGGATTATTAAAAAGTTATATTCAACTATTATAAATACAAAGGCCACATAAAGGAAAAGTTGGCTCCATTTACGAAGGGTGGGGTCAGCAGATTCTCCTTTAAATCTGTGTTCATAACCTTTTTCTGGATTTTTTTTTTCTGCGGCGCTGCATCTCGTGCTGATGATTAGACAAGCATTTTACCATTGTCTAGCTTCACAGATTCTACAAATTAATGTTCTTTTTACGAGCAACGCCAATTTCCGTTATGATTTTGCCGCAATGCGCCGTTTTGCTGTGTCACGCAACCAATGAAACCTCTTCCCCCCCATGTCACACCACAGTCATGCATGATAAAATTAAACGGAAAATAATAATTATTCTGTTATTTTTAATTATATAATAAAGAATTTTTTACAAATTTAAAATTACTACTTAAAATTTATTATTATTAATTAAAATTGCTTCAATCCGGAACCCCCATCAATATTTAGCTACAGACTTAAATCCCAGTAAAATGTCAGCCAGGTTTGTTAGTAATTTAAATTAGGAAATGACTGACTGCAAAAATTAAGCTTTTAATTTACATCTTATTTATAAATATATTTAATTAATTAAAATTATTAATTAGAATTTAATTTAAAACTATTGCTTAGATTAAAAAATATCATAAATTAAATTTACTAATTTCAAATTATTAATAAAAATTGCTGATTTCAAATTATTTATTACAATTAATAATTTAAAGTTATTAATTAAATTTTATTCAAATTATTAATTAAGTTTTATTCAAATTATTAATTAAATTTTATTCAAATTATTAATTAAATTTTATTCAAATTATTAATTAAATTTTATTCAAATTATTAATTAAATTTTATTTAAATTTTATTTAAATTATTAATTAAATTTTATTCAAATTATTAATTAAATTTTATTCAAATTATTAATTAAAATTATTGGTTAAAAATTGTTCAAATCAATTATTAATAAAAAAAATATTTGGTTTTGGTCAGACCAAAAATAATTTATGATTGCAGGCGACTTTTTTTTTTATATAATTGTAGCAAATATGGAAACCCTTCTATCAGGAGATCGCTACATCTATTTTTTTTTGTCAAGTCCTCATCCCGATTCAAACTCGCAATCCATACCGAATGCTGTACCTCTCGGCAACCGAGCTCTATGGTGTACAGGGGACTAGTGCACATTAAATCTGTTGTTCAAACATCGTGACGCCTATTCACATGTTTTGGGTGCCAGCTCGGGTGTTGTACTGCATCATCTGACCATGGTTTAAAATTACGAGAAAGTATTTTCAGGTCTTTTCTTCAAAATAGATGACGAATCATCACCATTAGACCTTTGAGCAGCTCTAGGGCGGTTTTGATTTAATCAAACAGCCAATTATTTTGTAGCTCTGGAGCGACGTTTTTGCAACCAATCATTATAAAGAACACAGCTTTTCAAACGATTACCTATTTGGCAACGTCTACGAAATGTTTTTCTTATGTTTTGTTTTTAAAAGATCGCAACAAACGACGCAAACAACGTGTTTTGTTCTTGATACAAAAATATTAACAGAAAAGTTTTCAGATCAAACACAGCGCCGCAAATATTTAAATATGGATAAAGACAGATTTACAAAAATTGTTGTTGACAATTCCAAAACGTTTATGTCCTTGAAAGTTTGTAATAATTGCGGATCGCGAATGTCATACATTCAGGACAATGAACACTTGGCGGCATTTCACCCAAAGCTTGTAACAATTGTAAAGAAGATTTCTGAAAAAGTAAAAAGTTTTCCTGACATCAAGCAGAAGTATCCTTCTATGGATTGCCGTAATTTATGTGCGGCGAAAGTCATTGCAAACAGACTGATTGAAAACTTGACGAAACATGATCGGAGCAGCTTGGATCTTATTCAACAACTTTCTGAGAAAATAACCAATAGTTCTGATAATTACTTAATCTCTGTCAATCAGATAATCTGCAAATTGTGTGGCTTATTATTTTCATCAACCAAGTGTACAATTAATCATCTATCGTTACGTCATCCTGAATGCTTGGCTCTTACTGAGTTTCTTCGTTGTCGTCCACTGTCTGAACTGAACTTCCAAAACGATGTTATACTTCTAAGCAAAACAAAAACCCAAGAACTGATCAGACAAATTACCAACTCTTCTGTTTTAGCCAGCTGCGAGCCAATTGTTAAACTTGAAAAGCTGCCTGTCCATTTCTATCAAGAATGCATTACCAAGGGATATGTTAAGATAAAAGATAACCCAACACCTCTTTTCAATTTTCAACCAAGCTCAAGTCTAAATGCAATTAGTGCAGAGGTTATGCAAAAGATTAGAGAAACTGTCGAAAATTCCCCATTTCCTGATAAAAATAACATAACAGTCGTTGTGGTTCCTAAGAAAATTTTAAAAAGATCTCCAGAAAATTTCAATTCAAAAACGCATGTGACATCAAGTAAGAAATTTATTAACAATTCAATTTTGCCAACCACCAGTAAAATCATCCGTTATGGTATTGAAGATTTAAAGAGAGATCGATTAATGAGACAACAACACAAGGAAAAGATAACGAAGAAGGAAGAAATATTAAAAAAGATGCTTTCCAAATATCATGAAAAAGAAACAAAAAAGGAAGTCTTGTATTGGCAAAAGAAGTTGACAAGGTATGTGACTCAGCATCAAACAGTTTTATTTAAACTTGAGAACAATTTAATTAATGCTCGAAAATTGGTAACAAGTCAGCTGTGTCGTGAGAAACTTTTGGAAGAGCTTAATTTATGTGTAACAAATGTTAAAGTAAAAAAGGTTGTTGCATATCTTCTCAAGAAACTTTTTGATGCAATGGATAAAGTTCCGGTTATAAAAAAATCTCCCGAGAAAGATCTTGTAGAGAAAGCAACAAATGATAAGCTGTCTTCAGGAAAAGATAGTTCTATAGAAGAGTTTGATGAATCAATATTACAGGTTGTGCATAAGAATTCTATTCCTAATGTTAAGAATAAAGTTATAGTGGAGAAAAATAGACAAAATTTGTCTTCTTATCTACATCTGATTTCAGAAGAAAATATTGATGAACCACCATTGCAGGATATATTAAAACATAATTCCCCTGAGGTTGTAAATGATAAAGTTCTTGTACAGAAAAGAACAGAAGAGCAGGTGTCTTCAGAAGAAGATAGTAATTCCCCTGAGGTTGTAAATGATAAAGTTCTTGCACAGAAAAGAACAGAAGAGCAGTTGTCTTTAGAAGAAGATAGTAATTCCTCTGAGGTTGTAAATGATAAAAATTTTGTACAGAAAAGAACAGAAGAGCAGTTGTCTTCAGAAGAAGATAGTAATTCCCCTGAGGTTGTAAATGATAAAGTTCTTGTACAGAAAAGAACAGAAGAGCAGTTGTCTTCAGAAGAAGATAGTAATTCCTCTGAGGTTGTAAAAGTTCTTGTTCAGGGAAGAACAGAAGAACAGTTGTCTTCAGAAGATAGTTTTGAAAAAGAAATCAATGAACGTATATTACAGTTTAGTAAACAGAATTCAGTTTATAAAACTATGGTTCCAGTGCAAAGAAGCATAAATATATCTTCTAATGGACATTTGACTTCAAAAGAGAATAATTTTAAAGAAGATATTAGTGAACTATCAGTGCAGGCTATCCCAGAATATATTGCTTCTGAAGCTGGAAATAGTAAGACTCTAGAACAGAAAAGCACAAAAGAAAAGCCTATTTCTGGAAACAATAGCTTTAAAGAAGTTAATGAAGCAATGTTGCAGGATGTCCCAAATTGCTCTACTTTTAAAGCTAGAATTAAGGCTCCAATACGGAAAAGAAGATTAAAAATGTCTGCTAAACCTTGGACTTCAGAAGAAGATAGTTTTGAAGATGAATTCGATATCCCAAGATATTCTGCTCCTGTACTTGAAAATCACAAGGTTCCAGTACAGAAAAGGAAATTGATTTCAGGAAAAAATAGTTCTAAAGTTGATGAAACAATATTGCACAATGTCCCAAAACATTCTACTTCTAATGCTAGAAATAAGACTCCTGTGCGGAAAAGAAGATTAAAAATGTCTACTCTACCATGGACTTCAGAAGAAGATAGTTCTGAACAAGATAGTTCTGAAGAAGATTTCGATAGACCAATTATCCCAAGATATTTTGACCCTGGACCTGAAGCTTACGAAGTTCCAGTGCGGAGAAGAAAAAAACGGAGAGTAGTATTGTCCTCTGAAGCAGATAGTTCTGAAGAAAAAGTTGATGCAGTACTATTTAAGTTACTCGAGAAGTTTTACACTTTCAGACCTAAAAAAAAGGTTCCAGTACAGGAAAGCAAAAAAAAATTGTCTTCTACCCTACAATCGACTTCAGAAAAAGGTAACCTTAACAAAAATATTGATGAACCCCAGAAGCATTCTCCTTCTAAAGTTACAAAATTGGTTTCAGTTCAAAGGCATACAAACAAGGAACTATCAAACCTACATTTGAATTCAAAGAAAGTTCATAAATTACCTCCTCTACAAGGGTTCCAGAAGTGCTCTTCACCCAAGGTTGAAATATATAAAAAACTTAGCATAACTAGTTTTCCTACTAGAAAAACCACATCAGCTTTGAATTCATCATCAGTGTGCGAATTAGAATCAGGTATAGATCCATTTGTTAATACTACATTGATCACAGATGATAAACAGTTCTTGGAGTGCTACTGTGGAAAATTTAATTGCGACAGCCTTCACCCTGAAAACTTCTATTGATTAGGGTTTCATTTTGCAATTTTTTTTATTGTTTTTTGCAAAATACTACAAGATTCCATGCTATCAGATGTTTAAAAAAATATTAGATCACTTAATTTTTAGAATATAAGGGAAATTTAAACTTTGATTTATATGACAGGTAACTGTAGTTCATCACATTTAATAAAAAAAAATCATGCAACAGCAATTGGATATGTTTAAGTAATAATTAGAATTATTAAATATTGTAGTTGTCAGATGTACACTTAAAGTCTGTGAATGGTGCATATTACTACTTTCAAACCAGGCATGTAGGTAAAGATTTTTCATGGGAGGGGTTCAGTGATTGAGCAATTGTTTTCTTTAGGTATTTGATTTCTCCACTTCACCTAGAGGGGGGGAATTTCGCCCTCCCTTCCACCAATTTTTTTTTTAAATTTTCATTCAAGTGAACAGGAATATGTTGGCAAATAAATGTCAAAATAGCTTCAGTTATCATTCTCATTAACTATTTTTAAAATTGGTAAATCACACTCCAATTATGAAATAAATTTAGAGAAATTTTTTTAATTTTGATATACTGTCTTTATAATATATCGTTTTCCTAGCATGTTTTGGAGCATCTGGTTTATACGCCCCCATTTGGAGATCCTCTCCCTTTGTTGCAAAATGGTAGGTAATGAAACAGAATGACGTCATGTTAGGCTCAGTTTGAGATAAAAATTACCTTATCACCCCCTTTTGAAAGCTATTTTTCGGGGGGTAGGACTCCCGGAAAATGGTTTTCAGAGGTCATTTTTATCTCGGACTAAACCTAACCTGATGTCATCTTGTTTCTGTCTGGGGAGTAATCAATATCCCCCATACTCGTAGGGGTTCAGGTATTCTCTCCTCCCCCTGAAAAAAATAGCTCTAATTTTATTCAGTATTTTTTTTTACTTGACTTACAATGGGAGGGGCTTGAACCCTCCTCTTTCCTATGTTTACATAAATCTTTCATCCACTTATTCCTTCAATTATGATTTTGTTCCCATATACATTTTTCAATCGTAAAAAAATAATGTAATCTTTGATTTAAACTTTTATATTTTCTACATATTCTTATTGTGCTAAATATAGAGTAGTGAGATTATTTACAAATTATGGATTGCTTTATGTATGTTATAATTCTGATACAAAATAACAAATATTTGATGCATTTCTATTTAGTTCAGAGATGAAATTTTCGATCACAAGGAATATGCTTTTTTAAAACTTTTGCATTTTCTTAATTTTATTTGTGTTAATTGTAGATTATATGATTTACAACTTTTTATATCTGTAGTGAGCGAATTCAGAATATATGATAATGGGTTAATATGTGCATTTATTTTTATTAAGTTGATTTTGTTATAATGTAATAAGCCACTTTCTCTAATGTTGAAAATATTTTTTTCGGAATGGGAAAAATAGGACTCGTTAGGCTCTAATGATTCTACACAATCGTTAGATTACATCTAAAGCAGTGGTTTCCAACCCATGGTCTGCGAGCTGATCCAAAGTGATCCCTGAAGGCATATGCCTATCGCCAAGATTTTTACCTCAGTTTTTAACAACTTAAATATTAAAATAATTTAAATTCTCATGAACAGTTAACTTTTTACGATCTGTTGTCATTGCTACAGCGATTTATATTAGAATATCATTCACCCAGTGAACAGAAAAAATGCTGCTGACCTGTTTGTTCCTCGCTTCGGAGAAAAGATGCAAACCACAAAGGTTTAATTATCAATTATGATTTTTTTCTACTAGAATCAGTAATTGAACATTTGGTTTTAAAGGTGTACCTGTAATATCAAACAGTTTGTGAACATATTTCTTAGCATTTTTTACTTTTTAACAAAAATCTTTGTTATTTTTAAACCCCTTCGGCCTTATGAACTAGCCTCCACTGTGGCAATCTAATGGCAGTATACATTAGAAATGTGACATCTCTTATATATACATTTCTGTTTTAAATGTTTATATTCTAACTAGGAGGCTCCGCTCCATTTACAATTTTAAAATAAATAATGTATTCTTTGATTTAAACTTTTATATTTTCTACATATTCTTATTGTGCTAAATATAGAGTAGTGAGATTATTTACAAATTATGTATTGCTTTATTGTATGTTATAATTCTGATACAAAATAACAATTATTTGATGCATTTCTATTTAGTTCAGATATGAAATTTTCAATCACAAGGAATATGCTATATTTTATTAAAACTTTTACATTTTCTTAATTTTATTAGTGTTAATTGTAGATTATATGATTTACAACTTTTTATATCTGTAGTGAGCAAATTCTGAATATATGATAATGGGTTAATATGTGCATTTATTTTTATTAAGTTGATTTAGTTTTTCTAATGTTATAATGTAATACTTTATAATATTTCTATTGTTAACTTTCAATAAATAATTGATTTATTGTTGATTTTTTTTAATTATCCAATATTTATAAATTCTTTGTATAAATCAACATTTTTTATTAATTAATAGTGATCATGTATATTCTACTGTTTTACTGTTCCAATGTTGTGGTTACAGTAATCCATTATGTTTGAAATGTCCTAGATGCCAATTGTGTGCAAATGCACATATGGTATTAATCTACTGTTAACTTCTCCAAACATTAAAGTAGATACAAAAAAAATGTTAGGTGCTCTTAATAAATTGATAACCACACATTGTGATTCGCTTAGTTTGTTCACCATCGAGCTGGAGCTACACAAATTATCTGCATGATAGGGTTGCCACTAGCATTTAAATCTTAATGTACCTTTATCCCAATCATATTTTTTATAACACCGTTGATGAAATTATCTTTCTGTTATGAACACATATAAATTTGTAAAAATGATACTTTTTGATTTCTATACACTTTTAGGTTATTAGTTACAGGCATTTAATTTTTATGAACTTCATTATTTATGAATGTCACTATTATCTACTAATAATCTTAAATTAACAAATTGCAGCTTTCGTAAAATTAAATTATGTTCTGGATTAAAAATATCTAAATTTGCAGTTCTCAGTGACACCTTATTTGCTTAAAAATAATGACTTACAATGTTTTTTCATCTGGTTGAACATTTATGGAATTGCCCGAATGATAAGAATGTACATTTGTCTCAATGACTTCAGCTTTTGTTAAAATCCTTTTTCTAAATTTTCATAGCAAGCTAATTTATTTTTAAGGTGATATACGCTACAGATAACTTATATATTGATAGGATTTTACTTTTTATTGGCTTTAAAAGTATGATATATTCACATCTAAGCTCCTTTTATTATAGGTGCAAATAAAATTGTAATACCCAATGTTGGATAGCATATCTAACAGTCATTTTCGCTTTTGCTTTAGTTATTTTTGTAGATTTTATTGTTAAGCTAATTTATTTCAAAAGCAAAGTTAGCAATCACTTATCAATTATGTATTCTAACTTAACTTCATTTTCTACATATTGTATTTTAATTGATTATAAAATTATATGTTCACACATTAACTTGTTTGGTTAAGGTGCAAATAAAATCATATGAAATATCCAATGTTGCTCTCCTGAGTTAAACTTTCTAATAATGCATTGATATTATTTATTTCTCGTATAACTTATGCTGGACAGCGTTCAGTTGGGATTTCATCGAGTATGTCTTGAGTTGTTGTACTATAGAAGTTTCTTTTAAGTTATAGTTTACAATTCAGAAATTTGTTTCAAATATTAATTTCTTGCATTTTTAATATAAGTTTTGAATCTTATTATAATTTTAATTTTGTAGATGGATCTTGAAAATTCATCTAATAATATTTAAAAACCTTACTAATAGGAAAGTCTTGCAAGGCTCGTGAAGTCTGATAATGGTACTTTTTCTGAAGAACCCCAAATCACCCATATTATTGTACTTTGCAACTAAATTTATCTTTAAAAAATAGAATTACAAAAATATGTCGATGTTAAATACATATACCAAGTACGTAGGTATAGATTTTTCATGGGGTGACTGAGTAACTTAAACCCCCCTTCCCCCCATTTTTTTAAACTTATTAATGTTTTTTTAAGTAAACAGGAATACGTTGACATGTAAATACCGAAACAGCTGCATTTATTTTGCATGAAATCGTTAACAATATCACTTATTAAATATTTTTTTAATTAGTAAATATCACTGCCTAATTATGAAATAAAATTAGGGAACCAGATTAAATTTTGAGATTCCTTGTTTAAAATAATATATGGATACCGTTAATTAATTATGGATAATTAATTAATATATGGATATCGTTAACAATATCACTTATTAAATATTTTTTTAATTAGTAAATATCACTGCCTAATTATGAAATAAAATTAGGGAACCAGATTAAATTTTGAGATTCCTTGTTTAAAATAATATATGGATACCGTTTTAAATTTGTTTCCCTTCGTCGCCGAAATTCAAATGCCATATATAATGCAACACGATGACGTCATGTTACGCTTAGTTTGAGATAAAAATAACCTCAAAACATGATTTTGAAGCCTTTTGAAAACTTTTTTCCGGGATAGGCCCTAAGAAAATACCAGATCTTCCCTCATGCAACTCAACAAGAAGTATTATACTAGAAATTGAAATTTTTCTAGTTTTTTAAAGTATTTTTATGATTTTTACAGTTTGATTTTTAATTTTTTTTCTTAACTTTTAATGGGAGGGGTTTGAACCCCCTTACCTATGTGCCTGACATATATTTTGAAGAAAATTGAACCGCGGTTTGGTCGTAAATGCATAACAAACAAATTTACAGACGAGATGTTGTAAAAACCCTAATTGCGAAAAAGTATGTACAAACAGACCGAGCTGGCAGTGTGTTTTCAACGAGGACTGCGTTAGGTATTAGGTAACATGTTTTTCAGAAACAGTTTTAAAAACAGTGGCGTAGCCAGCATTGGGTTACCTTGGGTTAGAACCCCCCCCCCCCCCCCCCCTCCCCCATAGCTAGTTTAAATTTAAAATTACTTTTTTGAAAAATAACTAGGGCAAAAAAAAAACGAAGATATTTTTCTCTGATATCTATAGAGAAAACACACGTCTCATTTCCTGGTCTACCCCACATGCAGGCATGTCGCATCGGGGGAGTAGGCGCTCGAATAAAGTGTCGTATTTATTTCAAAAATAGTCTTATAGAACATTAAAAATTTGAAATAATAAACAAAGTATAATATCTTGAATATTCTGTAATTGAAGTATTCTGTAGAAAAAAATTTAAGAATAAGAAAAAAAAAATTAAAGATAAATAAATGTAAATATAAATTTATAATGCAATTTTGTGTATAATCACTAGCACCAAAGTAAATTTACTTTTATATTTATTAAAGTTCTAACAAAATGAAAGTTATAAAGTTTTTTTTATAATAAAAATATAAGGTTAATTTGAATACATAACGAATGTTTATAAAGAAATTGTATTTGTGTATGGAGTATTTTTGATTCACATAAGCATTTCTTTTCATAAACCATTTTCTGTAATTATAAGCAAACTAAATTTATATTCTTTTAATATAACAAAGTTAATGTTACAAAGGTCTCGGGGGGGGGGGGGGGGGGGGGGGTGAATAAATGGCCAACCTGGTTGACGCGTCTCTCCTATGGTATGTCTCGCTATGGTATAATATAATTTCTTAGATATTCATAAAAGCATTTTTATAATTACAATATTAAAATTGTGAAGGTCTCGGGGTTAATAAATGGCCAACCAGGTTTATGGTATGTCTCACGATGATATAATATAATTTCTTAGATATTCGTAAAATCATTTTTATAAATACAACAATATTAAAATTGCGAATTACAATCAAATAAATAAATTAAAATATATATATATCAATAAATCGAATGCATGTGCTTAAATCGTGAAATTACCATGGTCACAATTTATTGCGAAAAAACTAGCTCTTCTCCATGCTACAATTACAATGCCATTTAAAAAACAAAACAAAAAAGGTCAGTCAAAATGTCGACAGGGTTGCGAAATACTAAACTTATCAATATCGCCAAAGCTGGAACAATTATCGCACCAAGATTATTTTCCTCACACAGACGATGCTACATGGAGATGCTAGTCTCCTCTCCTCCCTGTGTGCAACAGACTTAACTAATGAAAAACGCAAGCGTCGATTTTCATGAAGATGCAGCCGCTGTTTTCGAAGAAATGGGAGGGACTTGGCCAAGCCCTTATGATTTATCTCAAAATAAAACAGTACTTTTATTGAAAAATAAAAAAATTTTCATTTAAATAAAGAAAAAAAAATTACAGATATTTTCTTTTATTATACAGAAAGTTCATTTCCGTAATGACAGAGAAAGAAAGCAGACTATAAGTTTCTTTGTCATTCGAAAGACTTAACTAGGTTTAGGACCATTAATCAATTATAAGCAGATTTTGACGGCAACAGGTTTTATGTGCAATAGCCCAGCTGATTATTTTATATAAATATTGGTATACAGCGACGAATTGAGATTTAATCTTGTCTATATATTCAGACCTGTCGCACCCGCCCCCCCCCCCCCCTTAATAATCTGGAAACCCTGAAAGTTGGGAATTTCAACTTCTGAAAACCCAGAATTGAGAAAATTTATGCCTGAAGAAAATTAATATTATTTACAATTGAAAGCTAGGGGAGATTAGAACTTGCCTAAATTGTAAGATTACATTTAAAGCAGACTTCAGAACGGACACTGCATTGGAATATGGGTGCAGCAAATCAATGCTTGTGAGAGAACTGTTTAATATTACCTAAAATTATAACTGGGAATTTTCAGCACTGTTGAGTTGGGAATTTCGAATATAAAATAACCATTATTTTATATGAAACTACACAATTTAAAAATAGTTTAAGGTGCTTTATTGATCTATTTACTTTATATTTAAGTCAATTGTAAAATATATGACATTAGCAGTTAAGTAATTTTAGTTATTTTTTTATAATACCAAATACTTTGTTATATAACTTCTTATTAAATTTGATAAAATACACTTATCTCTCATACTATCAAATATATTCACAAACCATTCATTCATCAGCTGCAGTGACAGCTATTTGGCAACATAATTAAAGAGATTAACTTCTAAAGAGAGGGCACATCCATTTTCTTCTTTCCTTCGTGCGCCTGTGTTTAGTTAGCAGCATTTGCTGCAGCTGACGAATCATTGTTTTACAAATTTAGTTAAGGATATAAAGATAATAATTAAAAATTTATTTATTTTCTAAGAATTAAGCTTATCTAATATCTTAAAACATCAGATTATGTTTTCCTTTTAAAAATATTTGCTTTTGGCAAAACATATAAAAGCACACCAAAGTATCCCAAATAAAATATTCACCTATTAATCAAAAATTTTAAGATGAAGGCTGGCATAATTAAGTTTTCCCCAGAAGAACTCAAAGAACAGTTTATCATGCAAGTCAGAGATGTCCATTTTTGTATTTTTTATAGCTGGAACTCCATTGCATCAAATAGTTTCTTGAGAAGAAATGCAACATTTTTTTTTCTTTATCATCCAATACATAAAAATTAACCCTTTCCAAAAGTTGCTGGCAATTGAGGCTACTTGTCACCCTTTCTCGAGCATTAATTAAATCGCTCTCAAGTTTAAATAAAAAATTTCGATGCTGCACCACATATCTTCTCAACATTTCTTGCCTGTATAAAACTCTATGACTTTTAGTAAGATAATTTGAATTTTTAACAACTTTCTTATGTGTTCGAAAATGTATTTCGGAATTTTCTCGAGGTGTTTTTAAATTCTTTTCCGGAACTATATCAACTGCTATTCGGCTGTGCATCGAAAAGTTATTGAATACGTGGGTTCTCTTTCATCTTAAATCCCTCAGTGATGCAAATGGGAAGGCAGCTTTTTTTTCTTAACAGGAAGCTTTTTCTTTTTTGGCCTAGGGCTGGTTGAAACAGAAGATTCCCTAACTCGTCGTGTTCGTAAACGTGTTTCGGAAGTTTCTCGAGGTGTTTTTAAATTCTTTTCTGGAACTATATCAACTGCTACGTTACTTGTACATGGAAGAGGAGAGTTTTCGCCAGATCCTCTGATCTTTTTCATACTCTCTATAATTGCACGTAGACGTGGGTTTGGCTGTGCATCGAAATCGGAGAGAATACGTGGGTTCTCTTTCATCTTAAATCCCTCAGTGATGCATTCATGATGCAAATGGGAAGGAAGCTTTTTTTTCTTAAGAAAAGATTCTCTAACTCGTCTTATCAGTTCTAGGAGTTTTATTTTATTACAATCGCTGATTGCATTAGAAGAAGAAGTAACATTTCTGATCAGTTCTTGGGGAAAGTTGAGTTCAGACAGTGGACGACGTCGAAGAAATTGAATTAGAGATAAGCACACAGGATGATTTATCTTTAAGTGAACAATTGTACGATAGGTCGCTGGAAAATGTAAACCACACAAGTGACATACTTTCGTATCAGCAGAGGTTAAGTTAATATCAGAAACATTAGTTATATTCTCCGAAAGTTGTTGAATTAGGCCCAAGCTGCTTCGATCGCATATCGTCAAGTTTTCAATCAGCCTATTTGCAATCACTTTTGCCGCACATAAATTACCACAATCCATATGAGGATACTTATGCTTGATGTTACGAGCAGTTTTTACTTTTTCGGAAATCTTCTTAAGACAGGTTATAAGTTGCGGGTGAAATACCGCTAAGTGTTCATTTTCACGAATACCTAGCAATCGGGATTTGCATTCACAAAGCTTCATATACATTCGCTTCGATTTACAGTCAATATTCTTTAATCTAAATCTGTCTCTCTCCATGTTAAATTATTTGATGCACAATTTGTATGAACTACAAGGCAATATGTTGATCTGAGTCAACAAGTATCCAAATATTTCGCGATCTTTGAAAAACAAAATTAACAGATCAAACACGTTGCCACACAATCCTGTGATAACTAGTTAACGCCTTTATCCACTCGGCCACAGGAGGGGTCATCGCCTATAGAGGGGTTTACGTGATGTATCAAGAGGGAAATTTGCTAGTAGTTTTGATACTTCCCTTCAGCAGACAACTTTGCTTTAGTTGGTTTAGTCGCTACGCTTCTCGAGTCTGAAGATTTTCAAAGTTCATGGCTACGAAGTGGCCTTCGCTCCTGTATGGCAATTAATAGGACATTATTGTAGCTCAACGTTGCATGACCATTAGCTGATGCTTATCATTTCAAATTGAATTTTGCTTTGTTTCGTGGAAGGCAGGCCCGTTCAGCAACTGACATATGCGTTGCGGGGGGGAGCATAAATTTGGGCATTAGAGCTGTGTTTTATATTTTTTTTTTCTTCTCCCCTATATGCAATGGGGGAGTTTCACGCCAAGAAGAAAGACCGCTGTTTCAGCGGAACATGGAAAATATTTCGCGACACCGAAAAAGTTCCGTTGGGTTAGCAAGGAGCTTTAGCCAGCGGACACGTCGCCTCCAACAAACGCTGCCCGATGTACCCAAAAACCACCAGAATGCCCGCCAGTGATCGAGCCGCGAAAAAGAAGCCCGCAGCCCGAAAACCGGTGAATATAAAAAAGCCCACCCATCCGCCTGTCCCGACGACGGATCGCCCATCGCCGAGTTGGTTAAGGAGCTTGCTCCTATTTTCAATGATGCTATGGGAATTAGTGAACTAATTTCCCTTCTGCGTGAGAAGGAGACGGCAGCTGAGAAATTGCAAGCGCTGTTCACCTTCTTTCTCGCACAATTGAATGAAATCCAAGTTTGCAGTCCAGTAGCGGCGAACGTGGCCACGCCCACCGGCCAATAGAAAAGCAGCAACATTGGCAGCAGCCAATCAGATGTGAACGTCTTTCCAACGAACTTTGTGCTGTCCTGTGTCGTCCATGTCTCGTCGTTAGTTGCACTTAGGTGCGAGTCAAGCATATACGAACTCTCTCGTCATATGTTATCTTCACTTAATAGTCCAACAGGAGGTTAGAGGGGCTACGCCCCTAGGTACTCCGAACGCTTCGCTCATACATTAACTAATACCTCAATATAGAAATATTTACTACATACACTGAGACAGATTGTGCTCATCGTTTATGAAGTATTTTTGTATTGAAATAAAAGTATTTTCTCGTATTTTGTTGTAATTTTAATTATATGCAAATATAATATAAGTATTTCTGCATTTAAATTTATTCATATATAGAATAGAGCCCCAGTTGCTCAGTGGATAAGGCGTTCAGCTACTAATCAGAGGTTTGGTGGTTCGAATTCGTGCGATGGACTTGACAAAGAAAAGTAAAAAAGTAGTGATCTTGCAATCGGAGGGTTGCCAGCTTTGCTACAAAAATACAAGAAAGTCGTCCAGAGCATCCAACAACTTATACTGGCGTGTATACGGGACTGGTGCCGATAAATCTGATCGAGGTCCAATGTCCTGACGCCTATTGAGATTGCGTCGGGTGCCAGCTCAGGCGTTGTCCTCGTCTTCTGACCATGGTTCAAATATACGAGGCATCGTTCCTGGGTTTTTCTTTTCGAGATAGGCCCGAACCGTCGCCAATAGCCCACTGTGCAGCATTACTGCGACGTTAAAAAGCCAAAACCTTTACTATTTGACTACCTTAGACCATTCACAACTACTGGTATAACTGCATTTTTAACTGAAATTCCTCCATGCTTTTGAATGTTTTGATTTTGAGATACCCGAATTCTAATTATAATGTGCAATTTATAATATCTATGCTTCTTTTAAGCATAAACATTGTTTAATTGTCCGCCATGGATCGCTGCAATTTATGCAACAATCAGTTCTTAAAATACGATGCGATTGACCACATGAAACAATGTCAGGGGCGAAACCTACAGCGATTTCGCGAACTTTCGAAGAGACTAAAGACCGATATTAAGTTGCATTGTACACCAGATAATTGCTTTATATGTGGTCAACAATATACATCAAAATTCTTTTTCGATCACATGTCCGAGTCTCATATAGAAAGCACCTATCTAGTTCGTCGGCTTATGAGAAATATAAACATTTCTTCTGATGACACAATTACATACTGCATTTTATGTGGAGAAGAATTCTTATGGAGTGTTATGATGAATCATTTGGAGAAACGTCACATGGAAAACATACCTATGCTTTTGGAGATTTCGGAGAAAATAACTGCACGTGATTCCGAACAGAATTGCAAGATGTGCAAAACCTTAAACTCGGTGGAAAAAGCGAATAATATGACAGAGCAGGAATCTCAAAGCCTAGTTCTAATTCATGAACTGAGAAATAGAATTAAGTACCTATCTAATTCGTCCATTTATGGTAAGCGAATGACCTATTTATCAATGGATAGCTGTATTGTATGTGGTCAAAAATTCATGGTGTCTGAGTTTGTTGATCACTTGGTTGAATGTCATCCAGAGACAATTTCCCTATACCAGAAACTTAAGGAGAAAACCTCCCATCTTTCTGGTGACAGCAGCTGCACTATCTGTGGTCAGCAGGTTTTAGACAGTGATGCAACGAATCACTTTAGAACTTTTCACCCACAAAGCCTGTTCATGTTTCAAGATATTGAAGAGAAATTAGACATTAAATCTGTAAGCGAATCAAATGCTTCTATGGATGAAAGTGACAAATCAAGGGAATCTGCAAATGAAAATGATGAATCAAGTGCTTCTATGAATGAAAATGAGTATTCTTCTACAGTTCAAAAGGAAGTAAACAAAAAGATCAAGAAAATAATTTATGTAGCACATATTTCTTGGTTTGCAAGAAAGAAATATATGAGTATTATCCATAAACGAGCACTGTTCTACTTAAAACGAGCAAAGTTCTACAAGAAATACACAATGCTCTACACAAAACCATCTCTTTATGTAAATGCTAGCATCAACAAGAATGATGATTCTATGAATGAAAATGAGTATCCTTCTACAGTTCAAAAGGAAGTAAACAAAAAGATCAAGAAAATAATTTATGTAGCACATATTTCTTGGTTTGCAAGAAAGAAATATTTGAGTATTATCCATAAACGAGCACTGTTCTACTTAAAACGAGCAAAGTTCTACAAGAAATACACAATGCTCTACACAAAACCATCTCTTTATGTAAATGCTAGCATCAACAAGAATGATGATTCTATGAATGAAAATGAGTATCCTTCTACAGTTCAAAAGGAAGTAAACAAAAAGATCAAGAAAATAATTTATGTAGCACATATTTCTTGGTTTGCAAGAAAGAAATATCTGAGTATTATCCATAAACGAGCACTGTTCTACTTAAAACGAGCAAAGTTCTACAAGAAATACACAATGCTCTACACAAAACCATCTCTTTATGTAAATGCTAGCATCAACAAGAATGATGATTCTATGAATGAAAATGAGTATCCTTCTACAGTTCAAAAGGAAGTAAACAAAAAGATCAAGAAAATAATTTATGTAGCACATATTTCTTGGTTTGCAAGAAAGAAATATCTGAGTATTATCCATAAACAAGCATTGTTCTACTTAAAACGAGCAAAGTTCTACAAGAAATGCACAATGCTCTACACAAAACCATCTCTTTATGTAAATGCTAGCATCAACAAGAATGATAATGAAATGGAAATTAAAGCAGCCACATCTGATATTGATACTTTGAGTAAAAGTATAGATCTACAGCCTTTCGTGAAACTTAAAAGACTCTCACCTGACATAATTAAAAAATATATTGGAACTAAGAATAAATCAAGTGCTTCTATGAATGAAAATAAGTATCCTTCTGAAGTTCAAAAGGAATCAAACAAAAAGATCAAGAAAAAAAATTATGTAAAACATATTTCTTGGTTTGCAAGAAAGAAATATCTGAATATTATCCATAAACGAGCACTGTTCTACTTAAAACGAGCTAAGTCCTACAAGATATGCACAATGCTGTACACAAAACCATCTCTTTATGTAAATGCTAGCATCAACAAGAATGATAATGAAATGGAAATTAAAGCAACCACATCTGATATTGTTACTTTGAGTAAAAGTATTGATCTACAGCCTTTCGTGAAACTTAAAAGACTTTCACCTGACATAATTCAAAAATATATTGGAACTAAGAATGAATCGCAAAAGGTATGCGGACCATACATTCATTATCTGCGTAGTCCTCGGCAAAATGTTAGTTTTATTCCCATTTGTGCAGATACAAAAGAAGAGCTAAATGAAGCAGAGTTATTTAATTCTCAAAACTCTGGGGCAGATCACCCAGAAGTTGTAGTTCCTGGAGAAATATCAAAGGAATTAATAAGACAATCCAGTTTATATTCAAACATTGCTGATTCGAACAACCTGCCTAAACAATCCATTTCAGAATTGCAAGAGGATTTGTGTAACCTACCTAAAGAATCCAATTTGGATGCCTCCTACAACCTGCCTAAAGATTCCATTTCAGAATTGCGTGAGGATTTGTGTAACCTACCTAAAGAATCCAATTCGGATGCCTCCTACAACCTGCCTAAAGATTCCATTTCAGAATTGCGTGAGGATTTGTGCAACCTACCTAAAGAACCCACTTCGGATGTCTCCTACAACCTGCCTAAAGATTCCATTTCAGAATGGCTTGAGGATTTGTGCAACCCTCCTACAGAATCTATTTCTGATGCCTCCTACAACCTGCCTAAAGATTCCATTTCGGAATTGCGTGAGGATTTGTGCAACCCACCTAAAGAATCCATTTCTGATGCCTCCTACAACCTGCCTAAAGATTCCATTTCAGAATTGCGTGAGGATTTGTGCAACCTACCTAAAGAATCCATTTTGGATACCTCCTACAACCTGCCTAAAGATTCCATTTCAGAATTGTGTGAGGATTTGTGCAACTTACCTAAAGAATCCATTTCGGATACCTCCCACAACCTGCCTAAAGATTCCATTTCAGAATTGCGTGAGGATTTGTGCAACCTACCTAAAGAATCCATTTCGGATACCTCCCACAACCTGCCTAAAGATTCCATTTCAGAATTATGTGAGGATTTGTGCAACTTACCTAAAGAATCCATTTCGGATAACTCCCACAACCTGCCTAAAGATTCCATTTCAGAATTGCGTGAGGATTTGTGCAACCTACCTAAAGAATCCATTTCGGATACCTCCCACAACCTGCTTAAAGATTCCATTTCAGAATTGCATGAGGATTTGGGCAACCTACCTAAAGAATCCATTTCGGATACCTCCTACAACCTCACGGAAGATTCCATTTCAGAATGGCTTGAGGAATTGTGCAACCCACCTAAAGAATCCATTTTGGATGCCTCCTACAACCTGCCTAAAGATTCCATTCCAGAATTGCATGAGGATTTGTGCAATCTACCTAAAGAATCCATTTTGGATGCCTCCTACAACCTGCCTAAAGATTCCATTTCAGAATTGCGCAAGGATTTGTGCAACCTACCTAAAGAATCCATTTTGGATGCCTCCTACAACCTCGCTGAAGATTCCATTTCAGATTCACATGGTGAAACCTGCAACCAGCCTAAAGAAAACCCAACTTCACCATCAGCTGAAATCCTTCAGTGTGGTGTAAAAGAACACAATCGAAATGCAATAAAAAGGATAAAGGCACTTAATGCGATGAGAAAAGAAGCTTTGATAAAGATAAATAAAAAAAATCTGGAAAAAGAAGCATTGAAAGAGGTTTTATATTGGCAGAAAGGGTTAACAAAATATGTATTAAAAAATCCAGACACTTTGGCTAGGTTAGAAAACAATTTAATTAATGCTCGAAAATATGCAAAAAGTTCAATGATTAAGAAAAAACTTCTAAAAGAAGTGAATTTAATAAAAATTTCCCATGTAAGACGTAAGGTGATATATTTTCTCAAGAAACTCTTTGTTGCAATGAATAAAGTTCCAAGGAAGAGAAAAAATGTGAAAAAAGTATTGTCTGTAATAAACATTTAATTTTAAAGTTAATGTTTTCAAGAAGGGCATTTTCGATGATCTTTGCAGAGTATTTCTATCTGAAAGCATGAACTGGAGAGTACTGTAAGTAAACAAATAGCTTTACTTCTGTGAAGCTGCTTTTTAAGAAATACAACCATGAAAAAGTATGTTAACTATGTAAATAAAAATGAGGAACTTATTATAATGTTCGATATTTCCATAAAACGTTTTGCTCATTTTTAAGAATTTGTACTAGAATCCTAATTCCATAATTCTTAAGAGTTGCTTTATGTTTGTTATAATTGATACATAATAACAATTGCTTGATGCATTTTTTATGTCACAATTGCTAGAAAAATACTATATCTTTTGATTCAAACTTTAATATTTTCTACATGTTCTTGTGCTAATAATAAATTAGATTTTAGTGCTAAAAAATCAAATTATCATGAAGTTTCTAAATTAATTCAATACTAAATGTCAAGATTTTGAATTGAACTATTTTCTTGAGAAACTTTTTATTGCAAAGAATAATGTTGCAAAGACGAAGAGAAAGGCAGAAAATAATCTTTTTAATAAACTTTCAAGTTAAGTGTTTTTATGAAGGACATGCTCGATGATCTTTTCAGTGTATTCAATCTGAAAACATGAACTGAGGAGTACCGTAAGTAAACAATGAATAGGGTTGCAAAGTAAGAGAGAAAGGAAAAAAAATAGTGTTTTTAATGCACTTTAAAGTAAGTGTTTTTATGAAGGACATGCTCGATGATCTTTTCAGTGTATTCCAATCTGAAAACATGAACTGAGGAGTACCGTAAGTAAACAATGAATAGGGTTGCAAAGTAAGAGAGAAAGGAAAAAAAAAGCGTTTTTAATGCACTTTAAAGTAAGTGTTTTTATGAAGGACATGCTCGATGATCTTTTCAGTGTAAACATGAACTGAGGAGTACCGTAAGTAAACAATGAATAAGGTTGCAAAGAAAGAGAGAAAGGGAAAAAAATAGAATGAAATAGAATAGAGAAAAAAATAGAATGAAAAAAATTTAATGAACTTTAAAGTTAAAAGTGTTTTAAAGAAGGACACGCTCGTTGATCTTTTTAATGTATTCCAATCTGAAAGTGTAAACTGAGGAGTATCGTAAGTAAACAAATAGCTTTGTTTCAGTGCGACCATAAGTAAACAAATAGTTTTGCTTCAGTGAGAATGTAAGTAAACAGCTTTGCTTCAGTGAGAGCTGCTTTTTAATATGAAAAATGTATGTTAAATATGTAAGTAAAAATGATGGACTAATAAAATATGTTCAACATTTCTATTATGTATAAAATATGTTCCACCCCTGTAACCTAACAGTCGAAATAGTGAGCAAACAAACAAGTGTTGTACGCGTTCTATTCATAGCAGATGTAAATAAAATATGTTGAACTACATATACATCTATAAAAAATGTTGCTCCTTTTTAAAAATTTTACTAGAATCCTTATTTCATAATCAGGGCATTTCTTATGAATTGCTCTATGTATAATTGATACATAATAACAATTGTTTAATAAATTTCAATTTGTTTCAATCGCTAAAAATATACTATAACTTTTGATTCAAACTTTTATATTTCCTTTCCATATACAATTTTCAATCGTGAAAAAATACTGTATTTTTTTATTTAACTTTTACATGTTCTCCATTTTATTGTGCTAAATATAGAGTAGAGATTATTTACAAATTATGGATTGCCTTATGTATAATTATGAATATGATGTGACACTGATATTAGTGTATGAAGGAGGTAAGTGACCACAACAAAATTCGAAATGAAAGTTTTAAGTTCAAATATCTCAAATAACTTACATTTTGTTACATACCTCCTTCATCCACTTATCCTTTCAGTTATGATTTTACTCTCGAATGCAATTTTCAATCATGAAAAAGTACTGTATTCTTTGATTTAAACTTTTATATTACCTACATTTTATTGTGCTAAATATAGAGTAGAGATTATTTGTAAATTATGGATTGCTTTATGTATGTTATAATTCTGATACAAAATAACAATTACTTGGTGTATTTCTATTTTGTTCAAAGAGGGAATTTTCAATCACAAGGTATATGCTATATAATATGATTAAAACTTTTGCATTTTCCTAATTTTATTTGTGTTAATTGTAGATTATATGATTTACAACTTTTTATATCTGTAGTGAGCAAATTCAGGATATATGTTAATGGGTTAATATGTGCATTTACTTTTTATTAAGTTGAGTTATTTTTTCATATGTTATAATATAATACTTTATAATTTCTAATGTTAACTTTCAATAAATCATTGTTTTATTGTTGAATTTTTTTAATTATCAAATATTTATAAATATATATTTCTATGTATAAACCAACATTGTTTATGACTTGATAGTGATCCTGTATATTTACAGAGGAAAGAAGAAACCTGATCTAGTATCTGAACATAGTGTGTATATCAGAAAAGTATTGCCATGGAAACATTAGAGCATTTTCCCATAGATCTTTAAAAAACAACAATTTTTAGTCCTTTATATATTGGCTAGATAATTTGGAATAATATTGAATGCCATACTGACTGAAATCTTACAAAAGAGACACACACACAGCTTTAACAATGCATTAGTTACATAGTACCACCAACAATATTATTCTGATGCAAGTACCTGTCACTCTAGCATGTGTTACTACTTCGGTGTTAAAGTATACTACTTGTGCTATTTTAGAAATCCCGTGTTATTATACTGATGATTTTTTTTTCTTCCAAGTGTCAGAAATATTCTCTGGGTAGTTTTTTAGTTATTAGACAACAATCAAGGGGGCATTATCACATATCTATGGCACAGGTTTATGAAACCAAGACAGAATTAAGTATGAGTATTGTTCCTTTAAATTCTTATGAATATAGTATTATTAACATTGGTTGTTTAAATGATAATGAGATTTTGATGGTAGGTGTGTGTGTGTTGTTAACTATCAAAATTTGCCTATAGGTTTAAAATTGTTCATACTAGCTTAAGAACAATTTTCTTGAAATTTATATTTTGGATTACCTGATTATAGGTTTGAACCAAAATGATTGAAATATCTGTTGGATGAATTTGTAGATATTGGATTATATGAGACATTATTATGCTTACTAGCCACTCAACTTTTGAATTCTACAGTGCAGAACTCTGTTTTAGAATTTCGCTTATTTGTTTTGCTTTATAAAACTTTTATTTTAAGTACGGTCTTATGAAAAACCCTTTGATCGACAATTTACTCTTATAGGAAACAAATAAATTATGTGCGCTGAAAATATGAAAAAAATATTGCAAAGACCTTTTCTTTTCCCAGGTAAGAAATAATTTTTTTTGCATATAAATTTTTAATTCTAGCGATATATATATTAACAATTGAATAGTTGAAATATTATATATTAACAACCATGAAACACAGATATACATATGTGCATTTATACAGCCTTTCTAACAAAAAATTAAAAATATAACCTACAAATGTGTAGCTCAGGTAGGTCTGACTTCCAATCATGTAGATTTTAACTAAATTTGGTACCCAATTTTTAAAAAATTTGAGTTATACCTAAGGAAAAAAATTATATTTAAAACCTTTTATTGTCTTGTCAATTTATATTGAAAAACTCGTTAAAGTGTTATCCTTTTGAAATATGATCACATATTAGTTGAAATATGAACATAAACAAATTGAAATATTATTGTAATGTCCTTAAATTTAAAGTTCAAACAATTAACTGTTTTGATATTTATTGCTTTTATAAACTTAGAATAGTTTATAAAAGCTTAGGGCAGGGTGTATTTATTAAACAGGGCAGTTTTTGCTGAGGGGCATTTGTTCGCATTGTATGCTTAAAAAAGGGTGACACATTTTTCACTTCTAAAAAGGAAGGGTTTCTTCAACACTTGAAAAAAAAGCGCAGGGCACTCCATCCTTTAAAAAACGTCTAACAGGAATACTAAGTGACACACATTAGGCATATATATGTAGTTATCAAAATTATTGAAGTGTTTGTTGTGTACATGACTTTTACTTTTAATAAAAGACAAATTTTATGAAAGTTGAACTAGTTTTTCAAAATATTGAGAGCTTAGGCTAAAATAAAAATTTAAATACTGATTTTTTTTTAAAGATCAGTGTTTTTTTTTTATAGGAATTTATCTTAATTTAACTAAATGTAATTTTGACAAAGAGGAAACTTCAAATACGTAATCTGTTTAAAAAATTAAAGTATGAATCTGATGGCTTCATTTTTAAGGCAATAATCACTTTGAAATAAAATCTCATTCAATTATTTTCTTACGAAATAAAATGTTTTTCTTTAGTGTTTCTAAAATATTCGAAATTAAAATTTCTACCCGCCCTCACTTTTTCTGGATGATCCGTCTATGTTTGACCAAACACACTTTCTACACGAGATCCAAGATATTTTTTTTATCCGAAGAATATATTACGACAGAACTAGAAACTTTAATAGTTTTTGTCACACTCTTAAATATCAAATAGTCTTTATCCGCCAGAGGGCGCTCTTTTCTGTCTGGCGATCGGCTTTTTCTTAAAAATCAGTAGAAATTGACTATTTGAGTAGAAATTTTGACGTCTTGAAAATATCTTACCTTTTCCTGAATTTTAATTTTTGCTTCTGTTTTCATGTTTATTTTTTCCGTTTCATGTAAATGCACAAGTTTATAGACATTTACAAAAAAAATAAACTCATATTTTGAAGCACATTCCATGTTCTATAGGAGGCCTCCGTGGCCGAGTGGATTCAGGCGTCAGCTGGAAATCCAAGGGTCCCCGGTTCAAACCTTGCAATGGACTAGGTTGGCTTTTTTAAATAACGTCGCACTAGAGCTGCACAGTGGGCTATTGGCGACGGTTCGGGGCCTATCTCGAAGGAATGACCCGGGAACGATGCCTCGTATATTTGAACCATGGTCAGATGACGAGGACAACACCTGAGCTGGCACCCAACGCCTTCAATAGACGTCGGGACTTTGGACCCCGATCAAATTTATCGTGCACCAGTCCCGTATACACGCCAGTATAATTTGTTGGATGTTTTGCGATGGACTAGACTAAAAAATAGTAAAAAGTAGTGATATTGCGATCGGAGAGTTGCCAACTTCGCTACCAAAATACTAGAATGTCGTCCAGAACATCCACAAAAAAATTAACGGCGTGTATACGGGACTGGTGCACGATAAATCTGATCGGGGTGCAAAGTCCCGACGTCTATTGAAGGCGTTGGGTGCCAGATCAGGTGTTGTCCTCGTTATCTGACCATGGTTCAAAAATACGAGGCATCGTTCCCGGGCCTTTTCTTCGAGATAAGCCCCGAACCGTCGCCAATAGCCCACTGTGCAGCTCTAGTGCGACGTTATTTAACAAAACCAAACCAATCCATGTTCTAGAAAATATGTTATTTCAAAGTTTGTCTTAAAAAAATTATTTGAAGATATTTATGAATTCTATGTAATTTATTTTAGTTAAAGTACACAATAATTTAATTCAAATAAATATTGGATTAAGGTCTTGCAAGAAAATTCGTGACTAGAATGAAATTTAGTTCCAGTTGTCCAAAGTTGGCGGCGCTGCAGTCGATCTACAAAATGTGAGAGTTATAAGTAACTTTATTAGTTTTTAAAATATTCGTTTTTCGCAGCATTTACACTTGCATTAAAGTTGATTGATTGTGTTATTTTACATTGTGTGGTTATACTAAATTTAGCAATTTTATTTGGGTTACGTCGAAAAGTCCCGTAATGTTCTTTTGCCCTGGGTGCCTAAACTTGTAAGTAGATTCCTGATCTTTTCATGTTTATATATTTTACTATTATAATTTAAAACATCCCGAACAAATTATTTTCTTTCATCCTATTTGTATAAGTTTTTTTTTGTTTTGTTTTGGTTAATTAACGTCTCACTAGAGCTGCACAGTGGGCTATTGGCGACGGTTCGGGGTCTATCTCGAAGGAAAGACCCGGGAACACATTCACCTCGTTATTTTAAAACCATGGTCAGATGACGAGGAAACACCTGAACTACTTTTCTAGTATTTTGTAGTGAAGCTGACAACCGTCCGATCACAAGATCACAATTTTTTTTTTAATTTTCATTGTCAAGTCATTCGACTAGGATCGAGCCAGGAATCTTCGTATTCCCAGCTGACGCCTTTAAGCGCTCGGCCACGGAGGCCTCTAAAAGTTTCCAAAATTGACTCTAGCAACTAAATATAATATTAAATAATAAGTATGAAATTACTATTCAGAAATATTTGCAAATTTTGCCGTTTGGTGGTGCTGTAATCGAATTCGTGTAACAAACAATTGCGTTGCAGTACTGTAAAATTTGCGATTTTTCTTGAATAGTAATTTCATTTACACAATTCTGGTTAATTTCTAAAGAGTCGATGATGAATATATTCGAATAACGTGCCTTCTAATGTTAACTGGAGTTTCCGAGAAAATATTTGGCATGTCGTGCTTTAAAATCCCTTTAAGTCTTAATTTTCTTCGATATATTTAGCCTGTTTTTTTTCATTAAATTGTCTGACTTGTCATTTCGTTTTTGTGTTTGGGTTTTTTCGTCTGAATTTTCATTATTTTACGGAATTGTTTTTCATAAAAAAAATTCTTATTACATTATGAAAATCGGTTTTTCTGTATAATAAAAGTTTCAAAATCAACTAATTATCTAAAGCAAATACATTAAAAAAATTCCAAAAATATCATGTATAAGGAAATTTTTTTTTCAGAAATTAAGCAAATTCAAAGAATCGGAAATTATAATTAGCCTTTACAGCGCCTCGATTGGTGGTCCTTTCGCCTTCATGTAAGTTGGTGGTTTATGTTAGGTATGTGCTGGTGCTGCCTGGTAGAGAATTAGAGTAAGAGAAAGTGGGCGTGCCAGAATGGCACACGTAATCCTACCCACCAATAGGGAGGCAGGAAAGGTGAAGTGAGACTGGGGCTCAAGAGTTGAGCGAATGCGCGCCATCTAGTGTTGATTATGTGAAGGAGAAGTTTTTCTTAAGGATTTTAGGATTACAGCACAATTCCTTTGCTATTATATATATATATATATATATATATATATATATATATATATATATATATATATATATATATTTTACTTTATATTCTTTTGAAGTGTTATGTTTTGGTTTTGAATTAATTAAAAAATTATTAACAGAATATTTTGGAATATATGAAGACTTAAAAAAAAAATGTAGTTTTACAAAAATTTATTTAAAATAGACTTTTTGGAAACATATGCTAATTTATTATTTCATTTTCAGTTACTTTCAACAAAAATACAATACGTTATAATTTTTAGTAAATTTTCTGTGATTTTGTTTTTTACCAAACTTCTCAATAATGATCATTAGAAAGATCCTGAGTTAAATGAAAAGGGACAAATATGAAAGCCTATGGAAAATATTTCCGAATATTTTTCTTCCCCAAAAAAATGTGAGAGGGGGCGCAAAAAACGAACATTCTCAAAGCTATTTCCCCGGGGTGGGGGGAGTTCGGGGCTATGACCATCGCAAAAAGTCACACCTCGTAACTGAGTAAGTTATATCTAATTCCACTATAAGCAACGGGTGCCATGGTTATTTTGCATACGTATATTAAATTCTAATATATATTCTAATATATAAATATTAAACATTAATATTAATCTAATTGTGTAATATATTTTATTTACTCTCGTAAAATGGCATCCATTCTAACAAATATCTTTTATTTCATACTAACCATGGTTTAAAAAATAATATTCGCGGGTCCTTTCCATAGATCCTGCCTTAGCCTATTGTGCCGCTCTAGTGTGACGTAATTTCGCATACAAAGCTATTTTTGCAAAAAATTCATACATATATAAAATATAAATAAATAATAAAATATAAATAAATATTAAAAATTAAATAAATATTAAAATATAAATAAATATTAAAATATAAATAAATATTAAAAATTAAATAATTATTAAAATATAAATTAATATTAAAATATAAATAAATATTAAAATATAAATAATTATTAAAATATAAATAATTATTAAAATATAAATAAATATCAAAATATAAATAATTTTTCAAATATAAATAATTATTAAACACATATTAATCTAACTCTGTACTATATTTTATTCACTGCCGCAAAATTCCAGCCAATAGCCCCTTGCACCGCTCTAGCGTCACGTTATTTCCAACAACCAAATACTGCTTATACGACACCTGTGACGTCACAACCCACAGCCAGTGGCGGATCTAGGGTCATCCAAAGGGTGGGGAGGGTATGCGTAAACGGTATGCGTAAATTCCGCCTAAAAACTCTGATTTTGATACCTTGGCGATATAACTGCCTCCAATGTAAAGATGCAACTTTGTTGTGTTTTATTCTGGTATAATGTGCTTTTGTATAAGAATAAATTTTGTCTCGACGCATTCTGATGATAAAAATTGGAATTTTTTGGCCCTCCACACTGCTTATAAACCACAAGGAATTTTAATGTGCAATGGAATTTATGAAAATTACAATAAAATATTGCACTCGTCTCCGTATTATTCTCAAATCACCATGAACAGAATAACGGTGTAGAATAAAAACAACTGATTTCGAAAAATAGTAACGCAATGCCATTTTAAATTATCACAAATTAAACATATTTTAAAAGAATATAAAAGTGTTATTTTATATTTGCATTGTACAAATCCATTAAGAAATATAAAACTGTTCTGCATGATAAAAATGTTGTAGAATATTATTTTCATTAGGATTTAGTTTGATTTATTAGTTATTTAGAAACTTGTTTGGTACTTATAATTTTTTTTTGTCTAAGTGATTTATTTTCAAACAAGTCGTTGTCATAATTTTGAAGTGTTGAGACACCCTATCGATTTAGAAAAACGAAAAAATTTGCGCCGGAAATTCCTTATACCGATTTATTGAGAATATTTTTATTTCGTAAGCAAACGTAAGATACAATACAAAATTAGTAGTATAACATAAAAAAGCACAACAAAAATAGTTTCATGTGAAAATGTACACGAAGAAAATAACAAATATTGAAATTTTTTGATTAACTTTTAAATATAAATTGAATTTTATGTTTTAAAATATAAAATTAAATGTTACAAAAATTATAGTTTAAGTCTAATTTGCTCTTATTTGAATCTTAAGAGGCCGTTTATTTATTACGACTCACACCCTTGGAGAAGGGGGTCCATCATGCTTGACTGTGGTGTGACATGAGGGAAAAGGGTCTCGGTGATTGCTTGACGTAGCAAAAGTTCCTGAAACATTGCTTTCACAAACTTTGAGATAAGAAACTTTCTTATAGAAATCACTATATCTTCCTAATGGGTTGAAATGTTTTATAAAATACACAGAATGAAAGTTTTAATTACTATTTTAACAACATAAATTTAAAATGAAGTAACATAGGGAGGAGGGCGATGTACAAAAAGGCGAAAAATATTTAGACACAATAAAAGAATGCTCCCTAAACAGTGCAATCAATTATTTTTATTTGAATTTTAATATAATAGAGATTTTAATTTCTGAAATATATATTCGTTGATTTGTTCCAGATTAATTTTGTCCAGCCCATATTATTTTTTATTTAAATAAAATTGGCTTCGGCTCCATTGAAAATTATATCCAGCAGTCTTCGCCACTGATGAGTAATAGACTTTTATTAATGAATTAGTATGGTTGTGGAAATCATGTAAATATAAATATTCGTAGGTTAATTGACAGAGCTAGAGACAAACAATATCTCACCAAATCTGTCGAAGAATTTTAAATTTAGTAGATTACGAAAATTTAAGTACAATGGGGATATGTGAAATATCACCATTGAACTTAAATTTTGATAAATGGTTAGAACTGAAATAGTTAGGTATATTGGTCAAAATAATAAATTTCTTTAAACTATACAAAGACAGACTTTACGCTTTTAATAAGAATACCAACTAGCACAGTTACTATAGTACTTGCTTCAATCCACACAAACTCAGACAAATGATTGAGATATGAATAGAAAAAATTCAAAACGTGTTTTGTCACTTGAAGCGAATCTTAGGAAAACGCAAATTAACTTTTCTAATTCGCATAGACAGATTTCAATTTTGCAAGTTAATTTCAATGTGACAAAACGTATTTTGGACAAATAAAATACCTTAGATAGAAAATTCGGTGGCGAAATCAGTGATGTAATATATAAGTTTTTGATTTTTTTAAACAAAATACGTTTTGATTGTTTGCTTTTCATATATGGTACGATATTTCTTACATGTCAAATTAAAGTTTAAAAATATCATCATTAAGCATGTTCAGTTCTTTGAAATTTTTTTCACTTTACATAAAATTGATGTTTTTAAAAAAATACGATTCAAAGGTATTTGGCTCGGTTTTCCTAATTTAAGCAAATCAACTATCATATAAAGGGTTAAGAATTGATTGTCAAGGATAATGTGATTCCGGTATCACTACTTCATCAAAATACTTGAATAAAACCCAATAGTATTTACAACTGCAGTCTCGCTTTTCGCATCGCTTAAAATATATGAAATTACACGAATGAAAACACAAGAGAAAGAAAACTTACCTGACTATCTAACCCAGCTATTAATGAAGCAATAGCATAGAATTCGCCTTTCCCGATGTTTTCGCTCATCAAAACTAACCATAGCGACACGAATTTTTATTTCCCTCCTTCATTCTCAGATTCACTGACCCCTCATTTCTACAGCGAATCTCCCGCATCCCTTAAAACTTTTAACGAATGGCCGTACTCGGATGATAACAACAAAGAGTTTCAGTTTGCTGTTTCTGTGCATTTGCAGTGTCAAGGTCATCTTGATAAGGCGAAAAGACGCGTAGCCCCCCTCACCCCCAAAGAAAGGGTCATAAAATTTGATCTTCCTCCAAGACTCCCTGGAAACTCAAACTGTGGGTCTCAAAGCTCATAGCCATTATTATGCAGAAAATTTTTTCAAGAAAAACATTATTTCTTGAACTTTTTTTTAGTCATAAGCTATGGAGGGGGCTTTACCTCCTTTTAGCCCCTATGTAAATCCGCCAGTGCTCCAGGCATTGTGTTTCTTTGAAGTTGCAGTGTCCAAGGTCATTTTGATAGTGTGACAAGACGCGTAGCCCCCGCCCCCTCTTCCCACCCCCAAAGAGAACCATAAAACTTGGTCCTCTCCTTAACTCCCTGAAATCTCTAACTATGAAGGGCTGTAGCCCCTCTTCTCACAGCCATTATTTTCCAAAAAATTTTAAAGAAAAAACATTATTTCTTGATTAAAAAAAAAAAAACGTTTGGCCACAGCCCAAGGAGGGGGGGGGGGGGGGAGGGGCTATAGCCTCCTTTAGCCCTACATTAATCCGCCACTGCCCACAGTTTATAATTAAATCCAACCTAATGCGTACGCCGATTTCCACCAATACAAAAATAAAACGCAAAATAAAAAAATCCCTTTAATGTAACTTTTGTATTTCCACTTGGACCCATCCGTCCCTCCTATAGCGCGGGCCCCTTGAGCCCGTTATGAGAAAATAAATCTCATCCCAGTAGCTCTAATATAACACTATTTCCAGTTAAAACAGTCAACGCTCCCCCAGGACCCCCTCCTCCACGGGCCTGCCTCCCCTTATCAAACACAACGTGACCTTTGACTTTATCAAAGATTGCAGACCGCAAGCTCTTTGTCCCAGTCACGTGATGTCATCAACCCGTTCTGTCCATCTCTTAGCGTAGCAAGCGCCAAAACCACATCCAGCTCAATTTTCCCTCTCCACAGGCACGTAGGTATAAATTTTTCATGGGAAGGATTTAGTGACTGAGCAATGGATTTATTTATGTACCTTATTTCAGTGCCTCAACCAGAGGGATCCTCCTCCAAAATTAACAAACGCAACCGCCCCCCCCCCCCCCTCCAAAAAAAATCTAAACTCTCCCTAACCCCCATTTTTTTAAACTTATTAATTTTTATTTAAGTACACAAGAATACATTGGCAGATAAATATCGAAGCAGCAACATCATTTAATTTTCTTGAAATCGTTACCAATATAAGTCATTACCTATTTATAAAATTAGTAAATATCACTCCCTAATTAGGAAATAAATTACAGAACAAATTTAAATTTTAATTATCCTTGTTTAGAATAATATATTTTTGGAGCATCTTGTTTATACGGCCCCGTTTGACAATCTTTTCTCTTTGTAGCCGAAATCCAAATACTAGATAATGAAACACAATGACGTCGTGTAAGGTTTAGTTTGAGATAAAAATGATCCCAAAACATGTTTTTGAAGCCCTTTGAAAACTATTTTACGGGGTAGGACCCCGGAAAATACCGAATTTTCCCAAATGCAACTCAACAAGAAGTATTATAAGATAAATTGAAATTTTTCTAGTTTTTAAAGTATTTTTATGATTTTTAAAGTAATTATATTTTTAATTTTTTTCTTCTTGACTTTCAATGGGAGGGGTTTCAACCCCCTGAACCACCCCCTTACCTACGTGCCTGCATCTCCACAAACAAAATGAACGTTTGCGCTAAAAAGGAGCTATAGTGACCAGGTTATAATATACAGAGTAGCTTCTTTTATTTTTTAAATAACTAGTCTAGTGTTTTTACAAAAATTCTTTTAAGTAGAAAATGTATAAGTTTTTGCAAAATGTTGCTATTTTACACATATATTTTTTTCTCAAAAAGTTTTAACTATTTTTTTAAAACTGTATGTGATATTTCTTGTCAATAATATATATTTTTTTAACAAAAAAAAAACAAAGCTGTCATTTTTTTTAAAGTATGCTTTTTAAAATCTTCAATTAAAAAAAAAATTACGAGTACAATTTTTTTTACAGAATATGGTTTATATAATGGTACTTTAATTGTATAATAAATTTTGTAACATGAGAAAAAAAATAATAGAAATTGCTCGTTTTTAAACTTGTAGAATTTTTAAAGTTAGCATTTGTTTTTTTCAATATGTAAAGCGTTATTTTATGCAATAAAAAATTAGTAATTAAAAAAAAATGAATGAATATTTAGATATAATTTTTGTATATTTCTTGGCACTTTGCTTTTTGCACTTTCTGTGCACTTTTCTTTTGCACTTTTCTTGCGAACTATTGCAGTTTACATGTTTGCCCATATATGTCACGCTCTTAAAAAATATACAGTAAATAATTTGTGTACAAAAACTTGATTCGATTTTTTTTTGCATACTAGATCAATCTTTTATTTTAGCTAAAAAAATTCTAAACTTGAAAAATACACCAACTTTTAGAATTTGGAGACAATGCGTAATTTCACAATAAGTCCATGTCTGTCACGACATATTTTCTTATTAATTAAAATAATATTCCTCGGATTCAAATTTTTTAATTAATTATAATTCCAAAAGAACGAACCTACGTGTGTTTCATCAAACCCGATTGTGGTCTGCCTTTGCGCAGTGGCAGCCCGTGGTCTAAAATGTTAGTGCAGCCGAAATCATGTGAATCCACCCCCCCCCCCCCTATTTTCCAAAAACCTTACATGAACGGAAATTCTTTATTATTCACTACTCAAATCAAGTTTCCTTTCAATTTTTAAAAAATGATAACATGCGAAAAAAATAGAAAACACTTACTTATTTTTTGAAAATAAAAGCAATCCTGCTTTCTTTTAAACATGCGAATCGGTCAATTTTAATATTAACTTTCATAACGAAACAACAGCAGGACCATGTCCTGAAACAACAGCACACAGTAAATTTATCACGAAAACCATTTCCGTTTGGATATAATCTCGTAAGTTCTCGTTTCACCCATGAGTCAATCAGCATATCGAACCTCAAGTGCAGCTAAAACAAGAAAACTCATTTCGGCTGTACCTTCTCACAAATGCAGTGCATTAGCATGGGGGGAAATCTTCATACTACATAGAGGTTGCCATGGCAAAGATGCAGCCGATTACGAATTTCGCTTTTTGGTTGCAGTTTTGATTGAATGGAGTTTTTTCCCCTCCTAAATTGTGCATTGACAGGCTTGCTATTTATCGGATATTTTGTTTACTACCGTAGAAATTTCATTTTCAATCCTATTCTTCATTTAAGAAAATTAGTAAAATATCTGATTTTAGTTTTAAAATACACTAATGAATTTAGGTGCAGCCTGGCTGTACTTGCTGTAGTGGACGAGCCGCCACTGCTGCCTTTGCGTGCATTTTTAATGACAAAACATGCAACGGTAAGGTGTTATCAGTTGCGAAGATTCTCCAAGTTACAGTAGCGCAATCGGGTGTTGACCTTAACCTCCTGGGGTCATTTCCTGTAGGAGGGAGATGTAAGTTCTTGCCGTTCTGCCCCCTCCTTCGTAACGTGGAACCGCAAGACCCCCTCAACCTTATGTGAGATTAAATTACCACTTGACGCTCACTATTCACTTTCAAACCTTCCAGGAGCACTGCTTAGAAGTAATGACGAGGGGAAAAAAAACGAATATACAAAAAAAGAAATTCACCATGGGTTGCTTTGTAGCTCCTTTGCGTTGCGTGACGGTGAGGCATGCAAGGTTTGGCGAAGCAGCTTCGTTTTTTCCCACCTCTGAGTTAATATTTTAATCACCACATAATTCCATTTTAAATGGTTAACAAATTTTAGTTTATAACGTGAATACATCTTTATACATCTTACGCTCCGAGTACAGCGGTCATTGGCAGAAATTTGCGCGACATTAAAACAGTGACGGCTAGTGGGGTACAGCCATGGAGTAAAGAAAAAGGTGGAGATGATTTGGTGAGATTTCATGAGACGTAAGTTAGTAACCCCAAACTAGGCACAAACAAACCTAGTTTGCAGTGATTTTCCTACGAGGGATGCATTATTTCCAAATTAAGAAAACGCATGCTAAAACTTAAACAATGACTATTTGTGCAGTTGTGGGATGCAGTACAAGTTCCAAATCGATAAAGGATGCTATTATTTCCACCTCATTGGTAAATTAAATTATAAAATAAATTATCGCCAAGTACTGGCACAAAATAGTGCTTTGGAATATCGCCAAATACTTCGCCAGTACCTACTTTTTCAGCGGTTGCTTATTTCGCATTGCAAACCGGTTTTAAACTTGATCGCACCTCCACCTTCTTCTTTACTCCGTGGGTACAGCAAGTACAGCAGGGCTGCACCTAATTTTATTAGTGTTTTAAAACTAAAATGATATATTTTACTAATTTTCTTAAATGAAGATTAGAATTGGAAATGAAGACGAAATTTCTACAGTAAGTAAAAAAAATCTCCGATAAATAGCAAACCTGTTACCGTAATACACAATTCAGGAGAGGAAAAAACTCCATTCAATCAGAGGCGTAGCCAGCATTGGGTTACTTTGGGTTAGAACCCCCCCCCATAGCCAAGTTAATTTTTTTTTTGATAAATAACAAATGCAAAAAAAAGAAAAAAAAAGATTTTTTTCTTTGATTTCTATAGAGAAAACACACGTCGCATTTATTTCCTGGTATACCCCACATGTATCTCCTGCTCCTTTCCCTTCTGTCCCCTGAAGGGATGATCTTAAGGAGAACAATGGTGAAACAACCTTGAAGACAGGAAATTCGACTTTGTGTGTGTGTGGGGGGGGGGGGGGGGTAGTAGGTCTGTATGATTGTCTTGCTTGTTTGTACATGTAAAAGGATACTTTTCTTAACACTTGAAATGGGGCGGCAGTTGAGCCGGAATTCACAGTGCATCAATCCAGAAATTGCTTGCCCCCCCCCCAATAATTTGGAAACCCTAAAAGTTTGGAATTTCAAGGTTTATAAATACCCGAGTTGGGAAAATTTATGTCTGAAGAAAATTAATATTTTTAACAAATGAAAGCAAAAACACCAAGGTTATTAAGAGAAAATTAGAAATTGTCCAACTTGTAAAATTAAACTTAAATTCGTGTGTTTGGTTTCAGAGTTCACTGCACACTTTCTACCGATATGACGCTAAGGCTCCAGGTGGAGTTGACTAATGTAGTCTGTAGCCGAGGCAACGCCAGTGGCGGAACTGTTTTATAAATTTCATTGTATTTTTTATTGCGTCAAGCGAAAAAAAATTTTAACCGTGGCATCGTTTCCTTAAAAAAAAATCCCACATTTTAAATATATAATAAATTGTTTAAATTAAGGAGCAATGTTTTCAGATTTCCAGCAGGCGACTAAAAAATGGTCGCATCTGCTCATTCTGTTGTTCGTTATTGTCAAAGTTATATTATATGTTTTAACGTTCAGATTATCATTTAAAGAATTTTAAAATATATGGCGTTGCACTTTACGCAAACGTCACACAGTGTTCTTTTTATTAAAATAACTTCTCTTTTAATTGTGTTAGGTGCGATTGTCTAAATCAAAATCATCTCCTTTTTATTCGAAAATCACTTTTGTTTCATATAACCCTATTGGTTTTGCCTTCCACAATGTAAAATTTCTTTCAGCTAATATTCGAAGCGCCATGGCGCTTCGAATATATGGGACAGGCGCGTCAGTCCCATATAAATTTATAGTCTCGTGTCTAGGATTTTTTTTTGTTATTTTGTTTTGTTTTGTGATTAACCAATTAACCAAGCGACGGTTCGGGGCCTATCCCGAAGAAAAGACCTGGGAATAATGCCTCGTATTTTTTAATCATGGTCAGATAACGAGAATAACACCCGAGCTGGTATTCGTACCCGACGCCGTTAAGTTGGGAATTTCGAATCGTTAAGTTGGGAAATTTCTTGTCTCACCCCCCCCCCCCAATTTTTTTTTGTGTGACGCCACTGCCTACGTGTTTTAAGCTTTTAATTTACTTCTTAATTATAATTTATAAATAATATTTAATCAATTAAAATTATTAATTTTAATTTAAAACTACTGCTTAAATTAAAAAATATCATAATTTAAATTTACTAATTTAAAATTACTACTTAAAAATGATTATGATTAATTAAAATTACTAATTTAATATTATCAAGTAAAATTGCTAATTTAAAATTATTAATTAAAAATGATTAATTAAAAATGATTAATTAAAAATTATTAATTAAAATTGCTAATTTAAAATGATTAATTAAAATTAATAATTTAAAATTATTAATTAACTTTTATCAAATTACTAACTAAATTTTTTTCAAATTATTAATTAAATTTAATTAAAATTATTAGTTAAAAAATTTCAAATCAGTTATTAATAAAAAAAATATATTTGGTTTTGGTCGGATCAAAAATAATTTATGGACCCCCCCCTTCGGACAATCCTGGCTACGCCACTGCATTCAATCAAAACTGCAGCCAAAAAGCGAAGTTCGAAATCGGCTGCATCGTTGCCATGACAACCTTGCAACCAAGCATGACTTCCCCTACACGCTAAAATGGAGGTTGTGACGAAACAAATGCAGCCCAAAAGGATTTTTTCAAATCTGCTGTACTTGGGACTGTTATGAATTGATTGGCTCGTGCGTGAATCGACGGGGCGGGCTGGGGGGAAACCGAGAATTTCCAAGAATCTTTTCAAACGGAAATATTTTTTCTGATAAGTTTACACGTGTGTTACAGTTTCGTTACTTAAATTAATATCAAAATTCACAGATTCGCGAGTTTAAAAGAAAGGAGGATTGATTTAATTTCACAAAATAAGTTAGTGCTTTTTATTATTTTCGCATGTTATCATTTTGTAAAAATTGAAACGAAACTTTGATTTTAGTAATAAATATTAAAGAATTTCTGTTCATGTATGGTTGCGGAAAATAGGAGGTCACATGATCTCGGTTGCACTAACATTTTTAACCACGGGCCGCCATTGCAGTAAAAGTGTTGATATTCCAAGGCCCCATAACTTCAGCAGGAATCAGCCTATGGAGATAAATAACCTACCAACATAATGTAGAGAAAGGAAAACCGTGTCTACCAAGTTGGCCATTAATCTCCCACCCTGACTTTGTATCGCATACAAGGCCTGATTAAGAAATTCAAGCCAGGGAAACCCGTCATCGCTCATTTACGATGCAATTGTACTCAAAGCAAACCAAGTACGTCCATGTACTCATTTTTAAGCAATTTTTTTTACAGTGTACTAGTACAGTTATATACCGTATGCTTCCATGTTATGTCATATTACAATTGCTTTTGATTAAGTTTGAAATATACTTTTAAAAAAATCTTGAAAGATATCCCCTTATGCCAAGGAAACTTTATAACGCCGAGCTTGATGCAAGGTCATGAGAGTTTAAATAATCCGATTACTTATCAAAAGACTTATTGTCGAACGTTGAAAACAGTAGGACATGTCAAATGTCAACAGCGGATCATCAAGAGAAAAAGTGTCTCTACAACACTAACTTGTCATCAACTGGAAACATCAAGTTACAGCTTTATATCATAAATTCGAAAGAGATTTGTCATTTTTTTTATGGGTTAAGCTTTTAATCTTATACATGAATTCTTTGTATGAAAGGATATTAATTAAAAAAATACTTGAAAAAACTATACATTGATATACAACAGGCATGTAAAAAGTAATTATAAAAAAATGACACCTATTACTTTTTGAAAGGGGCTATTATTATAACCCGTAACAAGTGATCCGTTCCGTCTAGAGCGAAAATTACAAGTTACAGGTTTGTAACTTGTAAAAAAAATGTCGTTGTTAAAAATGCTTTGTCTATCTTGAAAGAGAAAAGTTATATTTCTGTAATAAATCGTCAAAATGCAAAATTAATAGAATGAAAGAGGCATGTCTTTTCAGTTTACAAATTTATGTTTGCCGACTGCCGTCCCACAGTGGGGTATTTTTTTTTTATTTAGGCGGACAACAATATTCGTCATTTAGTATAAGCAAATTATACTTAATTAGTATTTCAAGTAAACTTAATGCAATTAGGGGAAGCTGGCTAAGACGGGTAAGGGTTATCCCCCCCCCACCCCCCCGGTAAATGTAGCCACATATCGGATTTTTTTCAGAACTTCATCAATACACTCGGAGTTTTACCTATACGGCCACTGACATCGTTCATATGCGTTGTTGTATGATTAACTAAAGATAGGTATATTTTTTACACTCTTTTATAATACTTCAAAGTTAATATTTCGTGTTTTAATTGTATGTATGACAGAACTCTCGTTCATACCATCCTGTTGTACGTATTTTTAAGCTCAAAAAGCAGTATTTTATGTTGTTATAAGCCTATCCCTGAAACTCAAGAACGTGGCTTGGAGTGTCCAGTGACCGCGAATGATTTGAAGAGGACCACCAGTGACTCTACTAGGTGGATTTTGTGTAATGATTGTGGACGGTGGGACAATAACTCTTGTGCTGATGTTGAGAGTGAAGATGAAGACTCTATTCATGTGTGTGTTTTGTGAGAAAATTAATGATTTATGTAAATTAAAAAATTGTTTACTAGTGAGTAATTTTTATCTAATTTTTCATTTTCTACATTTTTTACTTTTAGGATTTAGAGCGAAAACTTAGAACACCCCTGTTTGCTTCGCATGTGGGGCACTTTCTCAAAACTCTTTCACGGAAAAATTCGTTATATTTCAAAAATAAGAACACATAATTACCATTGTGAATAAATTGCCAGTAATAACAATAATTTGCCAGTTACAATGGTAAACAACAATATGTGGGAAATAGAAGGGGAATCTAGGATTGAAAATTAACTAAGAAATTGAATTAATTTACCTAGACTCATACATTGAGTATTATGCATTACCGCAACTTCCTTTGAGATTCGTTTAGTTAAGCGTTACTTTATTTCAGCAGTATTTATTTTCATTTAACGTCTGTTGATTGGACGCATCCTTCCGACGTTGAATGATCCATCAGAAGCAAGGTTATGAACAAGACATACAGGAGCATTTTGAATCTTCGAACTATGCTAACGAGAGTCGGAATAATAATGGTAAGTAACTGATCGTTCTCTCTCCTTCTTAATCTCACACAAGTTCTTTCCCATTCCTTTTGAGAATACATCTCTTTGTGAACTTTGTGACCTGTATTCCTTGTCAGTTTTTGCAACGAAGTGTGCGGACTTGACAAGGAACGGTTAGTTGCAAACTTGAGAAAAGGCCTGGCTTGCAGCCATACAAAACAGTTTCCACTTCACTCAAATGTCTTCGATTTAAAAAAAAGAAGGTTATTAAGAAGATACGCACTGAAAGGAATTTAGTGCACTTATCTTCACGAATTTTGTTTTCAGGCTTTAGATGTCTGTCGAATGATTTTTTGTTCAGGCACACTTCAAACGTCTCGATTTTGAAAAAAAAAAAAAAAATAGTAAATTCGAAAATATATTTTTCGGATTTGGGGTTTTGTCAACTTTTAGTCTACTGAGTTCAAAATGGGTCGGATTTATTGAAAATAAAGTTGATAGTTTAGCAGTTTCTGATACTACAGATATTTTCGCCTCCTTGAACTTTTTATAATTTTCAAAGTGAGTCGTATTTTCTGGTTTTATATTGATTCAAAACTGTGAGTTAAGATGTAATCCATCAGTTAATATGTATTTTACTATACACATTCATTGGCTTACAAAACCAAACCATTTATTTGGCTACTTCAACTAGAGCGGATCTGCGCCTCACTGAATCCAAACACCTCATTTAAGAAGTTTAACAAACCTTAAATAAATAGCTTATCTCAGAAAACCCATAAGTGTAATGGTAACTCAATGGTGGTTAAGGGGTTTCGATTCAAATATGGTCTCATACGTTTAAATTATATAAAATGAATCATTAGTTGAGAATATTCTTTTATTCATTTAATAATATACATAAATAAGTTTATAGCACCGATTCATAAACAAATAGTATTTTCTACAGAACAATTACAACGCATCAGTAAATGTAAGTTATACATAAAATCATTTAATTAAAACCTACCTTGAGAGTTTACAGTTTTGTTTCTTTCAACTTTATAAGAACAAATGAGTGTAAATAATATATACGCATAACAAACATCTAAAAAATTAAAATAGTAATTCAGAAAACGAGGAAAACGCTTGCTTGTTTAAGTACACTATTTAATAACAAAACAAAATAATAGCATCATAACAGCTATTTATATAACAACAAAATTTTTTAGACAAATGTAAAATATACTATTTGAAAATACATTTAATGTAATAAACATCTTACTAATTTGTTTCAGATATATGCTAACAAAGTAGATACGAGAATATTAATATTAAAGAAAGAAATTATATGTATAAGCAAAATACATATAATACCTTCAAATCTGCTTTCAAAATTAAAAAAACTATTATTGCAGCATTCCCATTTCTAATAAAATATATTTGGCTATATAGCTTATCACACATGACCTTTATCCATTTGATAAACTGATTAAAATATATTCTATCAATATTCTTTACTATAAAGGTAACAATAATGAAGTAAATAAGCAATATATATGCAATGTACTTGTGAAATGTTAAGGCTTTTCCATTGCACGTTGGCATCTTTGGTAAATTGTTTTATTTGTATAGTTCAAAGGCACTTGATAGACTGACTAGCAATTGTGCCATTTTAAATTTACTTATTTAATATTATACTGATGAAGAAATGAAGGTGTTATGCGTTACATTAGTCAGTATAAGTTATAGTCTAAAACAAGCAACACCATCGTTATTTTTAATGCCAAAACCTTTAAAGGTGGTAACAACACTTTCATAAAGCAATTTAATCTTGAACTTGATTTTTTTAAAATCGAATTTACTTGTTAAATTTTCAGATTTTTGGCAATAAAACTATTCAGGAACCCTGTGCTGCATTCATTAGTGGCATTGATATTCCCTAGAATTTTTATTACATTGGGATCTTTAGCTTTACATCTTTGTAACAGAATAACTTGTTAAAAAAAAAGCTCAAAAGTTAAAAAAAATATATCAAGTTATTTATACCACTTATTTCAAAATACTAAAATTTATAGACAAACAGTAAATAGGTATTTCGATTGGTATAGGTTTTTTACATTTTATCAATTACTTGTAAGCATACGAAATTAGAGAAATTTGCAAGACTTCCATATATACAGATATATTTTTGATTTCAATACGTACGAAGGCACTAATATTTACAATGTTGAAAAATATATCATAATATCTTGAGATATTCCAATTTAATTACATATAATAACGGGCATATATAAAATTATATCTTTTACGCCAAAAAGTATTCTATAACTCCAAGTATTCATATTTCTTCATCCTGTAAAACCACAATACTCCTACTAACAACTTTGCAGATGAACTTCTATAGAAAAATAAGCATGGAACAGTCAGGATTTTGGATCATTCACTTCTGTGTCCATAGTGATTGCCGAAAGAAGTGTACTAGTTTCAGGATTGATGTTTTGGACGATTAAAGATAGGCAATCTAAGCTTGATACATTAGTGCTCTCTGAAGTACCTGCAAAAGACAATGAGTCAAAATATTATTTTTACTTCAGGGTGGCAACAAAAATCTGGAAAAAAAAGTTCCATGATTTCTATGATGGTGTCACAAAAATTTCCTTGATTTTACAATTACATTAAACAAATTTGCAATACATGCTTCGTATAGAAACAAAGTATCTACGCTACAATAATGCAATAAATATATTGCATTATAAATGAAAAATTATGAGGAATACTTACACAGTTAAAATAATAATTTATGGATACAACACAAAATTATACAACTGCGACAGGCAAGTAAGTAAACATGTTCTCTGGAAGCAGAGAATGCAAAAAAGCATTTTTTTCTTCAAATTATTCCTTTTGTAGACAATTTCAATGTTTTATATGTTTCTTATTCAAATCTGTAACAAATCGCACCTTCATTAGTCGAGCACATGTTGTTTACAATCCAAAGTCCAACGTGCTTTGCTTTTGTTTCTCCCTCCAGCAGTGGTTCACGTTTCTATCAACAACTGAAATAGACATGCACACCGCCATTTTTTTTAAAATTCTTTTTTAAGGAGGGAAAGGAAATTTCTAAAACTGAACTATGCAGAATAGACGATAATTGCCGTTTTTGTGATCCAAATTCGAAAATTTCCCTGATTTTTTGTGAAACTTTAAACTTCTCCCTGACATTTCCAGAATTAAAAAAATTCAGTGATAATTCCCTGATTTACCGGTTTTCCAGCTTGTGTTGCCACTTTGTTACTTTCACCAAGAAAAATGGAATTTTATACAGAGCGATTGAAAAGTTGCTATCTTCAAATATTTGTATCGTCGAAGTTCCAATCTGCTTAATTGTAGAGAAGTATTTCTTCTTATTTTATTTTTTTTACATAGAAGGATCCTATTAAATAAGATATTTTCTAAGATGTGATATTACTTGGCAACATTTCAGGAAAAACGTGAGAAAAGAGTTTCCTATTCAATTTTATTGCAAACTTTCAGAAGCGATGTAACTAGAGTATCCCAGATGCAAAACAGGTTCTATCCAAAAATTCGAAAAATGAGATTTTGGTATCAATATAGGTAGGTACATTATAACTTTGGCTTGAATTTGAAAATATAATAAAGGAGTAAAAACCGCTCTTTACTAATAGAAATTTAAAAAAAAAGTCATACTAGCGACAGTTGAGCGTCAGCGATAGTTCGTTTTATGATTGGCTGGAATATGGATATAGAGGTTTACTTCTTGTACTAAAACAAGATGGCGGCGCATACATTTGCCAAACCAGTAAAAAGCTTTCGTAGTTACTAAACAAGTTATGCGAAAATGAAAATTTAGATTACTTTTTCAGTAATCTGAGAACATACACGATTTAGTGAATTGATTTTGGTATTTTTTTTTCATTTTTACAAAAATAAATAAATTATTATACTATTAACAATAGTTAAGTTTTGACAGTTTTTCGCGATGTACTCAAAAAAAGTTAAAAGCATATATAACTGTTTTTGCATCTGGCATCATAATATTGTATGCAACAATTATTACATAGGATTAAAATATAATAACATGAAAAATTACCCCTACCAATATATAACAATAAATTTAGTAACGACAATAATTTTTAAATTCTTGAAATTTAATTTTGTATTGATATTTAATTCCTTTACAGAACATATTTACGAATCAATTTCACAAAGTATTAAAAAAGAAAAAAATAGGTTTAATAATCATAATCTAAAAAAAAACAAATATTCCCTCTGCTGAAGTAATAACCACACCAAAATCAATTAGTCCTTTTTCTGTATGTTAAGAAACACGTTTTTTGTCTTACGCTATTAACACTAATTTAACGCATTTAATTTCTACATTATTAAGTTCACAAATGTTCGATCTCAAGCCAAAAAAGCAGTTCATTTTTAACACGTAGTTCATTCTTAACACCTTTTTCTTAACTAGGCTAAATTTATGTTCTCAGGGGTCAATTCACAACAGGGCAGACAAGAATAGCTCCCATTGTCTCATTGACGTGAAAACAGTTCTAAATTTGCATGGAGATTGAACTGTTTGTACGATCAGGTCCCTGCCACCCAAGATTTTAAAACCTTTTTGCTGACATGATAAAATAATGACTATTTAAAAAAAAAGAAGTTAAAATTAATCCTTACCTGTCTTCAAGGAAAATTTAATTTGCATTTGAATTATATAAATAAGTTTGATAATTAAATAAAACATTTTTATTTGTTTTATTCTATTAAAAGATAACTTGAAAAGTTCTGTATTTATAAAGAGTCGATATTGATTTACAAAGAAAAAATGCTTTTAGGGCTTTATGGAGGTAAATTGGCACCATGTATTTTCTTTATTAATTTTTATATGAATTTAAAGTAATCCAATATAAAAAAAAGAGTTAAGTAAAGAGTTAGAGTAATTGACATCCCTAATCGGAATCTGAGATGATGACTTTCTGGGAACTATATATAAGAAAAACAATCCTGAAGATCTAACAACCTACCTAATACTCCTCCTGTTCAACAGTTATGCCAGTTGTTCGGACCCTGCCTTAACCGAGATGCCCCCTTCAAAGTTCATATTTGCAATGGTAAACTTTATTTATGTAGCCTAGAGCTAATGTTATGTTAAATTAATTGTCATACTGGAGGCGAAGGCTCTCCCGGAGCCATGACTTTCGTAAACCCTGAAGACTCAATAGAGTTAGAGTAAAAAAAGAGTATCTTTATATATATTTCTCTTACACGGTGATTGAAAACCACTGTTTTTCTGTACGCTGAGTGGCAACAGTTAGTTTGTTTACTAAATTCTGTTGCGCCCGTATTTTTATTTTGCCATTATGTAAGCCATTTTGACGATTAGCCCCTTCAATTCATTAGTAAATAATTATTTTGTTGATGTCAGCTTAAATTAGGAAGAATATAAACCCTATTACATTAAAAATAGAAGTTTTGAAAAACGCTTTTGAGTTTTCAAATGAGCGGAACATTGACGTGGCGCCATCTATTGGCAATTCTGAAAACTAGATTTCTATTACCTTCATTTTTATGACGTACTAACTTAGTTACGTACACACTTCTGGTAGGCAAGACTATGGTAAGCTTAACGTCAATTATGTCAAAACAAACTACCAATAATGTTAAAAACTAAACTAAAACGCAAGAAAGGTGTGAAAATAACGTGGAAAATAATAAATAATGGTAGAAATAAAATAATAAATAATGGCTTGCCAGTGATTCCATTGTTTTCATTTGTAGTTTAAAAGAAATTAAATGATTTTATATTGATTTACATGGCCAAAAAATATATTGATGCCAAGATGAATTATAATTTAAATTTAGTTTCAACGTTTAAAATTTTTGGTAATATAATTAAAAAAAAGTATTGTTACTAGGACACATTGTTATTGTGTCCTACCTTTTAGCGAGCGAAGCGAGAAGTGGTTTGCGGAGCAAACCTATGAGGATTGCGTAGCAATCCTCCGGGGGTTGGCGGAGCGTTAGCGGAGCAGGGGGCGGAGCCTCCTAGTTTAAAGTAAAAGAATATCAATTTTGCACCGAAGCAACGCAATATGCAAATAACGAAAGTAAAATTTTGTTTAAAGACTTTTTTTACAAGGAACAAACATCTTTCTCTAATACCCCATTCTTCAATACAGAGTAATTGTTCATAATCTTTTACGCAATTTTTAATTTCGAAATACAATTTTCACGACTCATCTCATATTAAAATTTTAATTTTTTTTTTAAATTTAAACTTTTAATTTTGTAACTAATAAGCCATAAAAGTATTATAATTTAAAAAAATATAATTCCGACTCAGACTGTCTGTTCAAAAACACATCGACTAACAAACGCGGAAAATCCCAAGACAGATTAAACGAATTAAAAATTTCTATTTAGAATTTCTATATCTAGTTTTTAATTTTCTGCATAAAAACTTTAAAATATCTGCATTTTCCCTTCATGACTAAAAATTGAATTTTTTTTGTATGATTTTTACAGTTTTTGTGAAGGATATTGAAACAAAAACCTTTAATTTCAAAACTCTTCAAAACAACTGTAGTTTTCCTACATAAAACCTTCAATTTCAAATTTTTGATGAAGGTTTTATGCTGCCATTTTTTGCTGGGACTGTAGGGGGAGATAGGGATCATTGGTACAATTTTTTTAAACTACTGGAAAAAAGCACTAGATTTTTATATTAAACTAATAATTGTAGTATAAATTAATAAACTTAAAAAAAAACATTTTTTAATTAAAATTTTAAAGTTGTATTAATTAATACGCTTCTCTGAAATAAATATTTTTCCAAAACAAAATATTTGTAACCCCGTATCAGGATCCCTGATACGGGGTTCATTGATACAGACCTGGGAAACGTTGATTTATGTGTAGTTTTTTATTAGTAAAGGACACTATTAAGTTTTTTTGTGTAGTATTTACTTCGAGCATGAATCGTCTGTAGTAGAGAGAATATGACGTCATAATCGTGAAGCCCACATCTCAGAGCAAAAGGCCCATATCACGTGCCATCTCTTCAAAATTATGAATTAAAAAATACTCGCGATTGGCTGATGAATTGAGAAATGTGTAACAGTGAAAATTTATGAATGGTATGACGTAATTAACCACGTGTCTGAGGCCATACATGTTGGCTTCACTTTGATGTTAGCGAGAGTGACGTCATGACTTCTACTAATGACTACTGCAAAGGATCCATGCTCGAAGAGTATTTATTTAAAAAACACTAAATTAAAACTTTTAAAGCACAAAATACCAATAATTAACTTTTAACCAGTTAGTGAAGAACACACCAGTTAATACAATATCAACATAATATCTCAAGGTGAAATTTTCTTTAATTATTACATATTCACTAAAGAGAGATTCGCTATTTAATCTATCTAGGGCTAAAATAAGCTTTTCTTAAGTAGGCCAATTTCTTTAGGTTACAATGATTCATATCAAAGTGCCCATCGTGTCCTTCATCAAATAACATACAAGAAAAACAAATTAATTAAAACCTGCAACAAATGAGTCTTTTCAAATACTTAACACAACCCAAATTACCTGGCTTATCTTAAGGAATACCTCAGATAAATTTTCAACTATGTTTTCTATCAGTTACACTCAGTTTGAAATTCGACAAGGATAAAATTCTTAATCTCGAAATACATATCCATGTCTAGACACCATAAATAGTCCCGTCCGTTTTTCTTTTTATAATTTATTGAAGAAGTAGTTTAATAAATCATAACTAATGCTCTAGTTGTGACAAGTTCTACCCATTACCAGGAAACTTTAATTACCGGGAAAGAAATAAAAGAAACTTATGCGTAAAATCTCATATAAACTACAGGATCCTTTTCTATTTTATACTGTAATGTATGTGACACACTAATCAATTTATTTGATTAATTCAAATATACATCGACAGATTAGGGGGAAAAATCATCCCGCTGATTTGCTATCGACTCTATGGAGATTCAAGTTGAAAGTTTAAAACAGGTTACATCATTCTTAAATTTTGGATCTATGTATGATGCATTGTATAGCTATTTTCTTTTTGAATCTTTTATTCTTAACGAGCTATACATCTTAGTATAAAAAGGATTTTATTACTAAATTATACGCTTTAAACTATTGTATTTTTGCATTTTTAATATTTTTTAATCATTAAATTAAAAATTATAATAAAAGCTGTTCAAGATACAAATTGTACAACTGCAACTAGACGCCATATCGGACACGTATGTTAAGTTTTGAAGGGATGTGTAGAAAAAAAAATCCTAAATGATTTAGACATCAACAACTTAAATCACCAGGAATATTAAAATACATCAAATTTCCTGGAAACTGTTTATTTCCTGCACTGTATTTTTTAAATAGGTTTACTATTTAGCAATTAAAGGACAAAATACTACAAATTAAAAGTAAATTGTTAAAAGAATGAAAGCTCTCTCTCTATACACACAACCCAGCAAAAAAGTCAGCATGAAACCTTCATCAGAATTGTTAAAATTTAAGGTTTTTTGAAGGTTTTATAAAGGATATTGAAACAAAAAACTGCAGTTTTTTTAAAGTTTTTAATTTTCCTACATAAAACCTTTAAAATATCTGCATTATCCCTTCATGATTACAAATTGAAGGTTTTTTGCAGTTTTTATGAAGGACATTGAAACAAAAACCTTTAATTTTATAGATCTTCAAAAAAACTGCAGTTTCCTGCATAAAACCTTCAATTTCAAAATTTTGATGAAGGTTTTATGATGACTTTTTTTGCTGGGAACATTATAGTACATACTTTTTAATAATAACCTTGAAGGAAAAAGAAGTACTTATATGAGCTACAATATTCAGTGATCCTAATTGACCTTCGAAGCTACACTTTTATTACTTCAGAAAAAGTTATCCTCCTTTAAAAAAAAAAACATCGTTCTACCCCTGCTTTACCGCACTCAAGATTCCCGCTTTGAAGAATACATTCTACCTTTTTTTTTTTTACCCCAAGAATTACGTTTTTCCACGCATATTGCAGAGACTGCGGTAAATTCTCAGTGGGGTCGGGGTCTTCCCTTCATCTTTGCCGAAAGTGGGGATTAAGCGGTTTAGCTCAAGCAACACGTGAAGTTGCGACCCCCTCAAACCCCCCTGTTTTTTCCCCTTTCGTTTAGAGTACTGCCCTCTCGTCACCAAACTAACGACCTGATGACAGTGTTTCAACGGAATTCATAGGAAAGGAACACGTAGCTTTAGTGATGCCAAAATATTGTACTTCGACTTCTGACTTGAAGTTAAAAAATAAATAAAAAAAATGACTATATATTATTTTGATTACTGCCACAATAAAAGTTTTTTTTTTTTTATTTGTTATTATTTCTGGGTTACAGTTTTAAATGGTTGTTGTATTATTTGATTCAAGGAAAACATAGTACAGCTTAAAAACAAATTGGGTATACACAGGGCACACTTAATTGTTGTTTTGAGTTTTGTTTTAAATTAGTGAATGTTCAAGATGTTAATAAAAGTTTCACTCTGCGCGTGAAGATTAAATCTAGTGATGTAAAAGTAAGACTATGTGTTCTATGGTTCTGGGGCCGAACGCAAAAAATGCCGAAAAAAAATAATGTAGGGTTCCATGGAAAAGAAACTTTTGTTGTATTAACGGACAAGTCCCTCAATAAGGAATTTTACTTAAACACTCAGAATATCACTTAAATTTGAAAAATAATTTCCACATAGGTGACAAACTATTCGAACCTACATTAATTGCGGAATTTTCTGCATTTATAAAGCTATTTCTTCCTTAAGAAATAATATTCATAGACGAGTGTATATAAACCTTGCATATCAAAACACGATTAGAATATATAACCCTCACCACAGGTCGATAACGATAATTAATGCTGCCGAAGGGGATATATTCAGTTTACTTTGCTACATCCCAAATGTTGTTTTCAATACATACAGCGATGTAACTTTTAGTTTGAAGATATTTTTAAAAATGTCAATTCGGGCAATACATCCCCTATCGTCTACGGGGACCTTCTGAAGGCCCCCCCACACATATATATATATATATATATATATATATATATATATATATATATATATATATATATATATATATATATATATATATATATATATATATATATATATATATATATATGAAAGAAAATTCCTATAACCACCCCCTTTTCTAATCCTGACCCCTTGTAAAACCCCTCTTAAAATCCCCTAACATCTATCCCTTAAATTAACTAAGCACAATCTGTGCCTTTTTCTCTTATTCCAAGAACTCACTTTTTCCCTAAAAGATTATCCCTACCAATCAACGACTGTGCTTCCGAACCGATACGAATTCCCTATTTTCCCTCCTGGTAATATGAAAAATCCCCATCTCACGACACTTGGTGTTCGGCTGCCGACACGAAAGGATGTAAGCTAATTCTCTGAATAAACATGTTTCTGTGAAATCTACTCGGCCCAATCATGGATTAATTTAGTCACGACTGCAATTAAACTAATGAAATGACCACCCAGTGGAACATTTCAAAAAGTCGACAGCGATTGAAGTCCTGTTACGGCGAATTTTAGCGCAAATAGCTTCCCATAGCCTTGCTAGCCGAACACTAATCCAGCAGATGTCCGAGCCAACGTACAGCGATAAGTGGCCAACCGGAATACCATTCTGGAACTGAAACGCATCCATCCTAGGAGGTTTCCTGCCGTGAAAAACTATCGTTCATTACCGATCCCGACGGATTTGTAAGCCGGTTGCCGAGAATGAGTCCTACTGCGTAGTTCCTGGCACATAGAAAGCCGAACCGAAAGTTAATAATAAATTGAGCGAAGCGTTCGGAGTTCCGTAGGGGCGAAGCCCCTTTTACCTCCTATATGACTGTTAATAGTGAACACATGAGTTTATAAAATTGCTTTGCCTGGGATGTAAATTAATACACGTATTTGTATTTACAGGACAATGAAGGACGGACAAGACAACGACAGCATGTAAAAACAGTAAAAAGAGGAGGCATTAATGCCTACCTCTGAAAAGATGAAAAAGGTATCTCTGTGGATACTTGTGTCTGGGGACATTACAGTAAGAGTCAAAAATGTTGAGGTGGCATAAAAGCCATTCTGGCACAAAGGCCTATCTGGGGACAGTACAGCATATGAATAAACAATGGTGAAGAGGCTTTAGGCCTATCACTGGCAGAATAGTAATTTACACTACATGAAGACTTGCGTCTGGGGACAATACAACATAAGTAAACAAAGTCTAGGGACAAAACAATTGACAAAGCGAAAATGACATGTCGGAATCAGCTGCTGCTTGAAAGATGGAGTATTATATACATAGGTTGAGGGAGGCTCTAGGCCGCCGCCTATTGGTCATGAGGGTATGGTCGTAAACTTCAAGATTTTGAAGTTCAGAGTTGTCGATCGTTGGGAGTTTGGCGTAGAAATTCGTGGCCAGTTTACCCATAAATTCAGAGAGTGTGGGCATATTCAGGGACTCTAGAATGTCTGCAATACGAATGAACCATGGGGCTCTTACAACAAGGATTTTGATGATTCCAGACTGGATGGACTCCAATCTTTTTATTCTAGTGTCGCAAGCCGAGGCCCAGATCGGGGAGGCATAAGTTACGATGGGTCTTATCATTATTTTATATAGGAGTAGTTTATTACTGATGTTAAGGGGGGACTTTCTCCCTATGAGGGGACGGAGAGCAAATTGGACTTTTCTGAGTTTATCGTTAATGTATTTGATATGGTGCTCCCAAGTGAGTCTTTTATCGAGGACAACTCCTAGGTATTTAGTGGAGTCTTGCCATGGAATATGGGTACCAAACATCGTGATCTTAAGGTGCTCTGGGATTTTATGTTTGGTAGTGAACATCACTGCCGCACTCTTGTCTACATTAATTTGTATTTTCCAGTTGTTTAACCAGACTTCTAGGATTTTGATATGGTCTTGTAAATATTTTGTTACAAAGTTAAGTTTCTTGTCTCGGGCAAGGATCGCTGTATCATCAGCAAATAGGGCAATTACTGTTTTATGGTATTGGGGGATGTCGTTAATGTAGATATTAAATAATAGGGGACCAAGGACAGAACCCTGGGGCGTTCCTGCACTGGCAGGTCTGATAGTGGAGAGAGATTGACGTACAGATACCGCAAAGGTTCTGTTTGAGAGATATGAGTTAATTAGATGGATAAGACCAGTGGGGACGGAGAGTGAGATGAGTTTGTGTATCAAGCCCTTGATCCAGACCCGGTCAAAAGCCTTTGCCACATCAAGGAAAAGGGCGGCAGTGCTGTCTTTTCTGGCCAGGTTCTCTGAAATGAACTCAGTAACCCTTAGGAGTTGATAGGTGGTGGAGAGGTTTTTCATAAACCCAAATTGTTGGGGTATGAGTTTATTGTTTAACGTTAAGTAGTTGAGTAAGCGATCTCTGATTGCTCTTTCGGCAATTTTTCCCAGAACTGGGAGTAAGGAGATTGGACGATAAGACGTGGGTTCTTTCCGGTCTTTGCCAGGCTTAGGTATTGGGACTACTTTGGCATTCTTCCAAGCGGACGGGAAGTGATTGAGGCTGAGCATTGAATTTAGTAGGATGATGAAGTAGTTAATGAAATTAATTGGAAGATGTTTAACCATTTTATTGGTTACCCCTTCCTTTCCTGGGGCTTTCTTGATTTTTAGATTTTTAATGGAGTTAAGAATTTCGGTTGCTTGGATAGGTTCAAAGACTGTGGGGATATCAGGTATGTCAGTGAGAAGGAATTTATCAACTGAGTTACAAATTTCAGCGTTGAAAGAGTGATTAATGGTAGGGTTTTCTTGGAATTGGTTCTCATAAGCGTTGGCTATGACTTCAGCCTTATCAATATCCGTAAGTGCCATTTGGTTTCCATTAGAAAGGGGTGGGATGGGCTTGGGTGCTTTTTTGAGATATTTGGTTTTTTTCCATAGAGAGCCGTCCTCTGCCTCGAGGGACAGTAGATGGTTGTTCCAATCTTCTTGAATTACCTTATTGGTAGCGGCTTTCAGCTCACTTTGGAGCTTTCTCATAAGGATTTTATCCCTGGGGTCTCTGTACCTTTGCCAAGTTCGTCTGGCCTTGTTTTTACGTTTAATCAAGTTAGTGATGTGAGAGGGAATATGGATGTCGTTGGTACGAGTGACTTCCTTTGAGGAAGTGGAATGGGCTTCTATGATAGAACTGGTGAAAGAATTAATTGCTGCATTAAGATCATTAGATGTGGTAGGACCATTTGTAGGGAGATCGTGATTGGCTAGATTATTCTGAAAGGAGTCCCAGTCAGTTTTTTTATATACTCCTGTATTAAGGGTTGGAATATTGACATTAAAATCAAGAAAAACAGGGTTGTGGTCGGAGCTGAGTTCCGCCACTGAGGTGATTTTATAATGGAAGGGCATGTCTCTGATAAGTGCCAAGTCGATTGTTGAATAAGACCTTTCGTCAAATCTGGTGGGAGTTTCAGGGGCCGCGATTTCAAAGAGATTATTGTCTGCAAAATTTGTGACCATTTTTCCAGCGAGATTATCACAATGGTTCCAAAGATTAGATTTGGCATTAAGATCGCCAAATAAGATAATAGAGTTATTGATTTTCTGAAGTATGTTCAGTTCTTTGTGGAGAGCGTTGGACGGGCTGTTACGAATGTAAATGGAAGCGACTGTGAATTTAGGAAAACCCTTTGGATTAACTGTGACGATGGTTGACTCGATATTATCCAGGGTTGGAGATGGGACCCTGTAGGCATTAATATTAGATTTAACAAATATGGCGGTGCCTATTTTATGAATAGGTACCGTGGGAGTTGCGTCAATTTTATCATCCCTAGTACAAAAATAATTTGGGATGCTAATTTTGTTGGTAGGATAAAGTTTAGTTTCTTGGAGCAAAATTATATCAGGGTGTTTTCTGGAGACTAGTTCTCTTAGTTCCCCAATTTTATTCGAGATTCCATTCGAATTCCACGAAAGGATAGAGAAGTTTGGAGGTGGTGTACACATTAAAGTTTGATTTGCTGGCTTAGTTTTGTCACACTCTCAGTGAGAGAAGCGACTTGGGCAGCAAGCGCCATCATCTGGTTCATTAAGGACGTGAACATTTCGTTGGTTACCTCCACAGGGGGGGTAACTGGGTTTACATTTGAATTTATATTAATATTTACATTGGAGTCGTCAGGGACGATATTTTGGCTGCTAGATGCCGCCTCTGCATATGAAAAATTAGGTCGGACCGAGTTGGAGTTGGGAACTTGAGTTGGACGGAAGGTGCGTTGTGATTGGTTGGTGGGCCTGAATGAGCTCGGGTTCTGATTGGCCCTCGGTCGAGCGGCACCTTGATAGCGCTTTTTGGATAGCTTGGGGAACTCCTTACAGCCTCTGTAAGAAGCGGGATGGTTTTCCCCGCAGTTGCAGCACGTAGCTGGCAAATCTCTGGGTTTCAAACATTCTTTTGAAGAATGTTCGTTAGATGCGCACTTAACACATCGGGCTTGAATATTGCAATTATCACTTCCGTGGTTAAAACCCTGACATTTGTAGCACTGGTTTACTCGCCATGGGCGGAGAAACCTGGTGACTTCAACGGTCAGATATAGGAATTCAGTTATTTTGTAGATTTCATTCTGCATGCCGTTGTTGTGCAGCTGAATTTGAAATATGGGGAGAGGCCTACGATCTCTGTTGCTCGTTAGTCGAGCAACTTTTTCAACAGAGAAACCCATTTCTGTTAGTTTATCTGATATTTTGGTGGGGCTTGTGTAATGGGGAATGCCCTTCATAACCACTTTGAGTGGGTGCTTCGATCGGGGGGTTATGATGAAGAAGTCAATATGTGCATTTTTGAGCGCTGTTGTCAGGGCTCTATGATCATTCTCTGAGTGCACAAACACCTTTACATATTCACCGCCTAGTTTGAAGTTAGGTCTGTCTGAACCTGGTAAAAAAGCAATAATTTGCTCACAGGTTTTATCGAAATTGGCCGTCAGCTTTACGTGTATTGGCGGGATTTTAGGTTTGGCCTGTGCAATAGGTATAGATTGGGCATCATCCAAGGGGAGTGCCGCAAATGGATTGTCATTAAAAACTGGCGTTGGGCCAGGATTTAGTATGAGCTTAGCGCTCGCTATGACTTGTCGTTTATTTGGTTGCGACCACCCGTCCATCTCATTTTGTTTGACCGGGCTTATAACGGAATCATGGTTCCTTTTACTGCCCTTTGTTGTCGTAGGTGCAACGTAATCGGGACATCCTTCAATTAGGCATGGTCCCATCTCATTTAGATCATATATTTTATTTTGCAAGTCTTCTCGCATATATCTGTGTTTGGCTTCTGCCATGTGCCGGTTTACAATACCCAGATCAACGTCTCTTCTGAGATCGCTTATGGTGTTGTTCATGATTACTTGAGATTCATGAATTCCCATTTGTTTGACTTTGATGTCAAAACATCTTTTGTATTTTTCTTGTGAAAAATCAATTTGATCGGTAACCGGGGTTACCTCCATTTCTACTGCTTCTGCAGTGTTTACACTTACAGCCGACAGAACGGCGTTCTTCTCCATATCGGAGGTAATGTTGGCTTTCGGTTCGGACATTGCCTATCAAAGTCTAACCAAGGGTGAAAGAATCAGATTTGGAAGTTTGAGTGACTGCTAACAGTTTCTACTCCCAAGGAGTTTGGCTGTTAATCAGAAACTGACAACAGTTTGTCCTAGGTAGTGCAGAACACACCTTAGAGACGCACTGTTGCCGGAAAATCTGATGAAAAAATTACAAATATATGACAATAAAAAAGTTGGATTTCAATGTACACGTGTCACCGGAGGCCAACGCGTGTGACAAAGAAAAGTACGTGGAAAATGCAAATAATTGAAAATAATATGGATCAGTGATGAGCCATCATGGTCAGGATCATTTCGATATATTGAAAATTAAAATATAATTACATTTAGATAAAATTTCAGAATCAGCGCGGAGCTCGTCAAAAAGTCACCTATCATGGCGGTGTCCGATGCGAGGATGTAACCGAAAGTTGATATCCGCAAACACCAGTACACGTTCAAGCTCCGAAAGAACAGAAGCCCGTCTACCTTTTAGAAGATGCGACGACCGCTTCGACAAACATGGGCGATTCGAACTTGCAACGGCAGCGACTCCAGAAGCGCCCTACAGAAACGAAAGCGACCGTTACCTGCGGCGCCATGACGTACGGAGCCAGCTCCCGGCTTGCCCTGAACCGCCGACTCGTGTGTTTTTCAACCTGCTGAGAAATTAAACTCCTCATCTTCAAAATAAAGTGTCTTCGAAACAGTGAGTACTCTGCCCATCGCGAAATCAAAGTGATCAGTGAAACTGAAACACCAAGAAACGAATGTGCTCGTTAGTTTCGATTCTCATGTTGTGTTCATTTCTACAATTTGTGTGCTGTTTCGATACGAATCAAAATATTCAACAGTATCAATGTTCGTGAAATCAAAGTTCTGCAAGTTACATAAATCTCCGTGATCAGTGTGAAAGACCAAGAAATGAATGTTCTCGACGAAAGTTAGTTTCGATTTTCCTTTTGTGTGCATTTCTACGATATGTGTGCTGCGTCGATTACGGTCAAAACATTGACCAGTGCCAATGCTTCGACACGAAACCATGTGTATTTTTGATAATGTTTGAAATATTTTTAAAACTTAATAGTTTTCAAATTTAAGCAATATTGATTTTTTTTAATTTAAATTGTAGAAGTTTAAATTGAATTTTATTTGAATAATTCACTGTTTAATTAATTAATTTTAAATGCTTACTAATTAACTGATGTTAGTTTTTCATATTAATTATTTTTAAGTGTTTCCAATTAAATTTATTTTTTGTAAACAAAGATTTTTTTTTATACAAGAGTTAGCAGTTTGTAATGTTGAATAGTTTCAAAGAATTAATTAAACTTGATAGTTTATTTCAAAAACGGTTTTGAATATAATCATTAATGAGCTATTGTGTAAAATTTTGTGATCAGGAAATTGATTTTGAATTTTAATTATTCTAATTATTATTATCCATTATCTAATTTGCTATATTGGTACAACGTCAAGTTAAAATGTCAGTAAACAAAGACACACCGAGTAGTCAAGCTACTTTATTTTCAACTGACAATACTAACTCTAATTCTGCCATGAACCAACAATCCTCTGTAAATGAAACTGAAGCTAGTTCATCGAATTTAACTCAGGCTACGAATTTAATTTTTCCCAATTATCTTCCGTCTTTAGTATGTTTTGATGAAGGTATGTCCATCACTTCTTGGTTGTGTTATTTTAATACTCATGCACCTAAAGATGAACAATGGAAGTTGGAAAATATTAGTTCCTTCTTAAAAGGAAATGCTCTTAAGACCTATATCAATGATGGATTACACTTAAATGATTGGAACTCTTTGCAAGAATTACTTATTGAGACTTTCCTCGAACCCAAATCAATTTCATTTAATACTTTCACAAATCTAAGATTCTATGCGAGAGATGATATTTCTTTGTACTTCCATCGTAAAGTTCAAGCAGGTAGGCATTTAGGTCTTTCGACCGAGTTGATTATTCAAGGATTGACGGATGGTTGTCCAAATTTTATGCAAACTGCTCTTGTTGGACATACCATACCTTCCACCAGTGATTGGCTAAATTTAGCAAATAAAGTACACAAAATCAATCCACCCCCTTCACACCAAACTTCTTATGAACCTCGCAATATTGGCAACAGACCTTTTGGACGTTTCCAATATCCCCAAGGTAATCGATATCAACAAAATTTTCGCCCTTTTCAACCTCGAGAGCCATATTATTCTAATCACCGCCCTCAGGCGTTCCAAAATAATCGGCCCTCAGTTGTCCCCTCGCAGGATATTAAACGCCCAGTTAACCAAAACCATACCAACACCTCTCATTACCAAAAAAGCCTTCCTCCTACTCCTTGTAGGTTATGTGAACAAAATGGGATATATAATGCTTATCACTGGATGTCCACATGTCAATTTAGACATGTCAAAATTCCATCAAACACCGAACATGTGCGACATCCACAAGATATCACTAAAAGGGAAGATCCCGATGATATGCAAGAAGATGACCCCTGATTTGTAACTATTTTTTACGTCCGGATACATAAAAACCAAACCAGTTGAATGCCTCATTGACATGGCTTCAACTTTATATAATTATATTATTGTTTAAATTTGTATTACCATGTATTTTATTATTTTAAGTTGTTCATTTTATTTGTATAATTATTTTCAAATGTACCCAAAGTGTTATAGTATGTCAGTGCAGTTATTTTCCACTATTCCATGGAATAATACAGAACTTTGGAACAATCAACCTAACATAGGTTCACGAGGATCCTCATCACTCAACATTCACTCACTAAAAGTGAACTGTTTTCAGAAAGTTCAAACTTTCTTCAATGGCCATCTTTATTTATCAACACCTTTTTGATGTAAAAGGTCCTTCAACAAATGGCGGCCAAAACAACATATTTCATAAAACATGCAATTTTAATACAAAACTCGTATTAAAATTTGTAAAAAAAATTTGTTTTTTCGTTTTCAGGTACTTTTGGCGACAACTCGAACTGATGAAGTTGAGTTAGTCTTTCATTTAAAGTTCAAGACAAAAATTGAATTTTCAAAAAGAAAGGTATTTTGAATAACGTTATGCATGAAGATGTTTGTTGAAGCCTACCATTTTCATTTTTTTTTCTTTTTTCAACATGTGTGAAACATCACGCAAATGTTTCCTTCGATTTTATTTTTGTCGACATGTCATTTTGTATATCATATCTATTGCGCGTGCATTTCTTTTGAAATATTGTGTATGGAAATACTTTTGATGTTTTGAAATGTTTGATGATATAATTTTTTCTCTGTGTTTTGTGTCTCCAGCAGTCAATGTTTGTTTTTGATAACAATTTTTATGTTCTTGTGAATCGAACCGGGGCACCGTCGTTTACACACCGTATGTCCATGAATATTCAAAATTTTCACTCCACCTCCGTCATTAATATGTCTTTTCCACTTTCAGATTCTTCATGTTGAGCTTGTGGTCTGATCAACCATTTGGTTAACATTCTTTTCATTTCTTTGCATGTCTTTTCTCGCATTTGTGCTCATCGCTGGCCGATGTGTATGATTTTGCGGGAGGGAGATGAAAGAAAATTCCTATAACCACCCCCTTTTCTAATCCTGACCCCTTGTAAAACCCCTCTTAAAATCCCCTAACATCTATCCCTTAAATTAACTAAGCACAATCTGTGCCTTTTTCTCTTATTCCAAGAACTCACTTTTTCCCTAAAAGATTATCCCTACCAATCAACGACTGTGCTTCCGAACCGATACGAATTCCCTATTTTCCCTCCTGGTAATATGAAAAATCCCCATCTCACGACACTTGGTGTTCGGCTGCCGACACGAAAGGATGTAAGCTAATTCTCTGAATAAACATGTTTCTGTGAAATCTACTCGGCCCAATCATGGATTAATTTAGTCACGACTGCAATTAAACTAATGAAATGACCACCCAGTGGAACATTTCATATATATATATATATATATATATATATATATATATATATATATATATATATATATATATATATATATATATAGATATATATCTGAAGTTTCTGCCTAGATACGAACAACAATGGATTCCTAGGGGGGGAAATGTGATATACTGTTACTACACACATTATAAAAGCAGCATTTATTGGATGCTCCGTACATCACTTTCCCAATCAAGCCAATGTACGCGAGTTCATCGGCGGTAACGGACGCAGATAAATGGAATAGGGTGTGTGGTATATATATATATATATATACATTACAAGTGTAAGCACAAACACAATTACAAGTGTAATTTTAATGTCATATACTCTTTGGAGTTGGCTGTGTTAACGTCGCACGATAGCTGTGAAATCAGTGTGATTTTAATATCTATCTCTTACACTCTTTCTGGTTGGTTGAATTAACGTCGCTTTACAGAAACACAAATGGACTATTTTTACGAAAATTTACAATCCTCATATTCAAAATACCATTGGTTAAATTTTTTTTTTAAATGTCGTTCGTGCTTTTTTTTACCATATTTTCTGTTAATATTTTATATATATATATATATATATATATATATATATATATATAGGACCCAAGCCCAGGGACCGACTTACAAGCTTAGGGGCCCAGGACAAAAGAACATTAGGGGGCCCCTCGATGTAACTCAAAACAAAACTGCTAAATTTATGTATAGGCACACAATGCGAAATGACATAATCAATCAGCTTTAATGCAAATTTAAATACTGCAATTTTTTTTTTTAAACTGCTATATTTTTTCTTTTAAGAATTTGACTTAACATTTATGGTCGGTACTTCAACAGAGTTTCTTCATTCGTTTCTGTTCCTTTTAGTTTTTTTTTTAGTTGAGCCAGATTCATATTTTCTACCCATTTAATAGTTAGAAAATCCCTAATGATTACAATATCAGAAAATTTGGTATAGGAAAAAGTTTCCATAAATGACTATGGCTACTTTTTTCCTGTACCAAATGTGCAATTAGTAAACCCAGTTTGTTTATGGTCTTGGTCATTAATTGAATTTTGCAATTGATCCAAAGGGCATTTCTTTGACAAGCACAATGAAAAAGGCGACATATATCATGAACGTTCTGAAAAAGTTCAATTGATTTAATTGGATGAAATAATATTAGAAGTTTTACAAAATAATTAACAATTGATTTTAAAAAAATTATAAACTAACTTTAATTGATTTTTAAAAAAATTTTTAGTAAATTTATTTTTAACTTTTGCACATATATTTAGCATTAAATCATTTTGGGGGGCCCCCTTAAAATGGGGGCCCTGGGCAAGTGCCCCGAATGCCCTGCTGTAAATCAGTCTCTGCCCAAGCCACCTCACCCACACCCCCTATTCCATTTATCTGCGTCCGTTACCGCCGATGAACTCGCGTACATTGGCTTGATTGGGAAAGTGATGTACGAAGCATCCAATAAATGCTGCCTTTATAATGTGTGTAGTAACAGTATATCCCATTTCCCCCCTAGGAATCCATTGTTGTTCGTATCTAGGCAGACACTTCAGCGGCAACCTGTAAATAAGTGAAATGTTTCCCTCGCTGTAAGGTCGTAAGTGGATGAGATAAAGACAAATTGGATATTAATCTCCTACTCAAAGAAAAGAAGGAGCCTGACGTTATTAATAGTGTACTCTACGGCAGAGTGACAAAGAAGTAGCAAAAGATGCCAAAGGTAGTTTAAGGGAGCTCATAGTCTAGCCGGGTTGGCAGGTATCCAATGGAAAACCATTTTTTTCCCGCTTCTGTCTCATGCTCTCCCCCCCCTTAAAATATTTTTTTCCTTCTTTTTCAGCCTTCGCGAAACGCGCATGGAAGTTAATGAAAAAGCTTGAAATTCCGAAGTTCGTTTGTCATTCCAAAAGCTACAGCTTTCGGTCCCTTTCCATTAGGGGAGCTCACAAAGGTAAACACGTCTATTAATTCTGAGGAATATATGATCTCGGAAAATAAATATAGGATTCAGTTCATTCTTCGGAATCACATAAAGACGTGTTTATTTAACTTGTTTATTTAAAAATCCCACTAACGTTCGTCTTAAAAACCACAAAAAATAAACAATAAATTGATGACTGGTATTTCGCTGTTTAAGATGAACGTTAAAATGAAAGAGCTTTGAAACTAAAGATATTAAACTGGAGGGTCTGAGTTTTATAGTAATAAAAACGGTATAATATTTCAGTCAAAAAGAATCACAAAATATACCATTTACAAATGATATTACTCATAATAAGTATTAATATATGTAAATGTATTTGTAAAAAGGCAATTCGATACTTTATATTACATATAATAAGAATTACTAATAATTTATTGTATAGTAATCTTATGTGTCAGTTTCGTAATAAATATCAGTGAGTAACAGAGGCGTAAAGTTTTCAAAATTATTGGTGGGGCTTAAGGCTCAAATTTTTAATAACAGGCATAAACAATAGGAAAATCGAGTAAGTTTTTCAATTTTTTTTCGGGGGGGGGGGGGGGGGGGGGTCCAAATACAAGTTTACATCTACGGTGAATAACATAAAACTAATTATTGCACGGCATTTTAAAATAAAGTTTCGTGTTTCCACATTCCATAATCTGAAACTTTATATTCAGCCTGGGCTTGTATGCAATATCTGATTAAATATTAGACATCTTTTTGGTTAAATATTAACAGAAAATATGGTAAAAAAAAGCATGAACGACATTTAAAAAAAAAATTTAACCAATGATATTTTGAATATGAGGATTGTAAATTTTCGTAAAAATAGTCCATTTGTGTTACTGTAAAGCGACGTTAATTCAACCAACCAGAAAGAGTGTAAGAGATAGATATTAAAATCACACTGATTTCACAGCTATCGTGCGACGTTAACACAGCCAACTCCAAAGAGTATATGACATTAAAATTACACTTGTTTCACGGTGAAAAGCGTGAAAGATGTCGATTAGAACTACCCAGGTTTCAAGGTAGAAAACATGAAAGGTGAGTGATTAAAATAAAGTAGATTTTCAGATCTCGAGTAGCTTTAAATTCATCAACTTCACGCTGCATCTGTTGCACATGAGAAATTGCATTCACAGCCAATTGTGTGATTAAAAGTGGAACTTCGTTTAGTAGATCCCAGTGCAACAGTTGGGTTTCTGGTTACAACTCTTGTGCGTTCGCTATTAAAATTAATCTGTTCTGGCATCGTTCTTTCGTCTCTTAACTCTTTCGCCGAAAAAAAGTGCACAGTTCCCTTTCTAATGAAGAAACGGTGAGTGTGCCAAATGATTCGGTTTTCAATATATGTCTTATTCCAGCACGAAGTATAACTTATTTCTAGTGGACCAAATGTCCTCAAGACCAATTCTATTTCTTAAACAAAATATAAATATCACTAGGCAATTTAATGAAAATTTAGAAACACCATGGTAAATCGCGAGAAACGGCTCCTGAAACGAAATATAACGTATACTGTAAAAAAAAGGTACTTAAAAATGAGTACTTGAACCTACTCGTTTTTCTTTGAGTACAATTGCATCGTAAATGAGCGATGACGTACTCAAATTTAAGTAACCGTACTTTCTAATAAATTGAGCAGTGTGATTTAATATTGCTAATATCAGCTTCAATTCAAACTACCTTAACAAAGCGACCTCACAAACTTAAAATAGTTGTTCAGAAGATGGTTATCCACATAATTTGAGGTCGATTGCTTAAATGAAAATTGAGTTATTATAATTCAATTATTTTATTTCCCATTTTTTTTGGCACACCATTTTAAAATTACTTCTGTTTATAACTTCTTCGGGTGGTTCCCGTAGTACAACGGATAAGGCATTGGGCTGAGGTTCTGGAAACGATTACCGGTAAGTCTTGGTTGTAATTGTTAATATTTGTTAAAAGTGATTTATGAAGGCAGCCTATGTAGACAAGCAACTTACAAACTGCTCTTTTTATTCATAATTATGGCAATGGCAAGCTGATATCCTCAGATTTACGTTCATTAAATTTAATCATTTTGTGAAAAAATCTTCTTTACCAATACTTGATAACAGGGAATAGATTACAATGAAAAGTAAAAATGCAAACCTTTTGGTTTCATTCGAATATTACTTCACAATTGTAAGGACTTCAAATCCTTATTAATAAGTACTATTAACTGAAATGGTATGTTGACTAGTTTCTTAGAATATTTAAATCCATATTTTATATACAGCCTAAATGATTCATTGGGTTTCAAAACGCTTTTCATTTAGAAGTATAAGACCTACAAAGATGGGTGACACATGAAAAGGTACATTTACACTCACCAAGTTTCAAGTACATACTACAGATCTTATTAATAAGTACTATCAAAATGTGCGCCGTTGGTCACACGGCACACGTCCAAACGATAATTCAGTTTGCTCCATGCGTTCGATAGCATGTTCCCGCTAATGTTCGTCACAGTAGAAGTTATGCGTACCTATAGTTCTTGCAGTTGTTGTATTGCAGTTGTTGCAGTATTGTTGTCATTGCGGCTAGTGTATGCAACGTTTTATGTATCACCCATCATTGTGGGTCTGTCTTAATTCTAAATAAAAATAACTTTCAAACCCTCCAGATAGAATATTTAGGCTAACCCTGTACAATTCTCAAATGAATATTCTTATCTCATTTTGATTATAAAGTTCAATTTAGCCAAATATTATATATTTTGTACTGAAATTTAAGGATGCACTTTAAATACAATACAACTTTTTTATATAAATTTAAAATAATTACCTGTTGAGGAAGACAAATTTATACTCTCTGCATAGTTCTGGTAATGTTCAACAAAGTACGGTGGACTGTTAACTGCCTGTAAGATAAAAAAAAAATATGTTTAAATACATGTAAAATATTTAAAATCTTAAAAATAATAAACCATAGTAATAAATAATTAAAAATATGAGTGTAAACAATCCAAGTAGACTGAAAAGCTTAAAAAGCAAGATTTAACCGTGTTCTCCAAAATAAATGAAACCATTCTCTCGTCTTTGAATACAGGCTTTTCCGAAGGAAACAGAAGCGTATTCTGTTAAAGTGATACAATCATTCCGACAGCTTTTAGATAAGCACCTAACAAATAGGGAGCTACGAGAAAGAAGGGTAAAAAATTGTCTAACACTTATGATAAATTCTAAATGTCCGGAGAGATATGGTTAAGAGGCAGACATCAGTAGGGTGGGAAAGCATAGGCGTGATATATTGCGACTTGAATAAAGCCAGCTACTAGGCGCATTTATCAGCTATTAGACGCATTTACCAGCTAATAGACGTATTTACCAGCTATTAGATATATTTACCATCTGTTAGACGTATTTACCAGCTATTAGATGCATTAACAATCTATTAGATGCATTTAACATCTATTAGACGTATTTACCAGCTATTAGATGCATTTACCATCTATTAGATGCATTTACCAGCTATTAGATGCATTTATTACCTAGGGTTAAAAATATTTAAAAAGAAAAAATATAATAGTTAATAAATATTTTTGTTTTATAAATTGTAATTATTTTGAAGAAATGTATATAACTCAAATCAACCGCATGGGATTTACAACCGAGATATTTAATTATAAATCATGTCAAATTATATTGTTAAAACAATAATATTTTTTTGTTTGTTTTACAATAATATTTTAGTAAAAAAATTCTTTTTTACTAAAACGTGTAAGGTTTCAGATTACTGAATCATTTAAATTTTCAAATAACTTGTTTCCAACTGGAGTAAGGATCTAACTGGTTTTTTAGATGTATGCGCCGCCATCTTATTTTATTTTAAGAAGCAAAATAAGCTATATCCACATTCCAACCAATCAAAAATCATGTTCGCTGAAGCTCATTTTCATGTTTGCTGGATATAACTACTTTTGCATCTCTATAAAGCTTAATTAGAGTAGATATAGCTAATTTTATTTTTTAGTGACTTTTTTTTGAATTTTTAATAAATTTTTAACGGATTTTGCTTTTTTATTATATTTTAAAATTGAAGCCAAAGTTGTAAAGTACCAATTGATACCAAAATCTCATTTTTAGAATTTTTGGACTTTTCATTTGCGCCACTTATATGATAATTTATTGTTTTGTAGATATAATATAAAACATGCATGCAAAAAAATCAAAAGCAATTTTAAAAAAAATCAATAAAAACCATTGTATTATTACATGTTTTAAAATTTGTTTAAAGAATATTTCAATTAATTTGAGTGTTGCATTGATACAATTTATGGTTATTAAAGTAAAGAGCAATGTTAAAAAAAAATTTAAAAAAAGAAGAAGAAAAAAGACCTACAGAAAATACTACGACACACAGTTTTAAATGTACTATTTAAGTTTCTATTATGACAATAATAAACGAGAAAAGCATTCATTATTTTAACATGTAGGTTCTAATCAGTTTATAACTGCACTTAACAATTTACTAGTATCACAAATCCTTCATTTTTAATTAGATCATTACATGCAACTTTGCAAGGCTTATTAAACAATAATACTATGTACGACAGTAAGTAATGTTTTATATAGAATCGCACGTTATTAATCGTATATTATTTTATTTATGACAAAGCATGTAAAGTAACTCTACATGCGATAACTCTACACGCAAAAATATAAGTAAACTGTATACAAGAATTAAATGAGATATAAAATAGTAAAACGTGAAACTTAAAAATTGTAAGTTTAGTAAGTGTGCAAAATAAGTAAATTCGATCTTATGTATTACAATCACAGCGACACCATAACGGAAATATTTATTTATCCGCTTGACGTAATTTTTCCGACATAATATTAAAATCAAGAGGCTGTGGCTGGTTGAAATTCAAACATTATCGTTGCGTATATACGTAACGATAAAGTATAACTTTTAACAAAGGTATATCTAAATTTAGCAATGAGTGCAATATTCAAAACCTATCAAATGTAACCCTATATATAACAGTAGTGAGCAGAGTAACTTTTAGGACCATGAATCGCTCGAACAGCGAGGTTAACTTCAGCAATGAGTTTAAATGACAGCAATATTCAAAACCTATCAAATGAAAACCCTACATATAACAGTAGTGAGCAGAGTAACTTTTAGAACTATGAATCGCTCGAACAGTGAAGCTAACTTCAGCAATGAGTTTAAATGACAGCAATATTCAAAACCTATCAAATGTAACCCTATATATATACAGTGGCGTAGCCAGGATTGTCCGAAGGGGGGGGGGGGGGGTCCATAAATTATTTTTGATCCGACCAAAACCAAATATATTTTTTTTATTAATAACTGATTTGAAATTTTTTAACTAATAATTTTAATTAAATTTAATTAATAATTTGAAAAAAATTTAGTTAGTAATTTGATAAAAGTTAATTAATAATTTTAAATTATTAATTTTAATTAATCATTTTAAATTAGCAATTTTAATTAATCATTTTTAATTAATCATTTTTAATTAATCATTTTTAATTAATAATTTTAAATTAGCAATTTTACTTGATAATATTAAATTAGTAATTTTAATTAATCATAATCATTTTTAAGTAGTAATTTTAAATTAGTAAATTTAAATTATGATATTTTTTAATTTAAGCAGTAGTTTTAAATTAAAATTAATAATTTTAATTGATTAAATATTATTTATAAATTATAATTAAGAAGTAAATTAAAAGCTTAAAACACGTAGGCAGTGGCGTCACACAAAAAAAAATTGGGGGGGGGGGGGGGTGAGACAAGAAATTTCCCAACTTAACGATTCGAAATTCCCAACTTAACGGCGTCGGGTACGAATACCAGCTCGGGTGTTATTCTCGTTATCTGACCATGATTAAAAAATACGAGGCATTATTCCCAGGTCTTTTCTTCGGGATAGGCCCCGAACCGTCGCTTGGTTAATTGGTTAATCACAAAACAAAACAAAATAACAAAAAAAAATCCTAGACACGAGACTATAAATTTATATGGGACTGACGCGCCTGTCCCATATATTCGAAGCGCCATGGCGCTTCGAATATTAGCTGAAAGAAATTTTACATTGTGGAAGGCAAAACCAATAGGGTTATATGAAACAAAAGTGATTTTCGAATAAAAAGGAGATGATTTTGATTTAGACAATCGCACCTAACACAATTAAAAGAGAAGTTATTTTAATAAAAAGAACACTGTGTGACGTTTGAGTAAAGTGCAACGCCATATATTTTAAAATTCTTTAAATGATAATCTGAACGTTAAAACATATAATATAACTTTGACAATAACGAACAACAGAATGAGCAGATGCGACCATTTTTTAGTCGCCTGCTGGAAATCTGAAAACATTGCTCCTTAATTTAAACAATTTATTATATATTTAAAATGTGGGATTTTTTTTTAAGGAAACGATGCCACGGTTAAAATTTTTTTTCGCTTGACGCAATAAAAAATACAATGAAATTTATAAAACAGTTCCGCCACTGGCGTTGCCTCGGCTACAGACTACATTAGTCAACTCCACCTGGAGCCTTAGCGTCATATCGGTAGAAAGTGTGCAGTGAACTCTGAAACCAAACACACGAATTTAAGTTTAATTTTACAAGTTGGACAATTTCTAATTTTCTCTTAATAACCTTGGTGTTTTTGCTTTCATTTGTTAAAAATATTAATTTTCTTCAGACATAAATTTTCCCAACTCGGGTATTTATAAACCTTGAAATTCCAAACTTTTAGGGTTTCCAAATTATTGGGGGGGGGGGGGGGGGCAAGCAATTTCTGGATTGATGCACTGTGAATTCCGGCTCAACTGCCGCCCCATTTCAAGTGTTAAGAAAAGTATCCTTTTACATGTACAAACAAGCAAGACAATCATACAGACCTACTACCCCCCCCCCCCCCCCACACACACACAAAGTCGAATTTCCTGTCTTCAAGGTTGTTTCACCATTGTTCTCCTTAAGATCATCCCTTCAGGGGACAGAAGGGAAAGGAGCAGGAGATACATGTGGGGTATACCAGGAAATAAATGCGACGTGTGTTTTCTTTATAGAAATCAAAGAAAAAAATCTTTTTTTTTCTTTTTTTTGCATTTGTTATTTATCAAAAAAAAAATTAACTTGGCTATGGGGGGGGGGGGGTTCTAACCCAAAGTAACCCAATGCTGGCTACGCCTCTGTATATATATATATCAGTAGTGAGCAGAGTAACTTTTAGAACCATGAATCGCTCGAACAGCGAGCCAATATCAGCGTAACGTTGGAAGCTCAGATGACAAGATTATGGAACCATAGACCGGAAGCCAAGGTTCACCCTGGGAAAGGGCGGTTGGAACATTAGGACAAGAAAACGACTGTGTTGCGCACTTAGTTTTTTTTCTTCTTCTTACGCGCAGTGTGTGTTGTTGTTTTATTTATGTTGCAAAAAGAGTGAGAACATGCAGATTCTATAAGGGGAAACAACTAAGAGAGTGCAAACTCCTTCCTGCGACAAGAAGGTATAGGTCTGTTGTGTTATTTATCGGGCAATGGGGAGGAAAAGACTCCAACTTATGATACGGAGGAAAGATATAGGACTGTGAAGACATGTATGGGGTGTAAATATATAGGGACATGGTGATGTTTTTTTTGTTTATTTGTAAGTTTAGAACACAAAACGGCGCGAGATGGGAAAGTTATGAGTAGGAAGATTGATATAGAACAGTTTCTACACAGAAGAGGATATTAGTAACGGATACTCATGCCGTGAGATGTATTTCTTCCGCATTGTTATGTTACCGAGATAAGTGGGAAAAGTTAATCTACTTTTAGGATTTATTCTAATAAAAGTTTTCTAAAACATGTATAAAAATTATCAGTATTCTCAGCTTAGATTTCAAAAGTTAAAATTTCTAAGGAAAAAACAGTTATCATAACATATAACTATATTAAGAAGTATAGTTATATAATATTAAAGGGCCAAACAATTAAATGAATTTTTTTTTTTAAGATACTTTTTTTTTTTTTGCTTTTTACGTGAATTATTTTCAGTAAAAGAATTATTAACTCTTCAAAAAAAAAACTTGTAAAAATAGATTAATTTTTTTTAGTCAACCTTGAAATATTCTGGGTTAAACTTATTTTCAATCAGGTTTTCGTAAATAACAGCAACGTCCTTATTTAAAATAGTTTAAAAGTTTTATCACTGTTAAATAAACTTACAAACAAATAGATAGTCGATAAAATGTATATAGATAGTATATTATACACTTTTTAATTTTAACTCTTATACAGTCTATAGACCGGATCAGTGGCGGCGATTGGGTGCTAAAAGTGCGGGGCAAGATCAAGAGCAAATAAGACGCGTGGGGGGGGGGGGAGGGACGCGGCTGTCCCTCCTCTACATGATGATATGCTATTTATCCCCATAAAATGATTCCACGGAGATTTATGAGGACGGAATCGTATATTGCAGTTGCGGACGAATCTTCTTGTCCCCACGTGGTACAGAAATGTTCTAGGGGTGGAATGGGTTTGCGTCCATTGTCTGTAGAAGTGGAGGGGGGGGGGGGGAAGGGGGCATGTTTTATTTTAAAAAGTGCAATATTAAAAAAGTGAGGGTCAACATCCGAAAAAAGTGCGGGGGCAACCGCACCTTGCCCCCCGAATCGCCTTCACTGGACCGGATACAGAACTGCAGAATATTTTACAACACTTCATGTAAAGAAAACAAACTATAATCAATGCTGAAACTGGATCAGAGTGTTCTTGTTCCTATTTAAAACCGTAATTGGAAAGAGACGAAGTGCTTTTCGTCAAATTCATTTTTACTTTTTTTTAAGGGAAACATGCCAGATAAATCCATAAGAGTTTCTTTGATCATGGAACCCCCGTTTATCACACCGGAAAAGCAAAGCCTTGTTAGCACAAGGAATTGAGAAGATAAGCTGCCAACTTTATTGATAGAGTTGTTCGTGTCTCTTGTGTTTTCAAGAAAGTTCATTATTTATGCATCCTGCCGCAATGAAAACACCCAGTTCACCTTTCAATACTCGCACAGTAAAATATACAGAAAGGAAGATATGATAGCACTAGAAGTTAAACAAGTTTGCTGCCAGCTTTATTGAAAGAGTTATTCGTGTATCTTGTTGACGAAAGATATAAAGAAATACCCATGCGTTCTGCAGATATGAATCTTTCAATTTTTCATTACTAGCACTGGAAAATAAATATATTATGTATATAAGAAGTATATATACATAATATACTTAAATAAGTATACTTTTTATCCGTTTTGATAGTGATAAGTAAAAAAAATTAAATTAGTAACTTAAATAAAATAGAATAAATAACAATCATAAACTTTAAATATTCATTACAATGTGGATAAAATGGGACTAAAACTCGATTTTTCTTATGTTAAAAGTCCAATTTCTCTTCGGATTTTCTTAAAAATTATAGTTGTTTTTTAAAAATGTTCATTTGAGAACACAATCCTTTATTTTTATTTAATTCTGAGGTTTATAAATATTTTCAAAAAATATTTTTCTCTGCGGTTCTTTTTCGATTTAAAGGTGGGAAAAAATTGTAATTTTTTTTAATCATAACAATTTTTCGTATAAAAAGGCATTATTAAAAAAAATTCAAATTAGTAACTTAAATAAAATATAATAAATAACAATCATAAACTTTAAATATTCAGTATATTTGATTATTATGGGACTGTTTTTGTAAGTCTTTCTAAAAGCAAGTTTTTAATAAACCATTTTGAAAAATCCACTTTTTCATTATTTTATCTTCGAAAAATAATATATATTAATATAATTTGTGGTTAATTTTGATTCAGGAATCTATGCTGTATTTATGTTATTTTTAATTTGTTCCACAGATGATTTTTTAATTCATTTAAAATTTTCTGTATATACTCTAACTGTTCCAGCAAATGGCTTTCATTTTGTAATCAAAATGTGTTTTTGTTGAAAATTTATTAAGAAAAACATTTATGTAACTTAATTATATTAACACTTAAACAGTGTTAAATATATTTAGTTAATTTTTGTTATTTATAAGCTTCGAAATTTATATTTTTGTAGAATATTTCACTTTTTTCGAAGATTGTTAAATTTTTCTGAATTTCCTATTCTCCTTTAGCATTAATAATTCGAGTACCCATTTTCTTCACTTTGCGAATCATTGAAAAAAAAAGCTAAATAAAGTATAATTTTTTCATTGAAATAAGGTTTCTCTTTTATACAAAACCCAGGAATATTGTTAAATAATTCGACTTTTATAATATATATATAGAAATTTTCATACATCAAAATATGACAAGTTTTTGTACGCTCAAACAAATCGACTGCTGGACTTGAATTAATTCCCCCAGAAATGTAATATTTTGCTAAAATGTACTCCATTAACAAAGTAAATTAAAAAAAAAAGAACGAGGTCCAACATAAGCTTAACAATGTGTAATTTAATTTAATATTAATACCCATTTTACCTCATTACCCTTTTCCCCCCACTTTACCGTATATGATTTTTTTTAATAATTAACACAAGGTTAATATATTTTGTATTGTACGCATTTTTCGGACACGAAGTTAATTTTTCAATCCAAAATTCGGTAATTTTTAACTAGAAATGTTTAGATTTTATGGGGAATTGTCTTCGGATTTCACAAATTGACTTTAATAGAAGAAATAAGCAAATAATTCATTATAAATGTATTAATAAGTTTATATAATCAATTTAAGCAATGTATTAATAGTATCATCCAGTAAATACGAGCGTCTTTTATACGCTTTGCGATAAGGTGTAAAATGGATCGAAACTTATAAGATATCTAGAAATCTAAGGAAAATGAAAATATATTAATTTTCTTATTTAAAATACGGAACCATTTCACAAAGTAATAATAAGTACAAACAAAAAATATTCGATGTTACTGAAAACGTAATAATAATATTTATAACCAAAAAAATGTTATGAACTCTCTAACGGGTCTGGTAAACAGAAACGTCTTCCAAATTTTTACTGGTTAGATTCCAAATCTTTCAAATATAACTAATAATAAACAAACAAAAATAACCCTCTTTAAAGCAGTTTTGAAAACATTCCTCCGACCAAAAAAAAATAGCAATATTTAAAATAAGTTGCTTGACGAGAACACAAACTAAAATCCCTCATCCCCCATGATTGCGTTTCAACTGAAAAATAGACTGGTTTGTCATGATGCCATAATATTGACGTGTACTTCTGTTTCTGTTTTCACAGCGGCATCTCTTTTGAAAGCAAAGTCGACAAAAGAAAACCGGGGGACTGTGAAATCGGAAGGTACGGATCAGCGGCATTTATCAAAGAATAATCTTTTCCAGGGGTTCTTGGCCCTTAAGACACATTTCTTTCCAGCAGCCCCCAATTTTTTTTTTACTCCTAGAAATGACGAATGCTTGCTTGAACCGGTAATGATGTGTGTATAGTTCAGCTCTGGTTAAAAGGCTTCTGATACGTCACATTGTTTACAGCTTTTAGATAAGCTAATTGGTCAATTCGCGAAAACTCGTTTGTTGATTCGTTGGAACCAGCTAAAAGGGGCGTTACACATAGGCTAATTAATTTGAGTCAGACAATATCTTAGGTGAAATAATGAGGGATGTTTATGATAAAGGGTAGGACAACTGCATGAGTGTGGAAAGTACAGGGTGATTAAAAAAATATCATAAATTCGAAAATATATATCTCCGCAACTAAACAACTTAGAGCCTCCCATTTTCAAGTTTCATTTTATCGAGAAAGACTTCTTCATTACATTTTTCTGATTAGAACTTTTGCCTTTGTAAAGGCATCGTTCTTCACTAAATTGACGAAACCAATATATGATACTCCACTAATCGATAGAACTAATTCCGAATTTACCAAAACAACTCATGTTGAACACTTGAACAGTCTTAATCGATTAATTTTCAATAATACAAAACGATTTCCGATGACATCTCAACGCGAACTGACAATAAGCTGTAAACTCTTTTATAGTGCAATAAAAAATGCCATTAGCGACATTTCGTGTCAAACAAATTAATTTTCAGAATGTCCACTTTACAATGATGTAAAATGCCGCTTTAAGTTGCTTAGTTATTCAGATATAGCTTTTCAAAGTTGCGATATTCTTTTTTAATCACCATGTATTATCATTATTTTTATATGGGAGAAAGTTATAGGTATGTTTTGAGGGAATATATTTGATAGCGTTCGGACATTTCGAAGAAAGAAATATAAATTAAATTTATAGTATCAAAAAATTATGTATTTATTTTATGTTAATCGCGAATGATTAGATTTGTTCCTGTTTTAAATTAGTAAGAAATAAATTTTATTTAAAATGTGATGTTTATATTCAGAATTTAATTGTTAAAGTACCGTACGTTTAAATTATAACAATTTACTTGAAAGAAATTTAAAGATAAAAGTGTTTTTTCTGCCTTGAAAACAAAACAAAAAGTGTATTTTTAGGATATCAAAATATTCACCGTCACCCTCTTCTGGCTTTAAAACACTATTTTCGTTGAGAACAAAATATCAATTTGGGATTGAGAGTCCAAAAACTAAAATTCTTTTATATAACTTTGTTAATTCTTTTTAAATTTAGTAGGATATTTATATGGCAATTTTTTCAGTATTAGTCAAAATTTCTCAAAATAAAATACACTCCAGGTTATTGCTGCCCCAAACTTCATTTTCCTACACTGCTTCTAAGATCAGGGACCGACTTACAAGTTTAGGGGCCCAGGGCAAATGAACATTTAGGGGCCCACGACGTACTTCAAAATAAAACTGCTAAATTTATATATAAGCACACAATGCAAAATAACAAAATCAATCAGCTTAAATACAAGTGTAAATACTGCAAAAAACTTATATATTTAAAATTACTAAATGTTATTCTAAGAATTCGAATTAACGTTAATGGTGTAATACTTCTCCCTGCAGAGTTTCTTCATACGTTTCTCATTCTGTACTTTCTTCCTTTTTAGGTTTCTTTTAGTTGAGCCAGATTGGTACGTTCTGCTTATTTTATAGTAAATTCGAAATGATTTCAATATCAGAAAATTTGGAAAAGGAAAAAGATATCCGTAAGCAAAACAAATCCACATATTAAATAGTTTGTTTATGCTCTTGATCATGAATTGATTTTGCAAGTGATCCAAAGGGCATTCCTTTGATGAATGCGATTCGAAAGATGACATGCATCATGAACGTGCAGGAAACATGGAAGTGATTTAATTGGATAAAATAGTAGAATTTTTGCAAAAACAAAATAACTAAACAAACTATTGATTTAAAAAACATCATTAGTAATTTTATTTAATTTTTTTTAAAAGCTTTATAAGCATTTTGGCCTTGGGCAAGTGCCCCGAATGCCCTGCCATAAATCAGCCTCTGTCTGAGATGGATCATCTCTGGAGCAGAGAACGGAAGATGGATTTGAGACAATATAAAATGTAAAACCATAGGGAGTTAAATGCACAATGCACCTATTTTTAAACCAAAATACCTTCAGATACGGAGAACACCATATTAAAAAACAAGAAAAATCATTATAGAACCATTAAGAGAATATGGAACGGGCATTTTTTCAGGATAAAAAAGTCTTTGCGTACAAGTGAAACAGTAACGATGAGATTAGTCACATGTGCGTTTTTTTTTCTGTCTAATGATTTCAATTACCATTCCATAATCGTAAAAAAATCTCAAGCGGTTTTGATATGGAACAATGAAAAATATACCACAGGGCTGCTAATGTTCTAAAAATTTCAGTTAGCGTTGTTTCTTGCAGTAGGGAAAAGGCTAAAAAAGAATCCACCCCTATTGTATTTTACATTTAAGAAATAATTTCCTACTGCATTTGAAAATCATTTTCATGTGCGGTAATGTAATAATATCTATCTTGCATACCGTAAACCGGGGAGAGAATATGTGTCTTTTTGAGATTTTCACGTGATATCTCTTTCAATATTGAAGGGAATAGGCTAATTTTTAACACAACACAGATATACATCTCAGCTTTTAGTACACAAGTTTTTTTTTTAATTAGGTTGTACTGGAAGGAGAGGATTTATTGCGCCGTAAATGAGCGATGACGTACTCAAATTTAAGTTACCGTACTTTCGCAAAAATGAGCAGTATGGATTAATATTTCTAATATCAGCTTCTGTTAAAACCATCTTAACAAAGCGACCTCACAAACTTAAAATATTTGTTCAGAAAACGGTTTTTCACATTATTTGATGTTGATTGATTAAATGGAAACTGAGTTATTACGATTCAATGATCTTACTTTCCATTCTTTTGCCACGCCTTTCTTTTTTTATGAAGAAAGTCTATAGAGACAAGCAACTGCTCTTTTTATTCATGTTACTCATTTTTGAGTACATGACTTTTTCAAAAATTAAATTTATGTATTCGGAGCTATGATAAGCATCGTATGTAATCAAAAATGATTCATTTTACTTATTTTTAAGTACCTATTTTTAACATTGCAGATAATTCTTTTCAATGTGACACTATTCGCGAAGTTCAAAGTGTCAATTACCATGAGAAATCCTTTGGATAAACCATTATTTTCGTTCTTACTACAGGATACAGTTTAAATATACCATCCTTCATAATAAAGAGTTATTTTTTTTAAAAAATAGGTCTCTAATAAATCACGGGAAACTGTCAAAACACTTCGCTTCCAACGCCATCAAAATAATCTGAATGCTTACTCAACTTCAAAATGCATTGTTAGTCGACTCTAGTGAAGAGTCGTATGCTTTGATATGTCAAGAATATAGTATTCCTTGCCAATAATTGGTAACAGGACCGCGTCGATGTTGTTTTCTGATGGATCTCACCAAACATCAACATCTTTCTGTGTCATTTGGGTGTCAAGCTGTCAAGCCTGGGTCAGAGGTGAAGTGTCGTTGTTGGTCGACCTGACGGTTTGACACGAACTCAGCTACTCTTACCATCAGTTGGAAGTTTTTTTCCCTCTCTTTGCGAGCACATTTAAACCCAAGAATATCTTCTTCTCGCAAAAGCAAAACATCATTTTGGCTGCTTTCCTCCACTGAGTCTTCTACTCTCCCGAAGCGAGGAAACTCTTGTTTGGGTTGAGGGAACTGATTTTAAGTGGTATCAGATTGAGAGCTATCATTAGATAATCTAGTTTTGAAGTCGTGTCTTGGTGGAAACGTTTTCCTGCTGCTGGGTACCTTGCTTCTGCCCTTTCTTCTTACATTCATCATATGTACTAAGGAAGTCTGTGTCTGTCTGCGTTAGTATTAGAGACTAATGATTCGATTTGATGAGGCGGTAAAATTATAGTTTCTGCTAAGAAGAAGGGTCAAAAGTCAAGTTTTTATTTGATATTTTAATTAGACGAAATTTTTTTTCTTACATTGTTAAAAAAGGTACTCAAAAATTAGTAAAATGTACTCCCTTTGGAGTACATTCGATGCTTATTATAGTTTCATTTTTGAAAAAGACATGTACTCAAAAATAAGCATAAAGAATAAAAAGAGTAGATGCTAGGCTACATAGGCTGCCTTCATAAATCACTTTCAATAAATATCAACAATTACAACCAAGACTTACTGGGAATCGAACCTAGAACCTCAGGCACTGCAGTCCAGTGTCTTATCCGTTGTACTACCAAGGCGTATGCAGAAGAAATGTTAAAAAGGTACGTGTCAAAAGAATTGAAAGTAAGATAATTGAGTTGTAATAACTCAGTTTCCATTTAAGCAATCAACATCAAATAATGTATAAAACCATATTCTGAACAACTATTTTAAGTTTGTCAGGTCGGTTTGTTAAGATGGCTTGAACAGAAGCTGAGATGAACAATATTAAATCACACTGCTAATTTTTGAGAAAGTACGGTTACTTAAATTTGAGTACGTCATCGCTTATTTACGATGCAATTGTAATCAAAGGAAAACGAGTATGCTCAGGTACTCATTTTTAAGTACTTTTTTACAGTGTATGTATTTTTGTAATTGACGTATGTCAGGGTTCGAAATAAGGAGATAAAATTTAGGCGTCATTGCACCTGCTTAGACGTAATTTTAAAATAATTAAAATTGTTTAAACAGAGCTGTCAGCTGCTACGATATTTTTGTAATCGTTAAAGCTTTTTTTGCATCAAATTAGAAGCATATTTTCATTTGTACTGTAAACATATCACCATCTTACTGACAAAATTACTGAACAGTATGAAAGAAATTATTAAAAATCGACATTAGACGTAAAAAAATGACGATTGAGTGTAAAAATACGATCGTCAAACTGAAATTTTATAAAAAGTTAGGCGTTAAAAATGACGATCGGCTGTAAAATTACGGTCGTTAAACTGAAAATTTTAGGTGCAAAATAACGACTAAATAAGCAACTAACGACCGCTAATTCCGAACCCTGCGTAATGTTCTCGATAATCTCAGCATATGAATGTAATGAAACCTGACAGTTTTAAATAGTAGTTCAAAATAATGTTTTCCACGGTATTTAGTGTCGATATGTTAAAAAGGCTATTACATCTTATTTCTCTTACTTCCATTTTTTGGTACACCCAATGAATATTTCACTATTTAAACTAGTTTAAAATCAACAGAATATGTAGCAGGATTGACTTCGGTTTAAAGTATTTTTTTTGTAAGGTTTTAAAAATTTTCACCTACACAATACCTTTGCTACCATTACGGAAATACGATATTTACGTTTTTTGTTTTTTTGCATATATCTTGTATTCAATTAACTTAGTCAGTTTTACTTTGAGATAAGTATGGTATAAAATGTAAATTAAACTTGGGCTTCCTTTAGTTAAGTAATAGTAATGACGCTAAAAAATATTTGGCAAGTCACATTATCTGTTACAAAACTTAATTCTTGCTTGATTCACATTCAACATGTATACATACGTAGAAAAAATCAATTTTAATCTCAATAAAAATATTTTAGAAAACGTTTTAACCACATTTGTGCCTAATTACAGAAGTCGACATTTATTTTGTTAAAAATGTTTACTTGCTGCTAGACACATATGTTTATTATGTTGAAATATATTTTTAAACATATTTGTGTAGTTACCATATAATAAAAATTAAAGGGGCTGTATCAGGGATACAGTTGCAGTGGGGTACGTGAAACATCTTGTGCGTGCTGAAGAGGGTGTATGAGCACTGGGGAGCTAAGATGTCGGGTTTGAAGCGGAATTTTCCGCCAAGGCTAATTACTATGAGATTTTGTTTAGGTGCTTTGAATCTCTTGTTGACTTGTAAATGTTATAGGTGTTGTGACAACAATTTTCTCAAATGAACGAACTATCGTGTGCAGGGGCGGCGGACTGGCACTTAAAAACTTCCCGGGAAAATTTTAAATTTCGGCCACCAAAACAATTTTGAAACTGATGTTTGTTATTAAAATAACGAGCCCATAATTTGAAAACAAAATAATAATTAATATCAATATTTAAATCTTTATGTAAAGTTTATTAATATCTTTTAAAATTTATTAAAAGATTTTAAAATTTGTTAAAAGTTTTTAAATTTGTTTGATATTTGTTAATTTATGAATATATTAGTTAATTATTAATATTTTTTAATTATCATATTTGAATTTTTAATTAGTTTGGAAGATTTTTTAGAGGAAACCACCAACGGTTCTGTTCCACCAAAATTCTTCCTTCTTTTACCCGAAAAGCACTATTCAAAAGAAGAAAGTGGGCGCCGGGCCATGCGGCCTGTCCTTTACATTCTCACGTTTCGACGCCTTTGAAACTGGCTTCACGTCGGCCGCAGTCCCATAGGCCACAGCTGGAACGAAGTTTCAAATAAGGCAATAATTTCGGCTTCTTAGAGATGCCATAGCTTCCTGTTTTAAAATTTGAAACATTATTGAAAAAAAAACTGTGTTGGCTTTTAATAAATTATATTTTAAATAATTTTTACATTTCAAGAAATCACCGGCCACATTTTAAAAATATTAACCAGCTACGCGGGGAAATGCCAGATCAACTCTATGGCCAGTCCGCCACTGATCGTGTGTATTTTTTGTCAACAATGACATGAGGGAATACACGAACCTTAAGACACCTACCTTCTCCCCCAGAGCTTAATATTTCGTCATAACTTTCAATCACCCCTTAACATTAATACCAGATCGAATCAGGCCCATCTTGTAGTTGACAGACATGATAGATTGCTCCCATGGCAAACTTTCTCGTTGGTGAGAGTACATCTTCCCACCACTTCCCACACTACTGGGGGTAGACGGCAATGCAATCTGGATCTGTTTCATGAGGTTTCAATTAAGAACGCATCTCAGTGGCAGGGCTTCCAAAATCACGCGGCAGCGAACCGTGACGCGCCGCGACCCGAAATGCCATTTGTCAGCTCAGGGATTCGCTCACGGGACGCGTAACTGATGGTCTATGCGACGACACCACAGACTTCTGACAAGCCTTTAAGGTACCCATTAACAAACCTTTTCGCAAAGTTCATTAATGATTTGGTTTGGCTTGTTCTGTTTCATTCAAAATGGCGCTTTTCTCTTGGTGTGCTTTTGTGTAACATCGTCGGAACATTAATAATGATTTAGTTTGGCTCGTTCTGTGCCTTGCGAAATGGTATTTTCTCTAGATATGCTTTTGTGTAACATCGTCGAAACTTCATTAATGATTTAGTTTGGCTCGTTCTGTGCCTTGCGAAATGGTATGTTCATTGAATATGCTTTTGTGTAACATGGTTTAAACTTCACTAATGGTTTAGCTCGTTCTGTTTCATTCGAAATGGTGCTTTATCTTGATATGCGTTTGTGCAGCATGGTCAAAAATACATTAATGATTTGACTCGTGTTCTGTTTTAGTCAAAATGGTGTATTGGTTTGACGTGCTTTTGTGTAGGAATGGTCAAAAATTGAAAAATTATAAAATTTTTAGTGAGGAATCTATGTTAAGAGTAATGGAAGAGAACTACAGGAGTTCATTGAACTCAATTTCAAGGCCAACTCAATTAAATTCTTTTTTTATTCATGAAAGTTTCAGCCTTTGTGTTTATGTGCACTACAGTAGTTAAAGTATTTTAATAGGATTTTCAGATGTTGATAAATAGCATAACTAGTTTATCTTAGTCAGAAAAAATAGTCTTTGATAGTTTTTTCTTTAGAAAAATATATATGAAACTAATTTTTATTGATAAAAGACACAAATGAAATTCTACTTTCAAATAAATTTAGTCAAAAGCAGGTGATTTAATTACCTGGAAACAATGAAGGAAAAACCATATAAAAGAATATCACATGAGGTGATCCTGCGAGACTTTTAATTGTGCGTATTTCAAGAACCAAGAGTGAAGGATCTAAGGCTCTCGACCTCAAATAACATTTCGATTGCCCTTTTCAATTGATAAAGCAGCCAATATCAAGTAGTTTTTTTTTTTTTTGAAGAAATGTGAAGCTTTTAATAACAAGTTCTTAACAAACCCTCAGAACAAATCTTCAGAGGTCCAAAGACTAGGTTCCAAATAATGCCACTTTATAGAGCATTGAAAAATTAAACTGCATAAAATAAATACCAACAAAGAAATGAAAGAGACTGATAGAGTTTTAATCTCAACGTGCTTGTAATCAGTAAAATATTTTAATTAAATCCTTTTACTTTATTAGATAAATATAATTTAATTTAACGCGCATAAAGTAGTTTCAATTGACTATATAGAGAGAGTATGTATATATATATCTAAATTTTCTATGAACATAACCAGCACATTCAATATCGAGAAGGTGAAATACGGGCTAGAAACGTGTACGGGCCTTTCGTGTATCACAAGTTTCTGCAGGAATGTACATAATATACATAAATTATAATTTAATAAAAAATACCTGTTTTCAATTTTTTTTCAAATCTAAAGCATTAAGAGAATTTTGACAGCTATTTGAAATAATTATAAGTCTTTTTTAAACGAAAAGGAATGTGTTGAAAATATAAATTAAACTTTATTGTTGCGAAAACTTACAACTTCAATAATTTTTCACATCCTTCAGAGAACTGCATAAGAAACTGCTAAAAAAAAGTTATTTTTATTTTAGGTGAACCGGGCCTAATTTTAACGCAAAAGCCTAAATTGAAATAAGAGAACGATAGGCACTTATCACTATAATTATAAAAGTGGTTATAAAACTGGAAACCAACGTTTTTAATGGTAATGCTAAATTAATTAAAAAAAAAATTAAAGATAATTCGTTACATAAAATAATATATTTTAAACACTTCAGATAGATACAGTACATTTGGCTGGAAGTTCCTCAAAGTTTCTTTTACCTGTATCCCGAGGTTTTTTTTACGACACTTTCAAACCCCAAATGTTATCTCAGCGAAAAACCTCGGTCTTCAATCACAGAAACTGAACTGCTGATCTTCAAAACTTCATAGAGTTTAACTTCCACTCACAAAGAGCGAAATAGTTTATTCACGGATGCAAGAGCAGGAAAACAAAGGCCTGCTTCAACAGCTCATGGTGTTGTTTTCCAGAAAATATCCCACATAGAAATTTGATGTTTATCGCAGTAGATTAGCTGAGATGGGCTTCTGACTTTGATGCAAGGCAAGATGGTACATCGGAGATTTACCGTGAGTTTATCAACGCGGCCATCTTCCAAAAAGTTCTCTAATCTTTTGAGGGTCGGCATGCATCTATTTGCAGGGGGAGGCCTATATTTACACTCAAGATTCGAAACGAGAAGTTGACAAATGTCAAAGTCACATTTTTTACTGATTGTAAATTTATATCGTTTCCGTTATGTGAATGTAGTTTTTGTCTATTTTTTACCCGACACAAACATCCTGTTTATCGTAAATATCTTGGATTAAACATAGTATAAAATGGAGATGTAATCACAAATTACTAGGATTGCATTGGAAATATTTTTGAGAATGATTGGAATTTGATTAATGGCAAAAATTTTATATAATCATTAAGTAACGTTTTGATGAAATATTGTTTGTTTATGTTTATTCATAAATTATTACTTACATGTTTTATGTTTATTCATAAAGTATTACTTACATGTTTAATGTTTATTAATGAGAAAATATTGTTTTTAATGTTAATTTTTTTATTATTCATTACTTAATCCTGATTTGGACCAATAAAACTAATCGGATAAAAGTAATGATTGAATATTTTTTTTTTCGAAATGAATTTTTGAAACGATAAAAAAATAATATAATTAACCCTTTGCACTCCACGAACACTTTGCGATTTGTATTCTTTCTATGGAACAGTTATTCCTCTTTACGTTCTTTTCCACAGATTTTATACTCGAAAAAAATCCTAATCTGTTTTGTATTTGCAAGAGAACAAGTTGAAAAAAAGATTTATGTTCTAAACACAATATCCTGTTGTTCCCGTTTATTTTAAAGAACAGGGAAACAAAAGAACTGGTCGTTACGTTGGCGCCTGAAAGGGGCCTTCGGAGTGCAAATGGTTAAACACTACAGTATTACTTCAAAATGGAAAAACTTAATTTCCACAAAAAAAATTCGTCTCTTATTAAATGATCGTATATTATTTGCTTAGATTGTAATTAAACTGGTAATTAATACGTAGGAAATACCGATACAACACTCACGAGTTTAGGTCCAGGCTACCCATTTAAGATATAAATAAATACTATAACGGAAAAGAACCAATGTTTAAAATGAAAAATTTGAGTTAATTCTCAATTTTGACTATTATCAATATGTTAGTTATATTAGAAGAGTTTTAGTCATGACAGCTCCATGCTACAAAATGTTATATAATTGCAAATCACGAAAAAAGATTTAGAGTTGTCAAGAAAGAAGACACGCTTTTTATTATTCTAAATAATAAATTGCCGTTAAGGACTTTTCATACATTAATATTTACTGTACATCTAAAATTTTATCTCAATAATTTGTACCGTACTTGACTTCAGATATTCATATGCCATTCCATTTTGCACAACTTTTATTATTTTGAAATAAATTAGTATAAGTATGGATATCTAAAGGAGTAAGGCTGGATATAAGGAAAAAAGCAGAGGACAAAATTCCGGATCATTGTACACAAATATTTTAAACTATTAATATTTTTAAAAGTTAATAAAATTTTTTATTCCGAAATTAATTAATATCAATGAAATCATTTGTAAACAATATATTCGAATTGCATAACTTTTTACACCTTCCCCTTTTGTGACAAATCCAAACTTAACTACTAAAGGAAACCTCATTACGGTTACAAAGTTTGAGGACTCCCTCTTTCCTAATTTCGCTTGTATGAAGAACTTTAAAATGGATTTTCTCAAAAACGGATTTTTAAAGATATATGTGCTTTTTTATGTTTATTGAAAGCACAACATTTAATTCACACATTCAAATATTGAACAACGTTTTGTTATTGAATCGAATCTTTTATCATCGAATACTTCTAAGAAATAAAAATAACACATTAAAAAAATATTACCTAAAAATTGTCTAAATTTTTTCTTAAAATTTTCAAAAGATTTTATATTTATGCATATTGAACAAAAAATTAAAATGCCTAGCTTTAGATATTTTAACGTGAAACGTGAAGTGATTTAACATGAAAGATTGAAATGCTAGATGCAAGACGCATAACACCTCAAGGACAGTTTATTGACTTTCTATCTTAACGGTGCATAATTCGAAGTATTATTTACAAATCTAACAAATTTAAATAACTCGTTTAAAAAACTAACTGAATATCAGGTATATGAAACTACATTTGGGCAGGAGGTATTAGTTATAAATAATTACATTCGAGAAAAAGGCAACGTGCCTCTAAATAACGTAACGTCATTAAACGATGAAATGTCGCTAAAAGTGTTAAGATTTATGTTTCCTGCAAGGACTTTTACGACGTTTGAATGCGAAAGAGAGGAAAGAAGTGAAATGCAAAAGGTGGCAATTTAGAAAACCGGAGGGTGTAAGGACTAATATAAAGCAGATATGACCTGACATAAACTTTTATAGTATTATTATAAGACTAAGTATGAAATTGCTAAGGAAATAGTAAATTCACATACACTTCTATGACCTTATGAACTTAAATCATTAAGGCCGACGTAAGACATTGAATTGGAACAAATAAAGATACAGTTCATTGAGAGGCGTAATGTTTCGTAACAGTTTGCAATTTAAAATCTGACAAATCGATGATAAATATATTTTAATATATAAAATAACAAAATCTTTAAGCAAAGTTTTACAAAAGAATAATTACTCTTAAATTTTGGGTAAACGGTTTAAAATTAGTAAGAGTTAAATCTAGGAAAATTGAGTACATCAAAGAAAAAAAAAGTCGGCATAAAACCTTCCTCTTCCTTTTCATATCGTCGCACTAATACTACAATACTAGGTAACTACAGAAACGGATTTAACATTAGGCACGAGCCTAGAGCCCCCCCCCCCCCCTCCCCATCTATAAGGGCCCTCATTTTTTATTTAATTACACAGACATTGTAGAAAAGTTGCCTATGATTTGAAATTTTTTTTTATTATTATTGCAATTTTTCGTAACTTTTGAGCAATTTTTCCTAAAACGCTTTATTTTTTTGTTTTTTAGAAGAATAATTAACTTAATGTGCAAGATTTCTCATACTCACCCCACGATATGTAATAGATTTTAGACTGTAGTTTAAAAGATTTATTTACCGTTGCATTTACAAGAAAGGCAATTTTTGACGACTAACTTAACCAACCTGACCTTAGTTGTAGTACTCACCCAATGATATGTAGTACATTTTAGACTGCAGCTTAAAAGATTTATTTACCGTTGCATTTACAAGAAAGGCAATTTTTGACGACTAACTTAACCAACCTGACCTTAGTTGTAGTACTCACCCAACGATATGTAATGCATTTTAGACTGTAGCTTAAAAGATTTATTTACCGTTGCATTTACAAGAGAGACAATTTTTGACGAATAAATGAGGGCTACCATAAAAGCCAAAGATCCCAAAAATGTGTACCGGTTCCGCCCTTTATTTAAGTAACTCAACCCAGAAAGCAGTCGCTTCATTAAGTAGGGAAGTCATGTCACATTACGGTAGCAATCCCTTTCCCTGCACTTGTCAACGCGTCTCACCCCTTATTTGAGGAAACACGGGAAGCTAATTTTTTTCCATCCTCAAGAGACCCTCCGCGGCGGAATCCTAAGAAATATAGCCCCAACTTCCAGCTCCTGGCAATGCAAAGATGACAGAAATCACCTTCTAAAAACCCGCCTCGCTTTTTTCGCCCATAATTCAAATTATAATTTGACAAAACGGATTAAAAAAGCATTGCTCCCTGAGGTATAGGGCCAGGGAAGCATGGCCAGGAGCTAATTATTACCATCTGGTAACCAGAATGCCGCTGGAATAACATTTTTAAATGGGATCTGAAGCTGGAATCTTTTGGCCGTGGGAATATATTTTTTTTTGTCTCTGGTAGGGGAAACTAATGATTCTGAATTCGTAACTTTCGTTTAAGGATAGCTGAGAATTCCGTAACTTAAACCAACAGGGAGCTGAGATAAGGCTATCTTGCGGGCAAACTGGATACTTGTAAATACATTGGGAGAGGAGGATTTCGTTTTCGTTAATTAAATATAGTCGTTTCAAACAACATGCCTTAGTGTTTGTGTATAATAATACTAAAAAAGTGTGTTGGATTTGAAGGTTCCAGGGAGAAAAAGATGAGGGTTTTCTTTTTGTTGAAACGCTTTATGTTATCTACATGGCTTTATTTTCACTGTACTAAGTTTTGATATAAAAAGAACGATGACAATCCGTCAAAAAAGAACACATTTTTTTAAAAGATCATAATGCTGTGTATTTCTATGAGATATGATAATTTTTTTTGACGTGAATACAATTTTAAAATCGGTCCGGGTAAAGTCATTGGCAGAAACTTGCACAACATAAAGAGTTGATATTTCAAAGCCCCATAACACCATGGGGAATCAGTCTATGGATATAAATGACCTACCACCGTGTAGTGAAAGATATGCTACGTCGACCATCAATCCACTCCCCCATTGGCATTTGTACCACGTGAGGGGAAATTAGTCAAATTTCGGGCATACGCTAGCCTGTTTAACTCTTGTAGTTTCAATTCTAATTGACGGGTTGTGGAGAGTACGTGCTTAAATTAAAGAGAACGACGAGTTCTACAATTTTATTTGATTAGTTGACAGTTGAAACTATTTTTGCAAAAATTGTGTGGAGTGGAAAGTGACGATTTGTACAAGACTTCACTATGAAGCCAAAATATCACACTTAAGTTCAATTGCGGCATAAGAAACTTAAACAGCATCAAAGATTAGTTTGGAAGATGAAGAAATGATACTAAGAAGTTTAACCTTATGACAAGTACGGAGATATCTAGAGCTTACCGAATACGCAAGAAGAAGAAGAAGTCCCAGCAGGTGCGCCTACAAAGTATTCACGAACAAACCTTAGGTTTACAGTGGGGACTTGCAAAATTTTTTCTAACGATTTTACCGATTTCTTTCCGATTTTTCCCCCAGTTTTCTACACAATCAGTCCGGATGGACCATTTTAGTTCTTTTCGTGAACCCTTTATACGGAGATTTGCAAAGTAAAGATATTTCAAATGTATATTTTGACAGTAAACAATCATTGTCAAAGGTTTCAAACTTTTAGACAATTATACTATTGGCCATTGTTTCTATCAAAATATCCCAATGAGATTCTGAATTATCCCCATTTAACTGAATCGGATCATTAAATTAACAGATTTTGTATTGACCTTGCCATGTGAATGATTTCTGTCAATACACTTACTTTGCGAATTCCTCAAATCTATTAATTATACTGAAATCTGATTTGATCGACTGTTTCCGCATTGCTCAACTGTCTCGTCTTACTAATTGAAACATTTTAAATGTCACTTCTACAGAGGGAATATCATGAACGGCAGGAAAATAAATAAAAGGCAGTCTGCCCATTTTACGTATGTTGAACCCTGGTTGAAAAACTCGAGTTTATTTACAGAACGTTTGTAAGTTGAAAGAACTTCGAGTTATTAATCATTGATTTGATTTGAAAAAACAACTTTGCTCAATCTGTCTGGTCTGTTGAAGTCAGATCAGCAGTTTTAATAGCCTCAGACGATCAAATTACATCAAGCACAAGATATTAAAGTTTCCTACAGCTTAAAAAAGGAATCCATGTTTTTAATAACCAAATTTCCTATTTGCAAAGTGTAACTAATAAAAAGTTAAAAATGCGCCAGCATAAATTATAATGTTCAAACTAATTTTATAAATTCACATATTACGAGGTTCATGTAAGAATACGAAACATAAAATTTTATTAAGTCATTGGATTGAGCTTAAATTTTAATACAGTTTTCAGTAAAAGCAGCCTCGGTGTTTATGATATTATGTATTTTTTTTTTAATTATTAATAAGGTTTAAAAACTATTTTTCAAACTGCAAATTAAAATATTAATTAAAAATGTTAACATTTTGAAAGTTAAAAAATAATTTATACTAAAAACTAGCATTATTGATTTCTAGAAGTTAGAATAATAAATTTTTAAATTAGATTAATCAATAATTTAAATATAAAACTCTAAAACCATTTTTAAATACTTTATAGGACCTTGATATTAAGGACATAATGGTTAATAGATTTTTTATATATCGTTTAAATGTTGAAAATACTGATGAAGTCGCCATGCTTTGAAATTGAATCGTCAGGTTTAAGAATGACAAAATTACATTTTGTGCTTTTAAGTATCTCCAAGCTTCGCTCTACGTAAGTGGTAAGTTAGCATTAGTGGTAAGAAAACAACAAAAGCCGGCTCCTAGAGACATATATAGAACCTTGAATTTGGCGTAAGGTTTAAAGAAGGAAATGAATCCCGGACTTATTCCTTTTTAAACCTGTCGAATCAATTGAGAAAAGAAAACGAACTACACTCCTTTTTATTTAAATGCGGCGTTTTAAATTATAAATATTGATTGTAAAGGAGCAAAACCATTGATTGAAAATAAGGGGACGTATAAAACTGTTGAGATATTGGTGAAAATAAATGAAATATTTGAAAAATTAAAATGCGCCATTCTTTTATGTATAGGCAAAAAAATCGAATATTAGTAAGTTTTAAAACCTACTATACAATTTATAAATAATAAATTAAAATATATTGAATAGATTGTACTAAATTCAATTATTCTAATGTTATAAACTTAGAAAAATATTTTTTTGTATTTATTTGTTTCACGTGTTTTGAATACTAAGTTCATTTGAAATTCTTACATCTATCACTAAAAACACAAATTATTCCCCACTTCATGGAATATAAAATAAAAACGCAAGAAAAGTTACACATTTTCTAATTTTTCTTATGTTGTAGTTTTGAAAGGTTGCAAAATTCATGAAAATTCAAAGGCCGATAGAGCGAGCGCGGACCCCCCCCCCCCCCTTTTAAAGTAATATAACAACCCACATACAGTGTTGAATATTAATTTTCGCAGAAGTAGATAACACATAAATCATTATTATAAACCATTAATATTTAATAACCTAACAATTAATAAAATAACTCAGTTTTGTAAAAAAAAATTCCGTGAAATGTTTAATTTAAAACATGGCCGTTCATCCTTTCCACTGAGAGACTAGTGATTCCAAAATATGTCGACAAATGTAACATAATTAAATTTTCAAGCTATGAATCCTCTTTTAAATTTTTTCTGGATACACTGCAAAGCTTAGTAAATATTTCGACTTGGCTGGTTTTTTTTTAAATTAGGAATAAATTATTGACATATATTTTGGTAAAAACAACAAACAAGACGACTGTTTTATTTGAAATAAGTCACCCAGAATTAAATTTTCAATCAAAAAGTAGTTGAATAACTGAAGTAAATGAATTCAAAATATAAATTTAACTTTATGAAATTATATTTGTTTGTAGAGGTAATTGCTAACGCCCCAAGGGATGAGATTACCCAAAAAGCTGAAAACAAAAATCCGAGTAAATTATACACGAGACGCACAAAATAGCTTAAAACAAAAATCGGAGGAAATTATTCAAGAAAGACGTTTCAAGTAATAAAATTCAAGAGTTTTACATACCTAACAAAATACTACATTAGAGAGCAAATAATGATTTAATTAATATATTAAAAATAAAAAAAAATTAGAATTTACGACTTTTTAATCTTATATTACTTAATATGGTAACGTAAAGTTTTGCTTAACCAACCCATTTAGCATAGAAGTAAATGAAGGAGCTCACATAAAAATAGAAAAATTGTTCAACCTGTGTGTGACTGGCATTTTGTAGCATATTAAACAATACAGAAGTATACAAGAAGATATAAAGTAGCCTCTTCATAAAGTAAGGTACCTTTTGAAAAAAAAAATAGTTGATAGTTTTCTATGGTTGAACATAGTATCTAATTTTAGTTTACTGTTAAGACTGTTACTGTTTAACTGTTTACTGTTTAACTGTTTACTGTTTAACTGTTTACTGTTTAACTGTTTACTGTTTAACTGTTTACTGTTTAACTGTTTACTGTTTAACTGTTTACTGTTTAACTGTTTACTGTTTAACTGTTACTGTAACTGTTTAAAAACTCGTAAAATTTTCTTTTAAGTATTTCATATAATTAATGATATTGAAAATATATTTGATTTCTTTTTAAATCGTAGAGAGTTAACTTAATAGAGTATTGACATTATATAATATTTTGAATATTTTTTGTTGATAAAATCAATAGAGTTTAAGAATAAATAAAAATAATGTAGTTTAAGATTAAAGTTCTATGGTCATTTTCTGTGGTTATTAAAGACTATTATCACTTTAAGTAAAATTACATTACATTAGATTTCTTCATTTGAATCTTAAGGAAAAACAGTGATTTTAAAAAAAAAAAAATCGGAAGAAGCTCGTCACTGTAATCCTGTATATTAACTGACTTTATTAGTTATTTTTTTAATGGAATACTAAAATTATGTACTTGTACCAATTTATAACTCAAACAAGCGGAAATATTGATGCAAAAATGAAGGAAAAATTGTTATGTCTACTTGGCAACTATAACGACACATTTCTTCGCTTGCTGCCAAAAAGTTTCTTAACTAATTGAAATAATAGGATCGACTCTAAGTAAACACCCTCCCGTTGCGATGCACACTGGAAAAGAAAACAGGGCACAAAAAAGTGGATATAATCGCACCTTTGTGAATCCTGTGAGTTTTCAATTCATCAAGCCCAGAAATACATAGCGGCTCGGTCTCGTATAAAGGGCAAAGCAAAGAGTGGGGATTAGTAACGGGCCAAAAATAACGAACTCTTCTGAGGGGCGAATACAGAAGCTAATGGGAATTTATTTCTGCTGTGGTAGCAAAACAAACACGCCGAGGCTCAATTACAGGAAACCTGTTTAGAATGCGATTTTTAGAAATGTCACTATATTTCAGAGCTCGTCAAAAGAATTTAACGGGGTATTTATACAGTTTTTTTTATCGCCAAATTTTAACTTTTTGAGAAGCCACCGAAATATTTTAGTTTGTTTGCTGGATTTTTACACCTAATGAAAGTAATTACGCTGAAATGAATGTTGTTGTTGATGTCAGGTTGATCAAGACCATGAGCTCATGCTCCTTGAAAATGTCCAGATTCTGAAAGAGGTCTTCGAGTTTACACCTATAAACAGAAATGTATGTTTGTAAAAAACTTGTTCCGTGTCGAAGCAGGATGCTACAATTTTTTTGGACCTTTTCGAAGAATAGTGATTGCTTCTGACCATAAACTCAAATTATATTTCGGAATAAAAACATAATCTTATTCTTTAACTATATTATTCGTCTTTATTCTTAAAGTATATTAAATTTATCAACAAAAAATATTCAAAATATTATGTAATACCAATAATATATTAAGTTAACTCTCTGCGATTGGAAAAAGAAATTAAAATTTATTTTCAATATTATTAATTATATAAAATATTTGAAAAGGCATTTTACGAGTGTTTTAAAATAAATAGAATATTAAAAAAAAAAGAATTCAAAAGGCTTTGTAGCAGACCATTTCTAACTAGTCTTAATTATTGTATTATAAAATTAATATTTTACCGTAGTGTTAAAGCTGTTGAAAATTCCACTAAAATGAATAATCTCTAAATAAATACAATAACATTGCAATTGTGAAACAATTTAATCACTTTTTTAAAATTTATAATTTATACAGTAAAAGGATAATAATTTTTTTAACTAATGAATTTTGAAAAGTAGAAATAAAGTTTTGATGCAATAAAAACAAAATCTTAGAAATATAATAAACTGACATATCATTAGGTTATACGCGCACTTTATTGTTTAAACGTTGAATATATTTGTATATATTTGAGGTTTTCTATAATTTATTAAAATATGCTTCCGGAAGAAATATATATGCTAACATCAGAAAACCTTAGACCTGAAAAGTAAATAAGTTTTACATTGAGATTTCTAGATAGATATCATACTAGTGCATTCCGATATTCCCTAATACGCTTTATATATATATGTACACCATTATCTAGCAAGATAAATATCTTTATCTTGCTAGATAATGCTCAATTTCCATATTTGAAGATTCATCTTTTGCACGCCACTCAAATCTTATTTCACTTTTAAGTTTTATTATTTATGATAGAATGTACAGGCCAAAGACCTTCCGCAAGGCTTTTCCCGGGAGCACTTTTGTACATAAAAAATGTTACAGTTGGGGAATTTGTAAACTTTTTTTTACGTAAACTCAGAATTTTCTGGTGGTAGTACATGTCGTCCTGCCAGAAGGAAGGTAAAACCTCTATCGGAAAGGTGAGTACTACCGGCAGTATTTTGCTTTCTGCCGGAAGGACGTTGCCCGTTCTATTATTTAAAAAAATATATGAGAACATTGAATTTAGGCAATTTAGAGATTTGCCCTTTATCTATAGGAAATTGATTAAAAACATATAAAGCTACTCACCCCATAATCGCTTCCCCCACTGTCACAATCCCTCTCTCTGATATTGGACGAAACATGCAGAATGTCCTCTAAACTCTCAATATATTCAATTGCGTTTTTCAGAATATCCACCTTGGACAACTTCTGCTCCGGATCCAGAGTTGAGGCCTTTCTTAAGACTTCATAAGCCTCATTGACCTTTTTCAGTCTATTTCTCTCTCTCATAGTAGCCGCCTGTCTCTGGTTCGGCGTCACGGACTTCTTTTTGCATGCTTTGCAAGCCCACATCAGGCATGTCCTCTGCTGGTTGTTCTGTCCTGGGATGAAGATATGTGGCACGTGTTGATCTTCGTTGTCAGAAGCGGCTTGTCGGAGATCAACCGGGCCATTAGCTTCCGAAGATCCATTTTGGGATGGTGATGGGGATACGCTGCAGAGGGATGCCGTGGAGCAAGATGCCTTTTCCCCGTCAGATCCCGCGTCGCTCTCGGCGTCAATTTGCGCTGTCTTGTTGAACTTGGGACAGAACTTGTCTCCCTCAACATGGGGCGTAAACATTTTTTGGTTAACATCTTCAAACTTAGGACAAAAGTTGGTGGCAGGGTTTGATACTGGACGTTTATCTTTGGAATCGTAGCTATAAGGTTTGAAGATGACACTGCGAGTGTATGCCTTTTTAGGGGCTTTTGAGGAATATTTATTTGATGCGTTTTCATTAATGGATTTCACCTTTTCTCCATTTTCATTTTGTTTATAAATATACTTCATATTATCTACCATTTTATCAGTAGCATACTGCTTTTGATGCAATGTTATTGCATTCACAGAAAGATCCTTAGCTTCGTATTCTGTTGAATCGGACTTTGGACGTTTTGCTTGTGAACAAGAGATTTTATTTTCTTCTGGACACGACACAGAAATGTTTTGTGGGGATATAATAAAATCTTCTTGTGGTGAACACTTACGTTGTATAGTTGGAATAGCGATGCTCGATCCATGACAGTTATAGCTAGTTTCTTCTTTAAAATAAATGTGATTAATTTCATTACAGGATTCCTTTTCTTCATTTTTTGATCCTTGCAATGGATCATACGCTGTGGAAACGACGCCAACATGATCAGAGTAAAATTTCGTTTCCCGGTTGAAATCAAGGACAGTTTGTTGGGGTCTTTCAAAAACGGGATTTGAAGTAGTTGTGCTTTTATCTAAATCGATATGATATGTATCAGATCTCCTCATAACGGTAAAAGAATCTGTGATATTAGAATATACGTTTGAATCTTTTAAAATTTTATTTTCCGAACAATTAAATTTTATAGTAGAAGCGTCACTAATTTTGAGATGATTATTGGTAGTGTTGGTCACAGGAGGAAGACATGCATAGTGTTTTTCGTTTCTTTCTGAATCTTTGATAACGGATTCAATATCAGAGTTCAAGGAATGCGAAAGTGTGCTAACACCGTTGAACACTGCAGAAACTACCTTTTTAGAATCTTTGGTATTATAAAAAGTATTAAGCTCATTGTAAGTTTTGTTATTTATAGGTAAAGAAGATTCATAAACCTGCTTTTCTTGGTCTTCAGCATAATATGCGTAATCATCTGACTCAGATGAATAGGCGTTTTTAGAATGTGGATAATATTGCTCATAGCATGCATGCTCGTCGTTACAATAAGCAACTTTTTGTGAATAAGGTTGATCTAAATAAAGGGAACGTATACTTCTTGAGAATTTCGATTGTTCTTGTACTCTATATGGCTCAAATTGTTCTGTACTTCCCTTGAATTGAACGGGGACATTAGATCCTATATTTGAATGCATGTGTTCATCTTCAGACAAAGTTGCGCAACTTGAATGAGCATTAGTTGAATGAAGTGTTGAAATAGTTTCTCTTTGTACAGTTTCACTTTGGATTTTCTGTGTTGGCGGACTCTGGCCACTTGGTGGAGATAAAGGATAAGATCTAGCTGGTGTGTACATTGGCGTAGGGCCAGATGCTGCAGACCGTCCGTCGTCATACATGAAATTACGCATCTCAGCTACCATAGTTTCAGATTTCTTCTCAACACACCAAATATTCAAAAACCTAAAAATAAAAGCAAAAATATTAAATATTTCTCATACTATTTTTTTAAAAAATTATATAAAAAGTAAATACTGTAATTCCGAAAAATATTTAAAATCTATTCAACGACACGACAACTGTCAGCCTAAAGAAAATTTGCAGACATGTTTTAGGGTAATGAATTTTATAATTATAGTTTATATGCATAATTTTTCACTCCTAAATATTTGTAAGTAATGGTATGACAGTATTCAGAAGTGTAATTCTAATTATTGTATTGTACTGTTAAAAATGCATGCTTATATTTGACGAAATTTTCGTCATTTTTGATGAAACAAACGCCTATTAAATGTTTCGTCAAACTGAAGAAATTTATTATGTCGCATTTTTAACGAAATTTATTTAGTCAAAAACGAGGACGATTTTAAATAATTACAGAAAGCGCGATTTGAACAGCGGACTTCTCGGTTCAGAGTCGTCATTGTAGTAACATACATATAAGACATGACTCAATACCCCTCGAAAAGGAATCTGAATAAATTACTTTCGCTTCAAATTTGAGCATTTTTGTTTCGTCAAAAATCACGCGTGATCAATAACGAAACGATTATCAAATATGACAAAATTGGAAATTTACGATCGCAGAGTTACCAAAAATGAGAGTATTATTTCTGAGAGCGTTTTATTTTTAAATTTCTTGAATTATTTAATTATTGATAAGCATTGTTCCGCATAACAATAAAAAGCGTGATCTTAATCGTGGAGAAAAAATTTAATTTACAAATGACGATCTTCGTATTCTTATGCAATACTTCAACTAATATTGCAATTATATATATATATATATTTTTCCGAAAAGAGTATACAAGGAATGCAAGAATAAATTACTAGCCTTGGCAAACATTGTGAACAAGAGCCAAATTACCTCGAGACAAATTACGGCATTCATGAAAGGGAGGGTGAAATTGTGTAAACCCCTGAACCCCCCTCCATCATGGTACGTGTCTATATCGAGAATCCAGTAGGACGTTATTCCACACTTGGAAAAGATCCATGAGGCCTCAATGCATCATTTTCGTCAGAGAAGGATGGCTTTTGATTAGACATCCTCCTCATCCCTCAGCAAAAAGTCCAATCAATATTGTCAAATGACTCGAAAACTCACTTTTTTTTTTGTATCGGGCTCAAGGCGTTTCATCAAAAGCAATGGTGGTGAAGACAACTCTGTCGTTCTTCAACTTTTTTCTGGGTTGTCGCTTTCCTTCAAATGATATAATTATATTTAGGCCAACACCAGAAGCACATTCTGTATCTCTAATAGAAAACACGAGGATTTCTTCTTTTGCGCCTTTCTGGATGGATACCAATATCAGTAACGCGAGTTACTGTTGAAGGCAAGGGCGTTTACTGAGGGGAGAGCGCAAGGGGCACGCGTCCCCCCCCCCCAAAAAAAAAATACTAATTGCGGTGTAGACACAAGAGTGTAGAGTTGACACTATAGTGAACTAACAATATCTAAATTCGTGAAGTATTAGAAGGGTACGGGGGAAAACCCTGTCATTGCCTGAAATTCGATTTTGTGAGAAACACTATTTAAAGTTTAATCATTGAATTTGAAACCCCGACTCAGCAAATATTCAACCTTACACTTTAAAAGAAAAGGTGATTAAAAATGAGTGCATGAACGTACTCGTTTTTTTTTCTACAACTTTCTCTATAACGCCTATTATCAATTTTTTTTAGGTTATGAATATCATTGTGTCAATTTAAATTAGATATTTTTCACCATTATTCATTACATTAAAGGTTTCTTCAAAGCGTCGAATTTTAACCGCCTTTTTTAATATTATTATTGAAAGATTCAATGTTTCAGCTTTGTGGAAAGATTACTCATTTCCTCTATAGATGTGAGACTTACACTGTATTCTGTTAGTATTATAAAGTTTACATCGTAGTTACAAATTTTCATAATTTAATAGATAAGATAACTATCCGAATATAAGAATTACGTCAATTTTACACATAAAAAATTATAAAATATTTTTCTGAAAATATCCGACATAATTAAAATATTTCGAACAAAATCAACTACTTTTTGAAGAGCATTGTTAAAAAGAATAAGGTTAGAGAAAAATTACTCATGTTTAATACTTTTTTATAGAAACACCATTTGAAGTTAATTAGGTTTAAAAAATTCTGAAAATTATATTTAATGAAATATATTTTGTTAATTCTACGTAATGATTCAGAGATTTAGTATAATGGTTCTGCCTACCCAAAAGTATTTAGTTAGATTTCTAGATAAGGTTGTGTACTTGCTGCAGTTTCTTTGTCTATTTTTTTTTTTAATGTTTTTGCTTATTAGACGTCGTCGTAATTAAATATAAAAACTAATTACTCTCAAATTTTTTATTAGTGCCTTTATAAACTTTCGAAAAATTAATTGTAGCATGGCATTTTAATGGTGATATAAATGAATGCGTGTCGAATTCACATTTCCCTAACGCTTTCTGACTTTTAAGGCCACCAAATTGAGTTTATTGCAACTCTCAGCGGTTCAATTTTCCAGCATACCATAGGTATTCTGGGTTCTATACAATTAAAATACGATATATTACTCGAAAATATACCTCAACCTTTATAAATCTAATACAATAATAGTCATCTTGATGAGCAGAATATAGTAAGTAGAATATAGTTTTGTACTTCTATCTCTGACCATACTCTCGATATATGGAACTTTTCATTGGAAGGTTAATGTTATCCAATAAGAAACTTAAATCTTAAACTGCTTCTCCTGGAAATTTGAAAATGAATATAATAATAACGCTGATTTTTTTAAAATGCTTTTTAGAGAAATTTATATTGAACTTGGGCTTTGGAATTTGTATTAAAGTTGCTTAATGTTTAACAAAATACTTAAATAAAGATACTTTAACGAACTATTTAAAAAAAAATACACGACACACATTTGAAGAGTCACGTCGCACATTTGAACATATATCTAAAAATGAATGTATTGAGGGTTTATTATAAAATCGATCTTTCTAAAAGGTGCACTATATTTTACTTTAGATGTTTAATAATTATTACCTCAGATCATTAATACCGATAATTTTATTTACATAAATACACGTTGAAAACACGCCATTTTTTACTCTATGTTAGAAAAAGTTTTAAATTGGGTAAAATGCAACTTCTCTCTCTCTCTCTCAACGCCATATATTTTACACACTTTTAGCAAAATCAATTTGTTTTAAAATTTCTTAATAATGGAGGGGGGGGGGGATGAGATAAAACCTGTGCATTGATAGGACAATAAAGATATTTATAGGTCTAAGTAAAGTCAATTGTAGACAATCTCCCATTCCAAAATAATAATAATAATAAAAAAAAAAAAAGAAGTTAAGCATTAACATTTTAAATGCCTTAGTTTAGTTTATCAAGTAATTTCTTCCAATCAATAAAATTAGTATAGAAACTTTGAGGGCTAAGTAAATAATGCATTCGGATCTTAGTAGAATTTGCCATTTTTCGTGTTGCCACTTTTTGTACAAATACAGAAATCTCTTTTAACCAAGTAGTATTTATTATAGTGTGCTAATCTCGTTACATTTTGTAGTAACTTTTTTAACACACTTCCCATCATCGGTGTTTGAATGTGGCTGAGTAGACTAGTTGGCCAGATGACGCGATTATGTGATTGTAGTTTGAGACTTTTAATGAAGCTAACAGCAAGCAACGACAACAACACATGGCGTTACCCACGCTTATGTAAGTATACCCTTAACGAATTAGTATAATATATCTTAGGTATGCGGTTAAGCTTTGTCTTAATAATAAGAATATGATAAATGCATGACACACGCCGATGAAGATTATATGGCGGGACAGACGGCACCTAGTCGCAACCGAACTAACGGAAGCTGATGAGGTAATGCTGGTCTAGAATATTGTAGTTAAAAATGCGTAATGTGATCTACTTGGTGGTCTACTTAGTCTACATATGTGCAAAAGAGTACTTAGAATTATGGAAGTAAATGAAGATAATTTCCCATTTTATTGACAAAATGAAATTTAACAAAGTACACTTATTTTTACTTAAATGAAACTATTAATTTAAGAATTTGTGCGTTTGTAATAATAGGAACAAGAACCTAAACATATATGTTACAACTGTCTGGTTTTTTTTCCTCGAAAAATTATTGAGAGAAAATTTTGATTTTCACTAAAAACGCAATTATTCCAGTTTTAACTGAATTCTCATTTCTTACGGAAAAATTACTTTTTTTTTATTGAAAAAAAAAGTTATCTAAAACGTAACAAAATAGTTTTCAGAAATAAACACATCCGACCTAAAATAAATTCATTTGCAAACATAAAACTCGTTTAGTTTATCGGCCACTGTTTGCGGAAAATGGGAACTTGAAGAGAAAATGGGCAAAGATACTCGATGACGAAGATATTAAAGATGACGAAGATATGAGGAGTTTGTTTTATTTCATGTTTAATCATCTGGAAACTCGGGTGAAAACAGGCAAGACCCATTCTACACTAACGTTAGTAACGCGCGTTAGCTTTTGCAGATGGCTCTGTGATTGAGGAGTACAAACCAAATGGTTTATATTGTACCTGTGCAGAACGCGTTTAATGCGAGTAAAAGCCGAAATAAAAAAAATTAACAGAATATCCCCTATAGATATATTATAGACAATAACATTTGTCTGAGAATCATACAGTTCACAATAAAATCACCTTTTTAAATAAAATAACATTTTAATGGCGTAATTTTGAAGTAAACGTTTCCCCTCTTTAATCGTTCTAATATTTCACTGAGTAACTAAAGTTTAATTCATTTGACAGGATTTATATACATATGTTTTATATAATCTGCAAATGGAATTGTTTCATCACTTTAAACAATTATTCCAAATGATAGGAGCCACAACTTCATTTATATTGTATTTAAAGGTGTTGAGATTCCTACATAATCACATGAAACTTGCCAAATCTTCTTTTTTTTCAACTTTCTAATACAAAACTAAATATTCAACTACACGAATAAACTACATTTTCCTCTAATGATGCCGGGCAAAATTTTATTAATACAACTTAGTAGTTATAATTTGGACAATTATATTATGCATATAAATTTTTGTTAGTTTAAAAAAAATGAAACAATTTAATATAATTTTGGAAGTTGTTTATTGCGCATAATTTTTATTGGTTCAAAAAAATTTAAACAAATTAGAACATTTTCAAAATTATGTACAAATAAATATTTTCTACTTTACAGTACTGTTTGTTACTTGAAAACGTAGTTTTCGTCTTCACAAAAGTTTCCGAATATATTTAAATTTTATAATCCAAAATAAAGAATATTTTTAAATTTTCAAATAAAAATTCAGAAAAGTTCTACATTTTACAATATTGAGATCTGCACCTCCCAAAATAAATTATAAATAAAAAATCTATTTCTACCCCTGAAACTGCGCGTCTGGATTAAAAAAAAATACCTGGTCTAGTTTAGACTTCCCTCTCCCCCACCCCGTATTTGTCAACTACCTGATCAGGTTCATTACTTCCGAAACAATTCTTTTTTGTTCTATTTTCGAACCTGGGAGGCCGCATACAAAGCAAACTAAATTTGTGCTTCGGCATCTTTTCGAAACTCCCGGCAGAATATCACTTTCCGTTTTTCTTCGAGCAGTTCGTCTTTTTCGCGCATTTTTGAATTGAAGTCCCTCACTTGATCCATCACTGTTGGTAGCGAGCAGGTTACGTGAGAATCTTTCCAGCACGAAAAAGGAGAAAATGAGGCACACCTCGTTTCCTTTTCTATCACGTTTTTATTTAACTCTTTGCACTTGAGGAACATGTCTGATATTTGCGTTACTTTTACGGAACAGTTATACATTCCCTTCCTGTTCTTTTTTAAAGAAGTATTCTTTAGAGTGTTCTTTTTAGCCTTAGAGTGGTTAATTACAAAAATTTGATTAGAATATTAATTATAAAATTATAAGTTATAAAAGTATACGTTATAAAAGTATAAGTTATAAAATTATAAGTTATAAAAGTATAAGTTATAAAAGTATAAGTTATAAAATCGTAAATTTAATTATAAGTTATAAAATCGTAAATTTAATTATAAGTTATAAAATTGTAAATTTAATTATAAGTTATAAAATCGTAAATTTAATTATAAGTTATAAAAATTATAAGTTATAAAATCGTAAATTTAATTATAAGTTATAAAATCGTAAATTTAATTATAAGTTATAAAATCGTAAATTTAATTATAAGTTATAAAATCGTAAATTTAATTATAAGTTATAAAATCGTAAATTTAATTATAAGTTATAAAATTATAAGTTATAAAATCGTAAATTTAATTATAAGTTATAAAATTATAAGTTATAAAATCGTAAATTTAATTATAAGTTATAAAATTATAAGTTATAAAATCGTAAATTTAATTATAAGTTATAAAATCGTAAATTTAATTATAAGTTATAAAATCGTAAATATAATTATAAGTTATAAAATCGTAAATTTAATTATAAGTTATAAAATCGTAAATTTAATTATAAGTTATAAAATCGTAAATTTAATTTTAAGTTATAAAATTATAAGTTATAAAATCGTAAATTTAATTATAAGTTATAAAATTATAAGTTATAAAATTATAAGTTATAAAATCGTAAATTTAATTATAAGTTATAAAATCGTAAATTTAATTATAAGTTATAAAATCGTAAATATAATTATAAGTTATAAAATTATAAGTTATAAAATCGTAAATTTAATTATAAGTTATAAAATCGTAAATTTAATTATAAGTTATAAAATCGTAAATTTAATTATAAGTTATAAAATCGTAAATTTAATTATAAGTTATAAAATCGTAAATTTAATTTTAAGTTATAAAATTATAAGTTATAAAATCGTAAATTTAATTTTAAGTTATAAAATTATAAGTTATAAAATCGTAAATTTAATTATAAGTTAATTATAAAAAATTATGCATGAAGCCAAATATTAATATCAGTATACCTACATATATTTAGTGGTGTATGTCATTTGTCAAATGTTAATTTTTTTTAAAATAAGATTTCTGAGGAATTTCAATCTGAATAAAGTTTTAGATTACCAACATACTTGGTGCTTCCATATGACAAAAGCAATTTCTATTAAAGTTTGAGGGATAATAACTTTTTTAACTTAAGAATATGTTGTTCTTTTTCATTCAGAAAAAACAGAGAAAAAATCACACGTAGTTAATTTGGTGACTTATAGGCAACATTCGAGTGCAAAAAATTAATAAAATATGTTCATACCCAACTGATGTAATACTTTTAAATGGAGTTAAATAAAGAACAAGATAACGAAAGAAAAGAGTTTTTTATGCTCAATAACATGCAGTTCTCGTTCAATTTTAAGAACAGGGAACAAAAAAACAAGTTGTTATTTTGGTGACTTAGGGTCATCACTTGAGACCAAAGGGATAACTTACACTGTCCTGTTGTTACCGTTGTGGCCTCAGATTTTGTAGATTTTTTTACCCCTTTCCAAATATTATATTGACTGGACCAGTGCCGACACGTCAGGAGGGCCAGATGGGCCCCGTCACTTTTATGTATACTGGCTTTACAATTTTTCTTTTATATTTTTATATATGATTTTAAGAAAAACATTGTCGACATTTTATGCTTTTTTAAATTGAGAATCTAAGGCCAATTCATTGATTTCATTGTCAGAGTTTGGTCTTATCATTTTATGAGTCGCAAAGACAACATGTCAAAAGCGATCGTATTACGTTTCTAATCACCACTGAACATATGGTCTTAATTGAACATGTCTGTGTTATATGGTCATTCAGGAAAAAATTGCAAAAAGAAGACCATTTCTCGGAGCTTGCGGTAAAATTTAAACCTCAGTCTTGTTTATATCTACACAATCTATGTTAAATATTGTATTACAGCGATATGCTTGAATTCTTGTAACTTGGGGCCCACATTTACTCACGAGCCACCACTGCACCGTCCACTTTGCATAGTTACTCAATTTCGATGACAGATCAATTTGTAGTCATAATAACGTGTAATTAATAATAAATAAGGCCGTTCACAAATAATGTCATGTTTGGAGAGCGAGGGGGGGGGGGGGAATTCAGGGAGCTGCGACACTGTGACAACGGGGAGGAGGGGGTTACAAGAAGCGAGAAAAACATATTGCAAATCAACAGAAAACCAATGGGGGGGGGGGGGAAGGCAGGGAGTTTGATGAAGTGTGACATTTTATGACATAGGGGAGGGAAGGGGTTAAAAATATTGAGAAAAGGTGTGACATCATTTATGGGCAGTCTTAAATAAGCTGTGCTTTAACTAAATAGTTTCTTAAGGCTATTTTATTACTTTACACAACAGTAACATTTGTTTTTCATTTCAATTTAATTATATTTAGTTGTTTTTAGTATTAATAGTCTTTACTAAAATTAAAATGTCCGAATCCTTTAAAAATAACAATATGGTTTTTAATAAAACTCATTATGGAGATTATTTGAGATTGAAAATAAAATTAATGCACTTTGAAAAAGGACACAACATCCATTACTAGGTTTGCAAGCATGAGGCATTAACTGATTGTGCCATTGAACGCTGAAGTGGTTTGTAACACACTGACTAAAGAAACACACACAAATCTTACATAATTTTCTCTAAAACCTGCTTTGATGCGCTTTTGTTTTGATTATTAAACAGTCAAAAAATTTAAAATTTTAACTAATGATTAAAAATAAATTTGTTCAAATTTATAAACTGTTTTTCAATACTATGTAGTATTTAACAAAGAGCGTTATTCCACTGACTAAAACAGAAAAAGCTGAAGTAAACATGAATTATCACTTCTTGTAATTTGGGGCCCACATTTACGACGGGAAAACGAATAAATTTATTAGCGTTACGGAAGGCACGAACGTATTTATGGGTTTCAAATGAAATAATTCATTTAATTCAACTCAAACATATCAAAGGACATTAAAAGCAAACAAGTAACACACAGCAAGAAAACATTGAAATATCGCCTTCAGCACCATAAATATTCTCGAAAAATTTCATTTAATTTTGATACTTTTTCAAAAGTCTTCCTTACATATCCCTTTGAGAGTGAGCACGTAACGCAAATCACTATATTATTTCAGGCAATTTGTTATCTTCTTTATCCACGGTATTTTTTCTTGAGCATCTAAATGTTTAAACATGATTCATAAAGTCAAATTCTCGTTCGCCTATGCATATACTGGTTTTCTATTTAAAAGTATATTATTTTCCAGTAAAATTCCTTTGGAAAAGAGTCCATGTTTCTAATGGTTGGTTGAATTAACGTCGCACTACAGCTGCTCAATGGGCAATCGGCGACGAAGTGGGAAAAATTCCGAAGGAAAGATATGCGAACACTATCTCGTAATTTTGACCCATTTCTTTTCAGAGGACATTTCAGCCATTCTTCCCCATAAAATCGATTGTCGCTGTAGTTATTTATTGTTTGGGAATATTAATAAAAGTCGAAATATGTTTTAAAAATATATTATCTACACTTACTGAAGAATGATGCAAAATTTAAAATGTAATATTAGTATTATGAAATTTTATGCTGCACTTTCGTTTATATCAAACTAACTACAATCATATTTGGATACGGTAGGTGAAACTGGGGTAATATTAGTACAAGTGTATGCATTTATACATCCGCAGTATTATGCCATATATTTTGACACATTCAAAGTATTATGTCATATATTTTGACACATTCAAAGTATTATGTCATATATTTTGACACATTCAAAGTATTATGCCATATATTTACGGTGGACGACAAATACAGCTAGATTGGAATCGCCAACATTGTGCATTGGAATACTGATGCATTTTCTTGTTTGGGAACATCATTTTAAATTAATTTAATTTTCATTTACATACACATAATTTATTGTTTATCCTTTAGTCCTAAAACTTAAATTCATTACACTACAAAATAAGATATGTTCTTTATAGATAAGCTATTTAATTATATTATTTTGAAAGGACACTTCTAAAAATTGTTAAAAAAATGGCGACAGGTCATGTTCAGATAATTTTCTGAAAAGAAGTTTATACAGTCAGCAACCAATAGAAAATGCGTCAGAAGCAATATTGTTTGAAAAGTATTTTCATTTTTCGAATACAATTTTTATTTGCACTTGTTTTTAAAAAAATCTCCTACAAAAGAGGGTTTCTTTTTTTTTTTAAATTTCTTAACTTGCGGCTTAGCCGCCAAGTGGCAACAACTAATCAACTTATTAAATTTAACAACTGTCCATTTCAAATTTAACATCTGTCAATTTCAAATTTACGACTGCCTATTTGAGCCATGGCTGTTCGTTAGTAGACCCTGGGACGTACGTGTCAACATTTTTTCCAACGTAAACAATATTTTATTATCAGTTTTCCTGTGTGAAATATATTATTGTTAACAGAGTAATATTTAAAAATATTAACAATACATTAGCTTCGAAAGCCGAAGATTTCTACTTTTAAATTAAAACATTAACGATGAGTTAATTTTTATTGGACATAAAACTTTGTGATAATACACTGACTTCCAAAATGTAAGCACTCGGCAGTAAATTTGTCATAAATCAAAATTTTTTGCTTCGATTGACTCCAAATTTCAAATAAAGGCAGTGAATTATGTTATTTATTAGTGAATATGGAATAAAATTTTTTGAGAAAACATATTTAGGTGTTTTTTTTAATGATTTATATATGTACATGAAGTACATTAAAAAACTATTTTGTAAGTTGTGTAAATAAGTTAAACGTATTTGAATAAGAAATATGACCATTTCTGATTTTCAAGAAAGCTATATAGCGACGTTCAATGCCTTTAATGCACCTGGAAGAAATAACTGCCTAAAGCAAATTGTTTACATTTATTTCGGGAGAGGTACGGATCATGTCCATATGTGCTTCCATCCTTTAGAACGCCTTTGTACCATTTTCTACTACTTTCCGTTTCTCATGTTTACAACATCACTTCAACAGTTCGCCTTTGGCTTTGATGTTTAAAAGGACAAATATTAGTGGTACACGAGCATTTCGTCCTTTCATATGTAGCCTTCACTGCTTAGTAGTGGCAGACAATGACCTTCCAATTAATGGTGTAACCACTTCTCTAACAATTGACACGGTTGCTCGTTGATTCTGTTTAGCCAATTCTTTTAGCCGTTTGGTAACCTGGGACAGATGTCAGGACAACTGTTCCACTCATTTAAAACTGTTTCCGTAAACTAGAAATCACGGAATGGTTCACACCAAAAAAACTCTAATTAGCAACCCTTTAATATTTCATTACAGTTAACTCTGATTTGAGACTTCATATGTCATTTGCATATTCCCTTTTTCTACCACAACCATTGTGGCATTAACCAATGAAATTGAAGCACCCTTCTGTAAACTCAGAATTTGCTTTGCGTGCTTAACATTTGGGAAGCAGTGTAGTTTGAGCTATGAATATTGTATCATTTAAACAAAGAATATGCAATTAAATAATACTATTTATTTGATGAAAAATAGTGTTGCTTTTTTAATGCATAAATTTTTAAAGACATGTATGAACTTATTCAGACTATGTGACACATTTCAACAGGTGACTTTACTGCACAAGTTATGGAGGAAATTACTTGGTTTTGTATATGCATAAGTTTACTAATTGCATGATGAAAATGAGAAGAAAGTTTTGAAGCACAATGCAATTTAAAAAGAAAACGAATAAAACATGATACCGTGTAAGCTAAATAGGACATGCACAACAATATATTAAGTTGATTTTTTTTTTGTTTAAATTTGACTTTGAGATTTTTATAATATATTTAGATTTATCATTTAAATATATAATTTTTTTCGTAATCTTACAAAAAGATTGGCTTGTTTTTAATAATTCTAAATATACTTTAAAAACACTTGTACATTAACATATTTGCTAAATAAGCCACCAAAAATTAGAAAAAGTGCGTATGACCTTTCTCCAATATTGAGGCATTTCAATTTACCATACAACAAAATATATTATTAATATTATTACTAAGATATATACGGTTAGATATGCAAGGCAAGCTCGAAAATTAGTTCTCGCATTTCAATGTAAAAAAAAATTAGGTATAAGAAAATTAGAATTTAAAGTTTCTCAAGATTTTTCTTGCTACCATACAAGCCATTAAACACATTCAATTGAAATATACAAATTGAAATGTAAAGAACAAAGGTGGAAAATATTTTTTCGACAAAAAAGTTTTTTAAAAAAAAAGCAAAACACGTCTGTTATAATTATACTAGAAATATATTTTAATTAATATCAAGTGCTAATCCAAACACTTTAAACGAATTTAAAATTCACTGAGAAATTTTAAGAGAAACTTATGGAAACTAAATTTTTACAAGGGAAATTTCAACAAAAACAAAAACACCAAAATATATTTAAAAATGTTTAATTATTTATCGAATAATAAAATAACCGAATCTAGCTACTTAACATTAAAAAGTTACACTAAAAATAATATTAACACAATAAAAATATATGTCATCAATTAGAACCTCCCATTTACACTTTTAGTTACCTTCATTTAAATAATACAATAATACTTCAATTCAAGTGACTCATTTCATAATTTGCAAAGTACATAAAGTATGAATAACCTCACCTCAAAAAAAGATAATCCTCTGTATTATATTCCCGAATTATACTTTTATAATAAAGTAACTTACCTCACTAGTAAATCTTTTTGCAACTAAACAAAGCATGCTCTCACCTTTTATTTTCTTTTGCACCACTGTAAAAAAATTAAAGTCCATAATCCATCACGGCAAGGTGACGAATCAGAAGCAATCAAACGAGATGTCCCAAAACGAAACTGGAGAAATCCCCCAACTTGGTCCGTTATGTTTGCAGGATGTTCAGTATCTATCTAAACCAAAAGGGAAATTTTACGATGGTGCAGGAAAGTTAGAATGAGCGAATTCGCGCGGGATCTGATAGTTCGGTGTGAGATATGCTCAGGGCGCATGCGCGCGGCAGGGAAGATGCTGATTGGAAAGAAGGGTTGCCAGAGTTCGAAGTTGGATGTTTTCTGTGATCTAGCATCCAGATTCCAGGATGGTTACAGTAATGTGTATTATTCTAAATAACAAATCAGTGGTGTTAGCAGAAAAAGATGAATGTGGAAGAGATATCTGTTATCTATAAAATGTTGTTAGCAAGTACGAAACATAGCAATTCCACTAGAAAAAATAACTTACAAATGGACATTTAACAAATTTTAAATGTCGATTTTGGAATTCAATTTTGGAAACACCTAAAAATACTTACTGTAGAAATGTAGATGGTAATCTGTGCTTGTTCAACTTCGTAAAAACCCTTACTATCGCATATCCCATTAATTTTATTTGATCACATTTGTCAGTGATATATGCAAAATAGCTCTATTTACCTATGTAATTAGGTTTTACCTCAAATGCTTAAAAAAAAATGCCTCTTATATGTTAGCCAAATGTCACTGAAAATGCTTTCTTTATATATAAGAAAGATTATCTTTCTTATATAAAAAATAGCTTGTTTTTTTAAAACACATCATGACATCAAAGAAATAACCAAAGAATAAAATGGATGCTATTTACGCGCATTTTATGCAGAGAGTGCATATGCCAACTACATGGATTATATTTCTCAATCACAGTGCCATATGCAAAAGGTAACGTATGTTAATAATGTCCCCATTCTACACGGACGTTATTTACGCATATTAGCTTTTGCAGATGACTCTGCGATTGGTCCATACAAACCACGTGGTTGGATTGTACCAATCATAGATGCTTCTGAAAAATGCAACTAGCGTAAATAGCGTCCGTGTAGAATAGGCCTTAGAATATCTCTTTGTTATTGGTTAAATATACTTTATCTTACCTAATGGTATAAACATAACTGCACCATTATATATAGAAAGTTATATGTAGAACACAACTATAAATAGAGTAAAAATCCATATCTTAACGGTTACATATATGAACTTGAAATAAAGTACAGATTACAAGTAATGATAAATTTGTGAAAGTTTACTCATGAACTATCAATAACACACGGTCCGGTACAGAAAATGGGAGAATTGAATAAAATAAAATTTTTTTATCCCAAGGTTATCCCGCAATAACATCGCTGACTGGTACGAAAAAGCATGACGCCAAAATGATCAACAAATTAAATATTCAAAACGAGTGTGAAATTTGCAGCCTAAAATGGAGGGAGTGAAAAATAATAATCTATTAAATCTGAATGATGCGTTTTTTCCGGCAATTGTTATTTTTTAAAGCAACATAATTTTGAAAAATTCTCCACTATCGTATTTTTTCATGCTCGAAAGTTAATTGGCTACAAACTGCTTAAACAAAAGGTAGAATGAAATTAAAATGTAGCACGAAAAGAATCATTCCTTCTGCTGCAAATTATTTTTGCTTGGATCCATTTTAGTAATAGAGTGAGGTTAGTAAAAATCGTAGTCTATTTGATATAGGACTAAAAAATGTTTATACCTGTATGTGCTTTTTAAAATTTCATATAGATACCAGTCAGAGAGTCTTTAAAAAAAAATTCCCCTATTTAACCTTGAGTATAACCATATACGTCAAACCTCGGTATAACGAACCCGGGATATAACGATCCCTCGGTTGTAACGAACTTTTCAATTGGTCCCAACCGAACTCCTATGTCACTAATGTATTTTCAAATGCTTATAACGATCTTCAAACGTAAGGAATTCGGATGTAGCGAACTAAAATTCACACTTTTCCAGTTTAGTTTCAGGTTTTTCCCAAAAATTTTACTCGGCCCGACCACATTCCTTACCCTTTGTTCCTTTGACAGAAGCCAGGTTCTTCAAAGGTGACAATAGACTCCCCTGCTCAGCTCCTGCCTTTTCCATTGAGGATAAAGCGAAAATTATTAAGAGAATAGAAAACGGTGATTATTGTTTATCTACACATATTGCATACGAAGGGGATGTTAGTTCAGGTCCTTCAATTTCTGATGCTAGGGGGTAAGGCAGCTGTGAACATTTTGCATAATTTCTTTGCACAGAAACTGTGGATAAGAATGTAATGGACTCTTTTGATGCTTTCAACAAAAAATCAAAACTTCTTTTCATACTTTAGATAAATTAATTTAAGTAGTAAAGTTAATTTAATTGTTTAATTGTTTTTTAAGAACAAATATTTCTTTTATTTTATTATTGCTCATTACTAATTGCAATTCAGTGTTCATTGTAAGTAATTTGTTTCGCACAAAACGTGTTTAAGGACTTTAGGAAGTTTTTATATCGTCAATATTTGAAAATTCTGATATAGTGAACCCTCGGCTATAGCGAACTTCTGAACCAGTCCGTTGAGGGTTCGTAATAACGGGGTTTGACTGTACATAGATTTTAATCAACTGCCTGCTGGCCTTTAAAATTAACTTTCAATTAATGTTATTGTTCTACTGGGCTAAAGATCAAATTTTGTTGCATAAATGTGGGCGGGGGAAGAGGGGGTGTCTCTCAAAGATTTTGCGAGAGAGTTCTGGCCACAAATGTTACGCCACTGGTTGTTTGCCTACCGGGGAAGTTGACCCTAGTTGCTCACCAAGAATAAGTCGGGATATATTAAAAAAAATATTTTGGATCGGGAATATATCGCTGTCTAAAACGCACAATCATTGTATGTCCATTTTTTAGCCAAAATGAGATATTGGTATCAATGTAAAGATGGAGTCTAGCTCTTTCCTTCTGCACAAACATTGTTTGTCCCTTCCACATAAAAATTTTCTGGTACAGGTTTAAAGTTCAACTAAGTATGAAAAAGGACCAAGTTCGACATATTCTTTTTGCGTTTTACGAAATTGGTTTTTTATTGGTAGTTTACGAAATTGGACATACAATGATTGTGCTTTTAGCCATGATATAAGAGCCGTCTAGTTACAAAACCAGCTAGATCCCCTTTGAACAAATTTTCAGAGAAACAATAGTTGCATTATTTAGAGAAGAATTTTATAATATTTTTTTTTTACAAATTAGTATTAGATAGACACAGGTCTTAACCGAATTTTTGCTTTGTATAAGTATTACTTTGTGAGAGAATTTTTTCTTATTTTGGATCTATCTCATTTTGAAACCAGGATATAGAATCTATCTGGTTTTTCAGCACAGCTGTGGGATGTAGCTCAACTGCTGTGCTTCGATCGGTACGCAGTAGTCTACGCGCATATTGATCTATCTGATTTTAAAACTGATTTTTTGATTTGTCTAGTTTTGCAACTAACCGCTGCTTTCACACCGCAAAATTAATTAGTATCTAGCTGCTATAGAATGCTATGACTTCGCCTACTGATATCTGTAAGAAAACTAAAAATTACTGGCATAATCTGAAAATCGAAAAAATGTATCCGTCTATCAGTTTTTTACAATGATTTCCCCAACATTTTTCATGTCTACGTGAGCCGTAAGAATGTTGGTAAATTTTTAGTTGACTTTACAAAATCACAAACCTAGTTGGCAAACTTATGAAACATTTGGCCTTTTTTAAAAGTGAAACTTCTTAGTTTCATTTAGCGAGGACCCTGGTTGCAGTGTGATTTTTCAGTTGCTCGGTTGATTAAAAGTTGCAAAGCAATTGTTGCGAGTGAGCGTTTAACATTAATTTCAAATTCAAGAAAAATGCACTTACAACATCTGTGCAGCAAGAGAGCGAAATAATAAAAATATATATTGAAAACTCGAAATAAAAAAAAATACACTTTTACGGTTTTCCACCATTTTTTCCTTGCAAAAAAAGGGGTGTCTTCTCAAATTAAAAGTTCACAATTCTGCATCAAACAGATTATCCTATTTATCCTGCATCACGTTTCCAACTTCTCTAACTTTGACCATCTGTGCTTCATTTATTAAAGCCCATAGTGAAAACGTGACTTATTTCCAAATCCCACCAATACCACTTTCCGAACCTCCCATCGCGAAAAAAAAAAAGAAAAAAAAAATCGACAGTCTAGTGCCCTTTCTGAAAATTATTCCCTCCTTTACACCACTGATAAATAACGACATTCTAAAAGACAAAGACAATCCCCAGGAATAATCCCAATTAACTGAGAATTCTAAGTTTACATTTGGGATGTTTAAATCTAACCCTACAGAACTGGAAAATCTTTCACTATGTTGTAACGATCTCTGGGAAAAGGGTCGGCTTTCCAGTTTTTGCACGTGCTGTTTTCAAACCCAAATAAGCGGTAAATACGACGATGCAGCTTAATTTATGGATGCCACGAAGCGTAAGGTCAGCGGGAGAATAAATTTCTGAACTTCAGGTCCTGGTTGTGTCGGGTAGCAGCCTATATTTCTCTCAATGGCAGGGGTTCGTTGGGATCGGATTTCAAACAAACCTTCGTGGGATTGCTCAACAGTTGGGGGGGAGACCAAGTTGGGGGGAATAACCCGACTGGTTTTATCAGCTGCCTTGTAATTTGTTTGGGTTACACAAAAATTCCTGAATGTCTGTGAAAAGTGGGTGGTACCGGAATGCCATAAGATTCATGTAAGAAAAAATATAATTGCATGGTATTCGCTAATTAACCAGATAGTTAAAAAACATTAAATAGTACTATATAACTATAATTTTACATTGATTGTCTTTTTTAAACATATATTTTTTAACATAAGTTGTTGCCTAGATTATACATTTGGTTTGTTTGTAAGAAATTGTATACTGTAAAACAAGGTACTTAAAAATGAGTATCTGTACCTACTCGTTTTTCTTTAGTATTGCATCGTAAACGAGCGTATGACATACTCAAATGCAAGTAACCATATTTTCTCAAAAAGTAGCAATGTTATTAATATTGCTAATCTCAGCTCCTGTTCAAGAGATCTTAATTAAACTTGACAAACTTAAAATAGTTATACAGAAAAAGGTTTTTCATTTGATGTCGAGTAGTTAAATAGAAACTGAGTTATTACAACTCAATTATCTTACTCCCCATTCTTTTAGCATAACTTTAAGGAAAAAACGTTTCTTCCGATTTTAAGCCCTGATAGTGGAACGGATAAGGCACTGGACTGCGATGCTGAGGATCGGGTTCCGATTATCTATAAAACTAGTTTGTAACCGTGTATATGTTTGATATTTATGTATGCCTATTGATTGAAAATTATTTATATTGTATTAGATATCAATGACAAGTTCGTAAAATGAGGTAAAGCAGCCTACGTAGGCAAGCATTTACTCCTTTTTGAGTACGCATCAAATAAAATAGAAATTTATATATTCGGAGACATGATAAGCATCGAATATAATCAAAAATGAGTACATATTCCTTATTTTCAAGTACAGCTGCGGAAAAAAAAAACGAACCACCAATGATTATTTCGTTAGTTTTCATAGTAGAGCTAAACTTAATATACCATTTTGTAGGGAATAAAGTCTACTATTCAACGATATACAAAAAATTTGCATAGGAGACTATCTTCATACTCGAATCCGTACCAACTTTAAAATTTTCAATAGCAACACCTACTTTTGATAGCGCAGAAATGTTCCCCGCCCTCAAAATAATCTAAATATAAGTTTTCGTTAATTTCCTAAAATTATATGCAAAGATATTATACAATATGTATCGATCTTATTTGAGGGGCTACCACCGCATTGAACAAAGTTGAACTAAGAAATGAATGAAGCGGGTAGAAAATGTTTTGGCGTTAGCCGTGGTCAGATCAGAGATAAGATAAGGCTAGCATATAAATTGTTCAAATAATATGATGCAGTATGTATTATTCTTACAGATATGTTACTACTTCAATGTGATTGTATATAGTATTTTTGATGACGACAAATTTCATCATTTGTATTCTTAAGATGTTCTGAAATTATATAGGCAAATTACAAAATTAATATTGTAAGAAAAATTTAAAAGTTTAGAATAAATATATCTTTAAAAAATTATTTATTGCAAAGTTTAAAATACATATACCAATGATTTACTTTTAAAATTCATATAATTTTTTTTAAAATTCTGTATTTAAATGAAATATTGCAAATGTTATATTACAAACTCAGTTTGAATTGAGGTTATGTAATTCCTCATTTTCCATAAGATTGCGCTTGTCTTAAGTTATGCAGGGTGGTCCAAAATTATTTTAATGATTCTAAAAATCCTTTAAAAAACAAAAATATGCACATAAGGTTTTTTGTATTTAATAAAGGAAGCATTGAAGTTTCTTAAACAGCATTTAGACCACTTCAACGTGCACACAATTTAAAAAAAAATAGTTTAATAATATAATCACATATGGTGTGTCCAATCCGGCTATGTGAAATATTGGAAAGTTTGTAATTTCAATTGCCGCTGTAATTCAATTCGGCTTTTCAATTAGTCAGTGACACTGATTGTGTTTTAAACTCTGTTTTTCACGTTACCATCAAGGGGGTTACTTTACACCTTGCAGGGTAACTTTACTCCACCTCTTAAAAAAAAAGTTTCATATTTGAAAAAAGGCGGGGCATTCAGCGAAAGAAGTCAGTAATATATTTTTCACGTGAGGATTAGCAATTCTGCTGTCCAACAGTTGACCTTTTTTCCCCTATCTTTCTTTAGGGAACGTTACAACTAAAAGTGTTTTGTAGGTATTATCAACACACCGGTGTTGGTATAATACGGGTTTTCTTCCAGTGGAAAAAGTTGTATTTTTTACATAACCACGTGTACCCTGTATAAGATTAGGGCCCAATTCTGTTATGAAATAATTTAAAAGTATAAAATCTATTTTCTTCTTCTAGTTCAGGTTACAAATCTTTTGGTTCACTAACCTCATTCCAGTCCAACATTCGGGGTTACTCTACTCCACCAGTTAATTTAAGTAAACCTTATAATAGTAAAGTAAACCTTAGTAGAGAGAAACCTTGTTATTATTTAGCGGTTGTTAAGGATGAATCGTTTTGTTGTCCTTTTCATTCAAAATTTGATTTTCACTCTAGGAATCTGATTTTCACTTTTACGAATTATATTGTTAACTTAAAGCCCTTCCTTTAAAAAAAATACATCTCTAGTTATTTTTAATGCATTTATTTAAAATAGTTAAGAATTATCCATAATACATTTATTAATTACTATACCTATTTTTTTTTATTTACAAAATGTAGTGGCGGCTTATATAGTGGTGTGGTTTTCATTAAAATACATGGGACAACGGACATAATTATTATATAAAAAAGTTTAAGTATAATGAACTAAGAGATTCACATTCTTTAAATATTTACATGTAGTATTATCAACTTAAATCAATGATTCTCAATTTTTCAATGGTCAAATATATGAGGCATCGTTCTCGGATCTTTACTTCGAGATAGGCCCCGAACCGTCGTCAACAGCCCACTGTGCTGGTCTAGTGCAACGTTAATTAACCAAGTTCATATTTTTTAACCATGGTCAGATGACGAGAACAACGTATGAATTGACACCCAACGCAACTTCAGTAGGCGATAGGACATTGGACTTGGATCATATTTAAAGTGGTACCGTACACCTCCCGTACACCCTTCGCCTTGATATAAGAATTTAGAATTTTATGCCAACGCGATCACAGCGCTTTTTATTCTCAAAATTAGTGAAGATTTCTGTTAAGTTCTGCTAATTTTAAATTTGTGTATGACCCCTGAAATGATAATTTTTTACACATTTTAATATAGCAAAAAAACTACAAAGAGGAAAATCACGAAATTTTAAATATGGATATAAAGCGTTTTTCTGAATCCATCACTATCAAAATATAGCATGGTTGCAATTCATAAATTTTATGAATATTAATATCCTAATTTAAATAAAATTAAAAAATATACATATAAGTAATGAAAGTTAGTGTATTTTATTTGGGTCGTTTAGAAGTAACACGGATAAAAATTTCAGCTTAATAAAATTATTATTTCGAAAGATATGATTAAAAGTTTAAGAAATTCATTTAACATTACGAGTTCTAAACTTTCGAAATTCATAATTAAAAAACTACCTAACCAAATGACTTGCAAATTGATTTTCAGCGATGAATTTTGTCGTAGATTCTTAATATGGAATCAAAATTGGGTGTTGCTATTAGAAATTTTAAAGTTGGTGCGGATTTTAATATGAAGATAGTCCCCTATGCAAATTTTTTGTATATCAACGTGTAGTAGACTTTATTCCATACAAAATGGTATATTAAGTTTAGCTCTACTATAAATATTAACGAAATAATCATTGGTGGTTCGTTTTTTTTTTCCGCAGCTGTACCTGTTTTTAATAGTGTAATTAAAAAACGGAATCGTTAATCGAAAAGGGATGTATTCTAAGTTTATAACATTGCATTTTGTATCTAAACGTTTAATAGTTACATGTTATTTTTATTTTACGTAGGAACAAAATCATGTTTGAAGTATATACAACATGCTACAGAATAAAGGTTTTTGAACTTATAGATTTAATCACAGGAAATTCTTTTCAATCTCTGTTATGGTTTGTACTATTCTATGGAGGCTTTATCGCATGAAAACTTCAAAAAGTAACAAATTTTCACCACGGTGAACGGTAATACTTTGTAATATTCTACGATGCTACTTACTTTGATAAGCAGTTTTTAAGTTAAAATTGGTACTAGCGGAATTTTAGCACCTTTAGCACCACCCCCAGTTTTTAATTTTCTTTATGTTAAACTTAGTGCTCTTCTCTCCCTAGATAGATAGATTTGTTTTACCCAACACAATGTTTTTCCTAATTTATTCAGCACATTGCTTAGACCATGTGAGCTATAAAAAAATTGTTTTTAGGGAGAATGCCTTCACAAATATCATTCCGAATTAATAGTAGTACTTTAAAAACTATAATTACGATACGATAATTACTTCAATCCAGGATTTTTATTATTGTAACCCTACTGTGTCAAGCTTAGCTATTTATGAGCTGCTTCAACACTAATTATCAAACATTTAAAAAAAAATATTTTGTCAATATACAACATATAGATGTTATAATATTTGTTATATTTATTTAAAATATTTTGCCACATGCCTATCAAAATCAAAGATGCCATACAAATGCTATGCACAGAAAAAAATGCTTATTTACAATAGTCAAGATAAAAAGTGTTCATTCAATCAGAGACGCTATTTGGGGTGTGCGACGAGTGTCATCGCACCGCGGAGTTTTGGAGGGACCCCATGCCGAGCTAAAATTAAGAATTTTGCAGGGAAATCAATACTTTAAAAAACTATATTTATAAATTTGTATTTACCATTATTCGTATACCTGGGCAACTTTCATTAACTGATCATAAGCTAACTGGTGTCGGATGATTTTTTCGACTATAAATAAAAATAAATACTGCGCATGAAAAAATGAGTACTGTCTACAAATAAAAAGTTGACATTATCTAGGAAATGTAGATTTGTTTTATTTTTAAAGGGAGGGGGGCACTTCATAAATTAATTATGCACGATATAACACATTCAACACTCCTGAATAAAGGGACCCCATGGCTAAATTCGAACTCAGCCAAAAGACTGCTAAGGGCGGCTCTGCATGCAATCTTCGCACAAATAACAGAAGGATCCCGATCCCACCAATATAACTTTCGAGGTTCAAATATTAACCCCCTCCCCTTACCAGAATAATATCGTCGGCGTATTAAAAGAACTCTCCAAGTCATTTCCCCCATTTTTTTTAACGTGCCTTCATAGAACTAATAAAGTAAAATATTGTTTAAAAAAATACCCAAGTCAATATTGAGTGAGGTTATAAAACACTGCTACATATCGAAATTATACAGTCACGCATAATAAACCACCTCCCTCTTACAAGGGACGCCCTTAACAGATGTGAGGCCATGTGCAAAGAGAGCCACTGGGCCCCTTGAATCAGTTTTTTTTTTTTTTTTAAAGTTAGACAAGTTTACGTGTAGTTTTGCATTATTATTTTTATCAATGGATGATAAATGCGCATTGTATAAATTATTTGCAGCAGTATGATAGTTTTTTTTTGTTTTAAAATTCAGTATTTAAAATATTTTTTGGTTAAAGCAGTATTATTTAAATATAATTAAATTATATATAAAAAAATAGAAGAAAGCTATTTTTCTTCTATTTTTTGATTGGAGTAAGGCCAGAAAGGTTTTATGTAAGATGCCATTTCAGCAGATTTATAGGGATAACGATTGGTCGCAACAAACGGAAAATAAATAAGCTGTTTCGTCTGAAGTTATGGTCCTCCATCTACGCTCCATATGGGATTTGCTTAATCTCCAGATTTATAAGCATGTACGCCTAATTTCCTATTGAATGTGGCCAACTTTATGTGAATGGTGCTATTTGTCACCGTGTTGTGTCGGAATAGGCGCCCTAAAATCTTAACATTATATATTTTTTCTGATTCCCCATGTATGATTTATAAACATTTCACGATAAAAAACGATTTTCTAATTTATTTAAAGGAAATTGTTTCTTTGTCAACGCGGGGCCCTGTGCTAACCCACCTGTGGCACACCCCTAAGGGCGGCCCGGTCTCCCCCACGGACACGTGACGTAATAAATGAACGGCTCCTTGCTTGGAAAGACAGCATCCAATAATTTTTACTGTAGCTCATTAATACCAATCATCAAGACAAAATAAAACGTTCAGCACAATGTAAATCAATATCTTCAATGAATGCACCGCTCAAGAAATCCACACAAATCAAACTAGACTACTGATGATTCTACACAAATCAAACTAGAGTACACCTCTTATGATTCTACATTATACAAGTCATCGCAGATTCGCAATTCCCTCTACGAATACCGTTTGCTTGCGTAGAGTAGCATCAATCATCTTTACCATCACTCTCAGTAGCCGGGGGAAAAGAAGATCCACGGTCTGTGCCTAGATCGAAATCTTTCTTCACAACATAGAGGTCTGATAGCAGTCACCCCTCTCGGTATATGAGGGCGGATTAAGTTTCAAATGAGAAACTAGCTGCTACGAAGAGACACGTCTTCCGGTCGTTAAATCGCTTTTTGTTGTAGTTTTTAGGCTAAGATATTGTCTGATACTCATTCATGTAACCGTGAGAGTTTTTGACTTGGTATACTAGGTTAATATGCACCGAGTATAAGGATTCGATTAATCCAGAAATGCGCGATTTTTAATTATTTATTGTTATTTTAAAACGTTCATGTTGTAAGAAGAACGAAGAAGATTGTTTAAAATTATCTTATTATTAATGTACTTTTGAATAGTGTGTGTTGTAGTTTTTAGGCTAAAATATTGTCTGATACTCATTCATGTAACCGTGAGAGTTTTTGACTTGGTATACTAGGTTAATATGCACCGAGTATAAGGATTCGATTAACCCAGAAATCCGCGATTTGTAATTATTTATTGTTATTTTAAAACGTTCATGTTGTAAGAAGAACGGAGAAAATTGTTCAAAATCATCCTATTATTAATTTACTTTAGAATAGTTGAAATTCAAAATCTTTAAACTGTGTTTTGTTCTAAATACTTTTAAAATTAGGCTATTATACAATTGAACTCATCTTTGATTTTTCAATTAAACCAGGGAAAATTTTACGACTGTCCGATTTCTTTCCGTTTGCCATTCTACTTGACGAAAGTCATTGATTTTAAAGTCATATTGGAGATTATTGCGATACTTTTTTGTAATTATTCGAACCCATCTGTAACACTCAGGGACTGATCCAAATTGGATCTTGGGAGAGGAAGTCATTGGAAAATATTTTGCTAAAATTGGGAGAGGTTCGATATGAGTTTTTTTAGTTGCGACTTTTACATATATATTTTTAATAATATTATAAACAATTAAATTTGACAACAAATTAATATTTATTATTAATCATGGCAGACTTCATATTTTAATAATGTCTAATAATTATTGTGCAAGAGTACAAGTGGAAGGATTTTTATATAACTTTTTAACAGTATGTTATTGTTTTTCCGAAAGTATCTTTACAGGAGCGAGCTATTCCCCCCCCCCCCCTAAATAAAAAGAGTGAAATCACAAGATTTTTGTACCAATTCTTTATTGTGTAGATAAGAATGGTGCACGTTTGTAATGTGTAAGTGCCTGTTTGCTGTGTGAAAGTGCACGTTTGCAGTGTGAAAGTGCACGTTTGCAGTGTGGAAGTGCACGTTTCTAGTGTGGAAGTTTGTAGAACGAATTGATAGCTGGTATTCTGATATCCATATGATTTGTCCGTGGTTCTAAATTAAGTGGCACTGTGTTCAAAAGTTCCAGTGGTGAAATGCAAGTTCGTTATAACAGTTATTATCTGTTAAATTAAGATTTTCTTTTAAAAATCATTTTCTCGGAGGGGCAAAGGCCCCTATTGCCTAATAGCTAGATCAGCCACTGCTAACACCACGATTTCCATTTACAAATTATTATTGCTAATTTTTAATTTTAGACTGTTTACATTCAATTTACGGCTGCTAGATTAATCCACGATTGCTCGACTGCCCTTTAGAATAGGCTATGTAATGAACTAAACGTTAACACATAGTGCTCCGTTGAAAATAACTTACAAATATTGAAATCTTACAATGCATTTAGTAAAAAATTTTTGAATGTTCCCATAAATCATTTCATTTCCAACTGTTTTTGTCGTAGTGAAAAACATTTTTTCTTTTAAATTCGTATTTATAGTCGCCTAACTATGACACCTAATTTTTTACTGAATTTTTGAAACCCTCGTTTAGAAAATTAAAAGCATGAATGGAGCGTCATAAAAGATAAATGGAGCAATCTTTAAAGTTTCCAACTTTCGTTATGTGCCATCAGGCTTAATTAGACTAAAAATATTAACTTTATTAGCAAATAATAGTCAAATATTAACAGATTTTAACAAACATCAGAATAGCAAAAAAAATTATTTATTTTCCCAATTCTCCGAGAGAGTAACTCTTGAATTTTTCACAGTTATTTTACATATTACTCTAAAATTTTCGTATTGCGCCAACAGAAACTACTGAGTCTCCTCCTACAAATTTGTCAATAGGTGGTTTTAGTGTTGAGACCACTGAGAGTGAAAGGGTTAATGTGAAAAAATAAGTTATGAATGTTAGCTCCTTAATTTTACTGTTTGCTCGTAATTAATTTTACGGTTTGCTCGTAATTATGAACCACTGTCAGATGACGAGAAAACAGATTTAAAGTATGACAGAATTAAAATACACCAGCACCCATTACATAGTGTCCTTGGTTGGCTACATTTGGTTTATTTTAAGTATTATACACTTTTAATTAGCTTGGGTGATATTAATAAAGACCAACAGTCAATTCTGTAGACCTAGTGCAACGTTAATAAAACTTACAAAACAACTAATTAAAAAAAATAAGTTAAAAACAAAAAAAGCATTATAATTGATACAATGATCCTTTTAAACATCTTATAATAATAATAATATAATACAAAGGTATTTTTATTATAATAGCTGATTTTTTAATAGTACTTTTCGGAATAGAGCTTTAGGAAAGGCGTTCTTCCGCGGTACGGCGATTTAAGTTGGAGGTAATTTTTGGAGTCAAATTTTTTTTTGGCAAAAAATTACTCTGTAGATTTCCGCTCTGGTTCAGTTCCAGTTCCACGGCAAAAATCAACCGCCTTACAAAGTAGCATTGAATGTTAAACGCTCCCCTTTATCTATGCATTTTCTTCTTCTTCTGTAGAAGTATTTTTTTTTCTTCTCTCAACGAAAGGCGGCGCCTTTGAAGTTGGGAAAAGACGAAGATGTGGTCTTTTCTCGTTGACACTAAGAGTTACAGAAATTGCGTTTTCATGTCTTTTCAGAAAACGGAAAAGGAAGCCATAAAACTAAGCTAAACGGACTAAATGATAATTCCTTTTTTTTTAAACTGCTTTTTAAAGTTAAAATATTTACTTATTTTTTTAAATATATATTTTTTCTAATATTGTATAACATTGTTTAATTAAAAATTTAATTGATATAGATATTTTAAGAAGCGCACAATTTCATAATATTTTGCGTAACAATTTAAGTGTCAAGAGAGCTGAAAAATCTACAAGATTAATTTTTATAACTTATTTTTTTAATGTGTTAATTGCAATGAAATGACAAAAACCTTTATAGTGTAATTGAAATTTAAAAAAAAAAAAAATTGTAATTTATAAATAAGTTGTAACAGAAAATCAATTTTACAATATTTTGGTAAACGCTAAATACAATTCTATGAACTAAGGCATTAAATTTAATAGATTAAATAAATTTATTCGCTATAAATATCTAGACTAGCTCGAAAGTTTTCCATTGGCATAATTACTTTTCAATATGTGTGTTATAAAGTTAACATCATTGATTAAATGCAACCCGCTTAATTGATTAAATGATGTTATATTTTAACTCTTTCCAATTGACTCTATTGAATTGACTGAAGTTCAATTAAAATATGAAGCAATTAATACACACAAAAACTGAAAAGTAAAAATAAATTTAATATTACAGAAATTAAAAACCGATTGCGTAAAACTAAAAGGGGGAAAATATACAGAATACAGGGTGGTTAAAAATTGTTGGGTGATGATCATTGTTTAGCTGTACCACATTTAGCTGTACATATTAGCAAAGTAAAACATTGTTTTTGACCAACTACTTCGCTTATATTTTAAAGAAGTCGCTTATCTTTAGTAGCAATAAACAAATTAGTAAGAGTAGAACAAAAGGAATGATTTAAACAGACAAACAGTGACAATAGCCCAACAATTAGTGACCACCTTGTTATATTACGTTTTCGAGCGGAGATAGATTTTTTATAGGATGTTTAGTTTAATTGATGTTCCATTTAACTTAAATGGATAAGCTACTTCAAAATTGGATTCACGATTTATGAGCCTTACACTAGATAGAAATTTCCACTCAAATCTAAAATATTTCGTAATATTTTTTCTATTTAGTTCCGGACACGGACGATGGTCTCTGTAACTTCAGTTCCAGTCAACTTTGTAACTTTCAGTCCAATAAGTCAAATTTCAATGTATGAAATTTGACTTATATTCCCGATCATGTGGTACAAAGGTCAGAGAAGAGAGTGGATAAATGACCAACTTTAGTCAACATGTGGATAAATGACCAACAAGGTCATTTATAAACATTGGAACATTGGCTAATTCTCCCTTGGGTTATGGAGGATGGTACATTATTTTTCAGACAAGAGCGACCCCCCCCCCCCCCACGTTGTGTAAAGGCCGTGTGGGGGAATCAGTTAACAAACGAACTGATCGACGCGTTTCACTTTCCTCTGCACGATGGTAGGTCATTTATACCCATAGTTGATTCCCTCTGGAGTTATGGGGATTTGAAATATGTCCTTTTTATGTTTCTCAAGTTTCTGTATACGTGTTCACGTCAAACACGCTAAAAAAAATTCTTCCGCAAAAATGCTCATGGCGCAAGTTGCGCATAACCCCCCCCCCCCCCCCCCCCCCCTTCCCCTCCGGGAATCCCTGCTTGTCAGTTTAAACTTTTTGGTATTATTTTGTTCGTCTTGAACTGTTCTTTCACTTTGTTTAAGTTTTCCCATGCCGTAATTGTAATTTAGAATCATAATTTGGCTTCAAAGTGAAATAGCAGACAAATCGTCACTTTCTACTTGGAAAAAAAAATAACCTTTAGGTGGCCGCGAACCACCGAGTTAAAAGTCAGGCATTGGGTTGACCACCACTTTCTATTAACAAATATTCATGTACCAAATATATAAGATACTAAATGTATCTCAGACGTTGAATAATTTAATTAATTAAAAAATTTAACTGTTTAACTTAAAACAAAATTCCGATTAGAAATAGAACGTAAAAAAATTATGTGCATTTATTTGATTACAAATATCAATGATAATATCTCAAATTGCATCGCTTCACCAACTTCACTATTCACGGGTAATACAGCATGAATAGTGAAAACTCTCGTTATTATTCAAAAATTTAGAAGAACTTCTAAATTTTTGAATAATAACGAGTCTAATTTTTTCATAATGCCCAGACGCCACTAGATGGCGCCTAATACAACTCTTCTCCCACAGTTTCTACTTCTGTGCTTAAACAATTCTAAACGGCTTCTTATGAATTGTAAAAAAAAAAAGTGATAATAATAACGAGTTTAAGATACAAATAATACAATTCGTAGTTTTTACAAGTAATTTTCAACAAACGATATTAAATATGAGTACATTTATTTTCTTACTTTTGTATTATTACTTTTTGGAACTCACCTGTTTTCCGATTGCAGAGACATCTACAAAATAAGTGCCCAAACATTTTTTAAAAATTTTACTTGCTTCAAAATATGGCCAATTTTTAACAAAATTTTCGATATTTATATATTTTTATATGTCAAAAAGCACGGTTTGGCAGTTTTAATATTGTTGCATAATCGAATCGGAAGTTTATTTTTTAGTAGTTGTGCAATAAATGTCAATTATAGCTTCTAATAAAATATATAGCAATGAGCAATGGAACTATGCACCTGAAAAACTGTTTGAAAAATAAATACATGATTACCTACGAGATTAAATTTCAGTGCATTTAATTTTTTTCGTATTAGTTACGAAAATTTAAAATAATACGATCACCACTAAACTTCAAGTGATCTTTAAGAATAGAAATTTCTTGAGCAATTCGAAACCTAGGGTGTAATTTTTTCTAAATTTGCCCTCCGTGAAATTTGCCAAATTCCGAAACTTAGGGAAATTAGTGGTCTGCAGTGTAGAAGTGCTTTTTTAAAGTTATATTTGCATTAAAATACAAATAATGTAATAAATTAATTTAAAAAAAATATTTATTAATACCCAATATATAATTTAAATAAAAACTGAAATCTAGAAAAAGATCATACAATATTTTTCATCAAAATTAATTCAAAGTTCCCCTTTTTAACGCCTCTGTAGTCCAGATGCATAACGAATTATATCCCCAAATATTTTGGTAGGATTAACTATTTTATCACGCTTTAATGTTTACCTTGAATGAAGGAAAAAACCCATAACACCATGGAAACACTGTCATTAACATTAAAACCAGTTATATCGTTTGACGGTCATTTTTTTCAAAATAATTAAAAGTGGATATAATTCGTTTTTATCCGAGTAACTCATATGAAAGCTTAGGAGAATTTTCCGTTATTGCTGTAAAACATACGACGACCACTAGATGTCGCCCTTTCCCAACCTTTACACGTCTTATTAAATTGTTAGAATTATATATAAAGTATATTTGTCATTAACTTTTTATTAAAATGTTTTATTGCTTTTGACCAATTTAAAAAAAAAGTTAAAGTATAGCAAAAGTTGAAAAATTCACGAATTAACTTTGAATATTATTTAAAATAAATAAAAACTTTAGTTTGATCAGTTTATCAGTGGTAATAACTTCCGAGGTAAATTAATTCGATCTTAATTAACCAGTAGTATAAATTAAAAAATATTTTGGATCAGTATATCCAGAGGCGTAGCCAGCATTGGGTTACTTTGGGTTAGAACCCCCCCCATAGCCAAGTTAATTTTTTTTTTGATAAATAACAAATGCAAAAAAAAGAAAAAAAAAGATTTTTTTCTTTGATTTCTATAAAGAAAACACACGTCGCATTTATTTCCTGGTATACCCCACATGTATCTCCTGCTCCTTTCCCTTCTGTCCCCTGAAGGGATGATCTTAAGGAGAACAATGGTGAAACAACCTTGAAGACAGGAAATTCGACTTTGTGTGTGTGGGGGGGGGGGGGGGGGGGGTAGTAGGTCTGTATGATTGTCTTGCTTGTTTGTACATGTAAAAGGATACTTTTCTTAACACTTGAAATGGGGCGGCAGTTGAGCCGGAATTCACAGTGCATCAATCCAGAAATTGCTTGCCCCCCCCCCCCCCCCCCCCCAATAATTTGGAAACCCTAAAAGTTTGGAATTTCAAGGTTTATAAATACCCGAGTTGGGAAAATTTATGTCTGAAGAAAATTAATATTTTTAACAAATGAAAGCAAAAACACCAAGGTTATTAAGAGAAAATTAGAAATTGTCCAACTTGTAAAATTAAACTTAAATTCGTGTGTTTGGTTTCAGAGTTCACTGCACACTTTCTACCGATATGACGCTAAGGCTCCAGGTGGAGTTGACTAATGTAGTCTGTAGCCGAGGCAACGCCAGTGGCGGAACTGTTTTATAAATTTCATTGTATTTTTTATTGCGTCAAGCGAAAAAAAATTTTAACCGTGGCATCGTTTCCTTAAAAAAAAATCCCACATTTTAAATATATAATAAATTGTTTAAATTAAGGAGCAATGTTTTCAGATTTCCAGCAGGCGACTAAAAAATGGTCGCATCTGCTCATTCTGTTGTTCGTTATTGTCAAAGTTATATTATATGTTTTAACGTTCAGATTATCATTTAAAGAATTTTAAAATATATGGCGTTGCACTTTACGCAAACGTCACACAGTGTTCTTTTTATTAAAATAACTTCTTTTTTAATTGTGTTAGGTGCGATTGTCTAAATCAAAATCATCTCCTTTTTATTCGAAAATCACTTTTGTTTCATATAACCCTATTGGTTTTGCCTTCCACAATGTAAAATTTCTTTCAGCTAATATTCGAAGCGCCATGGCGCTTCGAATATATGGGACAGGCGCGTCAGTCCCATATAAATTTATAGTCTCGTGTCTAGGATTTTTTTTTGTTATTTTGTTTTGTTTTGTGATTAACCAATTAACCAAGCGACGGTTCGGGGCCTATCCCGAAGAAAAGACCTGGGAATAATGCCTCGTATTTTTTAATCATGGTCAGATAACGAGAATAACACCCGAGCTGGTATTCGTACCCGACGCCGTTAAGTTGGGAATTTCGAATCGTTAAGTTGGGAAATTTCTTGTCTCACCCCCCCCCCCCCCAATTTTTTTTTGTGTGACGCCACTGCCTACGTGTTTTAAGCTTTTAATTTACTTCTTAATTATAATTTATAAATAATATTTAATCAATTAAAATTATTAATTTTAATTTAAAACTACTGCTTAAATTAAAAAATATCATAATTTAAATTTACTAATTTAAAATTACTACTTAAAAATGATTATGATTAATTAAAATTACTAATTTAATACTATCAAGTAAAATTGCTAATTTAAAATTATTAATTAAAAATGATTAATTAAAAATTATTAATTAAAATTGCTAATTTAAAATGATTAATTAAAATTAATAATTTAAAATTATTAATTAACTTTTATCAAATTACTAACTAAATTTTTTTCAAATTATTAATTAAATTTAATTAAAATTATTAGTTAAAAAATTTCAAATCAGTTATTAATAAAAAAAATATATTTGGTTTTGGTCGGATCAAAAATAATTTATGGACCCCCCCCTTCGGACAATCCTGGCTACGCCACTGAATCGATGGCTAAAAAGCACAATCATTGTATGCCCATTTTCTGGGTGGAGTATTAGCTCTTGCCTTCTACAGAAACATTGTATGTCCCTTTTAAATAACAATTTTGTGGTACAGTTTTAAAGCTCTTCCCAAGTTCGAAATCCTCTTTTTGCGTTTTTCGAAAGTTTAGAAAAGTGGACAACAATGATTGTGCTTTCAGCCAACGAAATATTCATTATTAAAGCAGTAGGCTTCAGAATTAATTTTTTATAATTCGCTGGATTTTCAAGCCATTTATGTATTAAATTATGAATAATTTCTATCAACATAAAAAAAGATGTGTCTATGGCGTTTTATGTTTAACATTTTTAAATACAAATTTATAAAATTAGATTTTAATGATTGCGATAAAATTGTATATAAAACCGAAATATTTGCTAGTTATATAAAACTTTAATTAGATTTAAAAAATAAATATTCTAACTACTTTTTGGGACAGGAAACAATCTATTGGATGGAGAGAATATGACAGGACACTGTTTGGGGAGGGGGCTTTTCATCCCATTAGAGAAGATTCGATACGACAGAATCTTTCTTCTGCATGGTAAAAAAAAATGTTCAAGTGCTAATTTAAAATTTTTGTACTCACCCTAAAACATGTCCGCATAAAAAATTTCAGCTTAATTGAAAGATATTTAAGGGTATAACTATTAATGCATTTAAAGTATTGCATTATAATCCTATATACATACGTGCATATAATACATACGTACACATAATATACATATGAAAGTTGAGTGTCTCCCTATTCTTGTAACAGAGGACACAATGTTAAAAAATTATTAGGCTTTTCCAAACTTCCAACTGATGGCACATGCAATATTGCAAACACTCAATGAGTGAAAAATTGTGGACCATGTTTAATACACGTGCTTTGATACGACTTCCAGTAATACTGGAATCAGCATTGGGGCCAGAAAATCAAAGGATGTGCACATTGAACCTGGTCCGCAATTTTCCAATCATTGAGTATTTGCGATTTTGCATGTGCCATCCCACAGCCAATTCGAAGTTTGGAAACACCTAATAATTTTTCAACATTGTGCCCTGTATAACAATAGGGAGACGCTTGACTTTTGTATGTATTTATATGTTTTAATAAGATATTTGTATTAATGCACATAATAAATAAATGACATTCTAGATTAAATTTTTATCAGAAACAAAAAAACATTCTAGAAATGTTTTTATTTCTTGTGTAACTTTATTCAGACCTATAACAAGATTTCATGTATGTTCAATAAATTTTAGTCTAAAATTTATTGGTACAAAATTTGGAATTATAGCATCCAATTAATTGAAAAAAAATCATAGCAGTTGCAAGTTTCACACAAATTCAATAATTTTCAACACTATTTGCATAGCTTAATGTTGATATATATATATGAGCAATACACGAGAGAGAGAGCAATGGGCATATCACAAAAATTGGAATATTTTTCACTTGATCTTGGAATTTATTTGCTCTTCTATTGTTCAATTTTTACATATATTCTGTAGACTTCAGACAGCACAGAGAAAAGAAAGGGGTTATCCGATTTACTGTTATAATGAATGCACTGCTGTAAACTTCAACTGCGTCGTGGCACCCTAAAATGTAATCGGATTTCATTGGAATTTTTATCCTTTAATTTAACTCCTGAGTGACCACTTTTCTGATAATAAAAAAAATGTGACAGGTTCGGAACACCCCTGCATTTTATGTACACCACACTGAAATTAATATTCTTGAATGTTATATATATATTAACTTAATAGACAGTAAATATTATTTCTTTTTGGGGAAAATTAAAATTAATTTTCTTTAAAAAACCATTGTTTGGAATATCTAAAACCAAATCCAAACTTTGCCGTTGAAATAAAAACTAAGAAAAGGTAGAATCCAATAATATTTTCTTTAATTTTTTTTAGAAGAAATCTATATATTTTCTTCCCAAATGCAGAAAAAATTTCCTCCATCTACACTGGCATGCAGGATGGATTATATCCTTTCCTACTGCTTATTAACAGCATCATTCAGGAAACATTTGCACATTTGTTTATGATCAAAAACAAGGTTGGCCAAAATGGGTCATTATCAGACTTGGCATTTCGATCATTATAAAAAAGGAACATTGAGCTTTCTTTTAAAATTTTCCTAGTTTTTTTTTATAATATTCCCTAGAATTCGAAATAGCTGAAATGTAATTTTTTTTATAGATCTAGCTCATATTTAGGGCAAACAATACAAAAACACAATTTTTTTTTGTCCTAATATTTTGAACATATCAGAGTGTGTTAAGGGAATTTTGGAAAAATCAATTTTAATGCTTCTTAAAAATCTTTATCTTAAAATGTCTATTAATATTAATAATTTTAACAACTATTTTTAAAAAATAATTTTAAAATTAAGTAATATAAATTATACTAATTGACTAAACATAATAAATTTGCATTGTTTACAAAGGAGTATTAACGTAATTGAATAGACATTTGTAAAAAGGGGGTATGTTAGATAGATTTAACAAAGAACATATCCCCTTTTCATAAATGCTGATTTAATTTAATGAACAGTTCAGTTTTACTGTTATGGATTAAATGAAAATATAAATTGACAACCAAATTCTAATTTATCCGATTAATTTAAAATTAAGTAAGTTTTAAGTAAAATTATGTAAGTTTCTTTTGTGTCTCTTCCTACTTGAAAAGGGAATGGGAAATTGTTAAAGGATTAAACATTTAAACACCAAAAATTTTTAAATACAAAAACAAAATTTAAAAATCCTGACATATAATACTTTAGTTGTTTTGAAATTTTCTTATATTTTGACTGCGGATATCAGAGGGAACCAGGTGGCTATGTCCCATCCTTTGTCGACACCACTGTATTAGTATAAATTAAACCTAAACATAAAAATATTTTAGACTAAAGACAAGTCAATACGACATATTTTAAAGTTTATTTTATTATAAATAGATAATACAAAATACACATAAATACAAGTTTTCACAATTGAAAATAGAAAAAAATACACACCATAAAATAGGGAATTTTGGTACGAAAAAAATCGCAATACCTATTCTAATTGAAAAATACATATTACATTTCAGTCACATTTGTAAAAACTTTACTTAATTTTTTTTAAATAGTTGGTTTAGATAATAAGTATGCAATGGTATATATTAATTTCATGCACATAAAACGCTAAACATTTGAAATTTTCAAAAGTGTAAATAAAAGAAATAACTTTAAAAGATAGCCATAACTACTACAAAATGAAAAATTAAATAAAAGATATGAAAATAATTTTAAATGTTTGTTTTACTTTTGGGTCAACCATGTGATGCCCAAACAAACTTTGCAAGCATGACAAATGTACGAACCTTGCACGTAATAGTTGCCAGCAGTATGATTTTTTGATTTTCTGCATCGTTTGCATGTGCGCTTTCTGCCAGATATTTTTATTTTTGCGTGACGAGAGCTTGACATGTTGATAACAGATGGACTTTGTGTATACAAGTTATTACTCGTTATAGCATTTGAAATTTTTAAAATTATTTCAAGACTAAAATCTAATTGGGATTTTAGACGTTTTTGGAAGGGCATATGTTTGTCGTAGAATATACAATAAAAGCATTGTTTAATTAAGTATCAAACATAAAACTAAACAAGTACCACCACCACTTTCGGGATTTTCTTGTAGTGTTATAATATTTCCTTCTTTAAGCAGCTTGATCAACACCACCCATGTATTTGTTATATTTTACAATCATGAATGGACATGAAACTTCATTTGTTTCGGTGCCCTGCCTTCGTTTCACCTAGAATGTTTCTGATTTTGAGTTTGTGGCTAGAGCGAATGATATACATATAGTGAAGCAGAGCATACATAAAAAGCCCCACTTGCCCCGCCTAGATGTCCAAAACAGAGTATCAGTCAATTTGTTAATGTTAAGTATACAGGGATATACAAAAGTACATGTTGGTAACGTCCCATTAACTTCACGTTGATGCTTACAAAAGAAGCACAGAAAAATATTGAAGGTGAAAATATCCTCACATCCCTTACGAGACTCCAACATGACCGAGTCCGGTTGGAGTGGGGGGTTTTACCACAGGATGGGTTTTGTTGGGTGTGGGACTTATCAGGTTTAAAATGCCAAAAATTTTGTATATCATTCTAAAATATTCAATAGTTGCGTCGAAACATTGGAATTGAGCTAAATTTAGCTTTGTGTGATGGCAATGTTCTATTGCATCAGCAACACTTTTGCTGAAAAATTGTGAAACCAAATTTACTTTTATTGTTTGTTTCATGAAATTTACATGTACATATTGTAATTTATTTGCCACATGTAACCCTTCAGTTTCCTGCAAATCATGAAGGGTTTCCACAAACTTCCAATCGATTCGATTTGTAGAAAAAATACTTTTTTTTCGCTAAAGTGTTTCTAACTAGCTTCAGCATGCGAGAAGGATCAGGTAATATTACAAATTCTTTTTCAGAGTCGCAGGGATGGCTAAAGGAATTTTTTTAATTGTCTGGACCTGTTACATAGCAGGTTACAAATATAAATACCCTTGTTATAAAAAAACAAGCACAAACTAGCAGGTTACAAATATAAATACCCTTGTTATAAAAAAAACAAGCGTAGATAAAAGCATAAGAAGACAATAACAATTATAAATGTTCCACATACACATATGAAAACCCGAAATCAATGCAAACAAGCAGAATTGTTTTGTTCAAAGCAAAACGGCAGCGCAATTACAGTGAAAATTTGTATTTCGCAATTAGATGCCGACTCCTTTCCTATTCTTACTTCCATGCTAAACAAAAATAGGCGAAAAAATTATTAGCACAAATCAGACTTGATATGGAAAGTCTAATAACAAACTATCAGCATTGCACAAAAGTGATTGAATAGGTAATCGGAAATTGGCAAATAAATTAGAATCAATTATGTGGAAAATTTATTCATACAGAAGTTTTTGTTCTCTGAGAATTCTAGACAAACAGGCTTTTACTACTTATAATGTGCTAAAGAAATTATTTCAGGTAGGAATCTTCTTATGTTTCTGCATTTCAATGACATAATAGTTACTAAACGTTATTATGCTTTTGAGAAAGTATACATACTTTAAATCTTTTTATTATGTCAACAGAAATATCTCAAGAAAACACATCACACATGGGGTCTTACACATAGGGCAATTCTAATAATTTTTATTATTTTATTCTATAAATTTAATAAAAGAGCTTAAATTGAAAACACTTTAAAAATGCTAACTAAATTCTACATAAAGAAGAAAAAACAGTAGAAATACAGCAATCTTTATAATTGAAAATAAAAATATTAATACCTTGCAGCCTTTTTTCAGCTATAACATCAGCAGCCAATTTAGACATCACTGGTGAAACATTAACAGACATTCTATTTTATTTGCGAGTACTATTGACCTGAACACTGCTTCACTTTCCCCCTATCAACAATAAAAATAATACATTATTAATAGGACAAATTACAATATGTAAATATGAGCAAAACCTGGTTAAATGCAAAATTTTGTAACAAAAATTTGTATTGTTACTATAAAAATATCTCAAGTATCAAAATTAGATAGAAACACTTAAATAGTTTTAAACATACATTTTGGGTGTGGTGTCACATTATCTCTCTCAATTGAAGATGACTTGAAGAATAAGTTGAAATTAGTTTCTTTCAAGTTTAAATGTTTATGAAAATGAAAATATAAGTTATCCTAAAAAGGTAATTACACAATTTATTTTTTAATATGTTAGAGATAGAAAAGCAATATAATTGCAAATATATTTAAAATCAGTTAAATCATTTAAAATGCTACTAAAATGTTGATACATTCATTTTTAAAAAAATCAGGAATCTTTAAATTTTTATACATATTTCCTCCTTTCTCCCTCTTTAGTTCTGGTCATGACAATTGAAAAATATCAATATTAAGGATTGAACGAACTAGCTGAAGAAAGCTAAATGCTGTGACAAACAATTTAATATTCAGGTAATTAACCTTCATAGCATATGACAGCAAGGCTGACAACATTTAAACATACAGAAATGAAAGTGCCATTATTTAAAATAAATCTTGTTTGGTATTGCTCCAAATACAACTAACCTAACAATATAGTTTTAAACTGTACGGTAACATATTAATAAAGTGTTCAAGACTAGTGTTTGTATAATTCATAAATAGTTTAAGATGAAATAAACTTTTTTCAAATGTCAGATATAAAATATATTTTTAATTTTTTTTCATATTTAGGCAAATTTGTTAAAGTTAACTATAAACATTCTTCTAAGGACCATATAATTTTTTTTTGTAAAATTATAGAATCTCAGTTCAATGAACACAGAAATTATGGGGAGAAAAAAAAACAATATGTGCAATTTAAATTTAAATGAAAGGACTAGAACTTGAAAATAAACATATAATGTGTAAATTCATATCTGGTTTTCGATTAAACACATAAGTCTTTTCACAAGTTGTAACAAATTATCATAAATGAAAACTTCAAAAAACTAGAAAAAATGCAACGGGTGAATGTTCGGATATGTATATTAAAGAACAGTTAAGGGTATTTTACTGCAATGCAAGAGTATAAGGAATAAAATAGAAGAATTAAGGGGCATAGTAGCAGCAGAAACCATCAATATAATTGGGATTACAAAAAGCTGGACAAATGTTAACGATTTAGCTGCGTTATTAGAAATTAAGGGTTTCATTATGTTTCAGCAGGATAGAATTAATAAGAAAGGAGGTGGTGTGTTGATTTATGTAAGAGAAAATTTAAATTGTTCAGAAGTAACTTTTGAATGCAAACCTTAATGTATTGAATCAGTTTGGATAAAATTAACAAATCATAAAGGTAAGAATTTGGTTGTGGGAAATGTTTATAGACCCTCGAATAGCACTGTTGAACAGGATGAAATTCTATTTAATCATATAAATGAAGCATGTAAGAAAGGAGAAATAATTTTAATGGGAGATTTTAATTTTCCTAACATTGACTGGAAGGGTAACCTAGTTAACGTTGGAAGACGGGCAGAATTCTTGGATATGATTCAAGATTGCTTTTTAGATCAATTGGTTCATGATAATACAATATCAGCAAGTATAGAGTCGGCCAACGTCAAATGATTAACCTTTTATCAATATTGCCGAACCAATATTGGCCAATATCGGCAAGTGTCGAGTCGGCCAATATTGTAAACTAATATTGGCCAATATCGGCAAGTGTCGGGTCGGCCAATGTTAAACGGTTAACCTTTTATCAATATTGGCAGATATTGCCGAACCGATATTGGCCAATATAGGCAAATGTCGGGTTGGCCAATATTAATTAGGCAACCTTTTATCAATATTGGCCAATATTAAATGAGCAACCTTTTATTAATATTGGCAGATATTGCTGGACCGATATTGCCCAATATTGATCGGCTAATGTCGAGTCAGCCAATATTGTAGGGCAGTTTTGACCAATATTGTACGGTTAACCTTTTTTCAATATTGGCAGATATTGAAATTTGTATTGTCCAATATTCAAAATAAAAAAATGTGCATTGATTTTTTTTATTTAAAATTTTTTACAAAAGAAATAACTTGTAAAACATAATAAATTATTCAAACTCTTTATTGAATTAGTAAAAAAAAAACTTTATATACAAACACACATATTATATAGGACTTTCGAAATATCCACAACATAAGAAAAATATATAGTAACAATATTTTTAATGAAATCAAATCATAATATATAATAATTGTACTCTGTTATTTATTGTCAGTAATTTATTTTAATTTTGAAAATAAAATTATAGCATTAACGTACTTGTTATTTAATGTTAGAATGTGGTTATAATGTTAAATATGTGTAATGTTAGGATGTGGTATTACAGTGGTATAGACATAATTTTATGGGAGGGTATATAAACTTAAATTCACAATTTAAATTTATATACATGTAGTAATAAGATTTATTTTTAATTATATATATTTCAATATGCACAGATCATTATAAGTCTAAATTTATACTATACAACTCATGTTATAATTTTAAACATATCTAATTATAAAAATGAAATTTCTAGTATCTTAGAAGATTTTAATTTTCTTCAGAATTCACAATATCAAACTTCATTAGTTTTTGAAATTCTGATAATGCATCTGTATATTAATATAATTAATGAGAATGACCATCTGTTTTTGAATATAGTTGAACCTTGTTTTAACATAAAATCAAGGGTTGATGAAAATTTTCGTGTTAACCATAATTAATGTAGGAGTTCAGTACGTCAAATACACATTTTTATGTGCGTAAATAAATAAAACTTGTAACTGGCTGAAGTACTTTTGAAATAAATTAAACGAAGTGAAGTATATCAAAAGGCAGAAAATTAGCATGTAATTTACTTTCCGGTCTTGTTCTAAAAATGATTTTTTATTTATCCCTTATTTCTTTTATTTGTTTCTTATTAAATATTTTTATTATTAATATACTTTCAAAATTATATTTAATATTATACATTTTGACAACTAGTAAAATGTGAGAAATCGTACAATTAAGAATAAGTTATTTCCAAGTGTTTGAAGAATATGGATCATTGATCAACGCGCTTATAAATTTTGTTCCTCTAATCAAAATACAATTTTTCTTATAAACCATTCTATATAATGTAAAATAAATATCATTCAAAAATACAAAAAATGTATTGATGACAATTTAAAACAAAATCCACATAAGGATAAAATTATATAATTAAAAATAAATTATATATGATTTTCATATTTAAAAGTGAAAAGCCATGACAAAATATAACAGAAAAACAGATAATAAAATGACAAATATATATTTTTCATTACTTATTAAACATACGTTTCTCACAAACCTTTTATGTTTCACATACCTTCAATATAAATAGTATATCGTTTTGTTACATTATGCAATAATCAGAAAAGATTGAAAATGCCAATACCAATTAAAATTTCTTATGATTTATGCTGTTATTTTTTAAGTGTTCAAAATATTAAACAGTTCCAGCTGTAAACAAGAAAAATTTAAAAAAAAATTAGTATTGTTATTTAAAAAGTCACTATTCATTAAAAATATACCGTTGTAATTTATAGAAAAGAAAACTCTGCTTAAATAAAATGAATTTCAATGACAGATGTTATTTAATTCCTCTTCTGTAACTTTTGAAAATTCCCACCATAACTTTTATTGACAAAAAGTTTTGCATAAACATTTCAATTAACAGGAAAGACATTCCTGAATATAGAACTTTGCTGATAAGCCCAAATGTCTGGCAATCCTAAATTAAATGAATATATAAAAATTTGTTAGTTTTCAAGAATTTATCTTTTTTTTCATTTGAAATTTTTTTACGTCTCATTTCATTCAAGCGGCTGCTTATGACATTTGATCTCTGCCTTAAAAGCTGCAAATTTAAAATGATTTTTTAAAGCAATTTAAATGAATACCATATTAACATTTAATGCATTTTTCATTAATATAATTGCTTAATGGAAATAGAGACCAGATATCTTGATGAATGAACCATACTGCTAGTATGATTATTACATTTACGGTTCACTAAACAAAATGTGGCTTCCACTGGCTTCTTTTTTCTGCCTTTCTGTTCCCTTTCCATCCCAGTCAAATGATCCTGCCAGAGCTTTTCTGATCCGATTACTTAATACGGCTGTTGCAGCATCCTCAAACTTTATTTTTACAGAAAATAATAAAACAATTAGTCTAAGCAAAAATCTAGATAAACTATATAAGTTTTTTTTGTATAAACAAACACACTATATATACAGACAACTCTTGTTATCTCGAACTCAATGGGAAGTGTATAAAAATTCGAGATATCGAAAATTCGAGTTATCGAAAATCCTATAAAAAAGCCGTTTTGGTAAAAAATAAATAGTAGTATACTTACAGGACTTTATTTAACATATCTATCCAAAATAGTTTGGTAAGTATTTCTATTTTTTTCAAAATCAATTATATTTTCCAAATGCACGATTGCTTGAAATGTCTTTGATGTTTTCATTTCCGGCCTCGATTCAATGAATGCACGCATAGATTTTATCGAAGATAGAGCCTCTTACAAAGTTATCTTTGGAGGAGGTTAGCATTCTTCATTATCATTCTTTTTCTGAGAGTGATCATCAAATGCTGCTATAGAGAGTGCATTGACTAAACAAAAATGAGAAGGGGTCGAGTGTCGTCTTCATATTTTAAGTGAGTTACTTTCTGGACGGTCGGTAAGGTTCCAAGAAAGTGACTCGCACTTTACCGAAAACGCCAGCTGGCTTGAGGGACGATAAATCCTTAATCTTCCTTGTTGGACTGACTTTGCGTTACAGAGGAGGGGATACAGCTCAGGGAATCCAGTCTGGCGACATTCAAACAAAAGGGTGAGGCACAGGTAGGAATCCATTGTAAGTATACCCTTTCAATAACGCACAATAAGAAAGAGAACTGATAAAGAAGAACGTGGCAATTACATATATGCTAAAGGTTCTTCAAAATCTATAGTTTTGAGAGGAAAACCAAATTTTGAGTTGTGAGGAAACTTCGAGTTATCGAAAATAACGACGAAAAACTTCGAATTAAAGAGATAAAAATACATTAAATAAGTAATGAAGATGCAGGGAAATAGATTTTTTTCGAGATATCGAAAAATTCGAGTTATCGAGAGTCTACTGTATATATATATATATATATATATATATATAGTGTACGCTTTTATTGATAGATTTTACTTGTATGCTATGTTAGCAATTATAATGGAGTATATGTGTATAAAATAATATTTAAAAAAAAAATTTATACAATGTATTGTTTAAAAAGATCATATGATCTAAAAAAACCATTACAGCCACAAAATTAAAAAGGCAATTTTTATCTTTAAAATTCTTGTATAGTATGGAAGAAATTTTGCAAATATAGAAAAATATAACTGTATTAATATTTTTGTATGTTCATTCGTTTCAATATCTAATAATAGTAGTTTTTAAAAAAATGTGTATTTTTCATGGAACTTCAAAAAATTATTTGGTTTGTTGGATGATTTAAGAATCTTCAAAAAAGAAATTTCTATGAAAATGATACAATTTTGAAAGAAATTTTTCCTATAATAATAAAAGATTAGAGCAAGGTGGATAGGAAAAGTGCCAATTTCTAACTCAAAGTTAGTTTTCACTGTAAAAAGTTATTAATATGCCTTTTCATATATTTATGCAATGTGCTCCCAGACAACATCTTTGAGTATGTTTCATAATATATTTTTTTTTTAATTTTTAGTTTCCTTTTTATACTCATTTTTCTTAAAAAAAATGGGTAATGGGTAATCAGTGGGAAATCCTAGAATTTTTCGTTTCAAAGAAATTGTTTAATCAAATGAGTAACTTGAATGAAATAGAATGAATAACTTCCATCAACTCTTAAAAACTGAAAAGTATATTTGTTTATTAAGGTACTGTTATTGTAATAGTCTTTCTAAGATTAAGTTAAAATCCACTATTTTGAAAAATCGACTTATTTAATAGTTATTATCTTCGAAAAAGAACACCTGCTACTATAATTTTTTTTATTCAGGAATATTTGCTGTATTTATATAATTTTTAATTAATTCCACAGGCGATTTCCTATTCCATTAAAAAAAAATATGTTATAACATAGCCAGAAAATGAAACTATTTTGTTATCAAAATGTGTTCTTGTTTACACTTTGTTTAAAAACAGGTATATAACTTAATTTTTATTAACATATTAACAGTATTAAATATATTGTAGCTTATTAGCTGTGAAATAATGTTTTTGTTGAATATTACCCTTTTTAAAGATCGTTAAACATTTTAGAATTTCTAATTTTTTTTAGCCATAATACGATTACCTATTTCACCACATTTTTCAACTCATTGAAGAAAAGCTAATAAAAATAGAATTTTTACTTATTTTCATTGGAATGTATTAAAAGGTTTCTCTTCTATACAAAACCCAGGTATAATGGTAAATAATTTGACTTTTTTAGTTTGTGTATATAGAATTTTTCATGCATTAAACTATCACAACTTTTTTTCTGAACTCAAAGAATTCGATTTTTGGACATGATTTAAATCACCCAGAAATTTAATTTTTTTCCTGAAATTTACTCCATTAAAATAATTTTAAAAAAAAAGAACAAATCAAAGCATAAGTTTAAATATGTGTAATTTATATTTAATTTCAATATACCTATTTACCCCCTTTACGCATTTTACCCCACCTTTCCTTGCACATTGTATGAATAATTAAACAAGTTTAGCGTGCAATGAAATAACTTACCAATAACAACATTGAATGAATTTAAATCACTGAATTTCAATTTCTTTTGCCTTCCTTCTAGGCTGTACAGCAAAGTGACTTCCCTGCTCAACAGCCTTTTCATGACAAGTAGAGTCAAATTGTTTGCATTCGCAAACCCCCCTCCTCTGCACAAAAAACGAGCCTGAAACACAAATGCAAAAATTTATATTTCGAATTATACTGAAGGAACTGAGACAGAGACAATTGATGAAAAGCCTAGTGCAGGGTTCAAAATTAGCGAGTGCACAGTGCATCTCCATATTTTTTTACCATGAACCTAAATTTTTCATTTGGGTGCAACCAACTTTTTTAATCCGAGTTCGTTATCCAGATTCGGGTCTACCATGGGAAACAGAATTCTTAAATAATTGAGTAATTTGGAATGGCAAATATAAAATCGGCGTATTTAAAAAACCGCAGATTTTATATGTGTCATTCCAAAATACTCAATTATTTAAGAATCCGGTTTCGCATGGTAGACGCGAATCTGGGTAACGAACTCGGATTTCGCTTGCAAATCATTTGACCACTGACAAACTAAGAATCCGGTTCTCAACCTTGTATGCACAGAAGATAATGAGATCATAATCAGATTTTACCAGTAATCCCTTGTTGGCACTAGATCCAACCTCAACATCGAGTTGTGTTCTGCGCATGCTTTATCGTGTGTTTTTCTTACAATGGCTAAATATATGTTTATTGTATATTTACATTGGTATTTTAATTAAAATATAAGCGATGCCTAAACAAAAAATGAAAAGTTATTATTGTGTTAAAAAGGTGGTTTTCATTTAAGCAATTGACATCAAATCATGTGGAAAACCATCTTCTGAACACCTATTTTAAGTTTATCAGGTTGCTTTGTTAAGATGGTTTTAACAGAAGTTGAGATTAGCAATGTTAAATCATACTGTTCATTTTTGAGAAAGTACGGTTACTTAAATTTGAGTACGGCATCCCTCATTTACGATGCAAGTGTACTCAAAGAAAACCGAGTAGGTTCATGTACACATTTTTAAGTACCTCGTTTTCTTACAGTGTATTATCAAAAGTTAATTACATTTCATAACAATCAATTTTCATTACTGCTGCACTAGCTGATACATAAAAATGTATCAGCAATAATAATGTTAGTGATTTTAACTGCAAGATCAAACTATGTTTTATAGCATTCATTTAATTTTAGAGTTATCTAATTAGCATCAACATTTAAATCTATCTGAACATTTAATTTAATTTCCAGATGCTTTTTTTTAGTTTGTCTTACCATTAGAACTCGTATTGAGCTGATCTTCTGTTGTCGGAACCTCATTTACAACATCTTCTGCAAAAAATATAAGAATTTATGAGATTTAATTGCATTGAATATATGAAAACGTATGTATGAAGAATCACTTTACTAAAATAACAAACCCCTTTAAAAACCTATTTTAGATTAATGTATTAATTTAGTATTGGGGAATGCTAGAATCTAATTAAATCTTTATATACGTATCAAATTATTAAAACACAAACAAAACTGGGATCGTTATTTTTTCATTTAAAGATCTTTATCAAATTTTTACCTTTCGGGGATTCAGGAAGCGTATATTTGGCTTTAACGGTTTTCAATCCTTTCAAGGTCATTCTACATCTTTTTTTGACGGGTGGCAGACAAGTTTCCTCGTCAGTAGAGTCGCGAAAGCGAGTCGGAACATTAGATGTCCTTTTGTTGACGTTCACGCGCTCTTTGAGGAATTCATCATCCGAAGAATCGCTTCCGATGCTGGAGAACGATCTCGCTAGCTCCGTCTTCTCTGAGGCTCGGATAAAGGAATCTATGCAAGGAAAAAATTACTAATATATATACTACTGCTTACTTAAGATGAAATTGGATATTTTATCCCAGTTTTTATTAACTTGAATAATTCTTTTAAAAATCATCAAAAAGACATGCACATTTAATTTTTAAAGTGACATTTAAAAAAAGTTAAAATACGTGTGTATAGTATAATGCGTGTTATATAGTATTGGAATATTTGATAACTTCTTTAAAAAAGATAAATTATTTTACGATTAAATGAAGAATATTGATATTCTATTAAAGTTAGGTTTCATCTGGATAGACTTGGACAAGTGATGTTTGTCTTAAATTGATTTATCAGAAACAAGGCAGTCTTAAGGGTATTCGTCGCACAGGGCGATGGGCCACGTGCTCAATTAAAAAAAAACCAGTTAACCAATTAAATTTTCAAATTAAGTTTGAGCATACTTATTCTTTACAATGATTTTAAGAAAACATAAAAGTTTTATTTTTTATATCGCAAACACAAGTCAAAAACATTTTTTTAATTAGTTGTGGAGCTTTTCAAAAACGATTCTACGTTCATTCCAAGTTAAAGTTGAGGTTAACTAGGACAAGTTTTCAGATTAAAGGAGGAGGGTGATAGCACTTAAGAAATTGGATTTACTTCAACATTCCTGTATACAGGGCCTCGCAGGTAGATTCCCACAATTGACCCTGGGTGGACTAATTTAAGTGACGGATATTTTTATAAAACAGTTCAAGTTAATTGCACTATTAACAATTACCATGGCAATTAATATTAGCAAAAAAATTTGAGAAATCAAGTATTATTTAAAATGTGGTCATTTAATGTGTAAAAAACATATTAAGAAAAGCTTACTTGAATAGCCAAATACTCTGACAGCAAAAGTTAGCCATGATGAACTCGGTGCCACACATTCTTTAATCATCAATTTTATTTTTGTTTTGTTGGTATCCTTTGCAGTTGGCCATAAGCAGGACTCACTTTCAATGAGCCAGTTGGTTGGGATGATTTCCACGGTTTCCTCTTTTTCATTGGTGAAACCAACAACTGCATATTTTTTCCCCATGGTGGACCTAAACATAATAAAAGTGAATTAGTTATAATGGTTTTATTTCTACAGAAAAACTTGTCTTAGAGAAAATACTAAAGGTTTAAGAAATATTTCAAATATCTCAAACATTTAACTTACTTTAACTTAGAAAATACTGTGGATTAGAGCAACAGCAACTTTCAACTCTTCAGAAACTAGACATTTATTTTTTACAAATATTAATTTATAGCACAACAATTTATTAATTAGGTTGCCGGTTCGATAAATTGATTGTTTTTGTGAGCTGCAAGGATACGAATAAAAATCTCCATAATTATGGTAGGGCTTGCATATAATAAAAACTGAATTTTCATCCTCTGTTTTACGATTTGTGCTAATTATATTTAAAACTTTAACTATTTTCTTCTTGTGGAGCTGCACGCAACTGTCATTGTCTTTTAATGTGCTGATTTTATATCCATTATAAATAAGTTCTTGAAAGTGTCTACCACTTATTGATAAACACGGTCCTCCGTTGTGTGGTCTATTCAGCTGAACAACTGGTTTTATTTTTACAGAAATATCTTTTTTAACCTTCTTCTCGGATTGTCTTCTACACAATTGAGATAATGGTTTGTTCGGTGTTCTTAAAGTATTTTTTAATTGAAATAAATAATTTTCGAAAGAAAAGCTACCGAATTCATCCAAGCAACCAAAGCGTCGCACATCGTTTGCTAAATGCAATAAATTGTGAATGTTGTATACAATCAACTCTTCTTTATATATTTCAGCCATTTCTTGAACAAATAATTTTAACAAATTTTCAGCATAAGAAATGTTTTCTTCGATGCAGCACTTCACTTCATTAGCTAGTGTTGAAATAGATACGGGAAAAAGTAAAAAGTGATTGTACACTTCATTAGAAAGTATGCCACGAAAAACAATAGGCCCTGTGTACAAAAGAATTTGCCGGAACTCAGTAGCCTTATACCTATCTATATCTTTTAAAGATCTTGGTTTTCTACTGAATTCACTCGGCGTGTCTTTAACTAAGGAAAGAAGTTTTTTTTATATATGGGCAACTTGATGATTTATACCCAGCCTAAAATTCCTGTCCACTTTTCGGATACAGTACAGCAGTAATTTACGCATGCCTCCTAACAGAACAAGATGCATATAGTCAAGAGGCACCTGAGAAACTAAACCTATGTCCAATTTAAGAAGAGGGCTTGTACCAATATGATGATTCTCATGAATGCATAATTTAAAACTTTCATCCGTACGCATTTCAGCTTCACTTTCTAAAAAAACAACCCTCCGATTAACTGAAAAACCTTTTTGGGTGCATTTCTCGCAGCTGCAGTAGCCACTGTGGCCCTTAATACATTTAATAAATGCACTTGCTGGTGCGTCACAAATTATGTTCTGAATAAAAATACTATAACAAGTTCTTTGATGCTGAAGTCCTTGTGCTTGAAGAGTATGCACTTCTTGAATGAAGGGTTCTAAAAAATCTTGCACAGATTTTGGCTTACTGTTACCGTGATAGCATGCTACTAAAAAAGGAGGCACTGCATGTTTTGACACAATTTGACATAAAATAGGCCAAAATTGTCCTCCAGTACTTTTACAAATGGGTAATCCATCAATATTTACTTTTAAAGCCACGTTAGAATTTATGCATAGTTTGTTGAGGTCGTGTTGAAGTAAACCTTTCACTAAACCAAAGTAACAAATTTCTGAACCATCACTATTGGAAATTAATTTTGACTTTCTTGAAGTTTTCAATAATGTCCTACTATTTGATGGTAAATTAGGATGCTTCTCTTCTTTTAGTATTTTTAACAAATGAGTTAATGCATTATGCTTTATATTGAACCGCAAAGCCCAGTCAGTTAATTTTGTCTTTAGAGTCGAATCTAAATCTTCGTTGCATATCGTGTTTTCTCTGTTTGTTAAAATAATATTTTCAACGCAAGAAAGTTCAGAATCAGAGCTGAAGAAATATTGGTCAATTGTGCTGGCATCACTATCATCACAATAACTATTGGAATCATTTTTAGCTAATTCAATTTCTGTAGAGATGTCAGATACCTTAATAGAATCATGTACTAAATTTGGAGTGTTAGGAATAGTATTTAAATAGGATTCCAGAGAAGAATCTGAATCTTCTGTAAAGTCCTCAAGTGTTTGACATACTGGCAATGTTAAAACAGACGAGGGAGATATATTATTTGCGAAATGAGTAGGTCCTTGAATAATATGTTTGATTTTTTTATCTCGATCAAGTTCATGTAACTCATGCTGAATTTTTATTTTTAACAATCTTGAATTAATGACTTGTAATGACTTTTTATGAGAAGACATTTGAACCTACAAGAAAATAAAACTGATTTTGAAATGAAGGTTGTACATTAATTAGGTGAAATTTATACATTATATATATATGTGTGTATATATATGTGTGTGTGAATATATATATATATATATATGTGTGAGTGAATATATATTATATATATATATATATATATTGTTAATACAAGACAAATTCCGCATGGATAAAAAGTCATAAATTAATGGGAAAAATCACATTTCATGTTAGGTTTCCAAATTAATAAGCATATCTAGTTATAGAGCAGCAGCCATTGTCATTTGAGCTCTTTTGAATAACATTTTTGATTGCTTTATAATTTAACAAGGTTCATCAAATTGTAATTATTGTTAAATATATAATTTTTCAAGTAAATTATGAATATTTCAAAATGTAAAGATAAAAGCTCTTCCCTACATTTCATCTATAATGTAGTTCGCGAAAATTTCTGGAGATTGGTCGCCAAAAGTGAGTTTGCTTATGGCTAAAAGTTTCTTGCACCCAGCCACTGAATATTGACATATCTATCAAAAGGAACAGCTACATAAGAAGTACATGGTGTTTTGTTGAAATGTAAAGCTTTTTTATTTCACATTTTGATAAAAGTAACAACCTTTCTTCTAAACTTTAAATTATGCCAGTTTTTCTTTAAAATTTTCAAATGATTTTCACATTGATTATGTCACTAAACATAATCACTAGATATCACTAAGCATAATTTTGGTATACAATATAGAAATAACATATAAATACGGTATGAAATACTGTACTAAATTTATAAATTGAAATTCAACCATAATTAGCTTAAATATTCTTATTAAGGTAAAATTTAAATTATTGTTATGCAAACTAATATTTTCTTAATTTGAAATCATATCCACCTGAAAATACCATTGGAATAAACACAATATATTCAATATATTATACATTGTACATTGTGAAACTCAATGGTACTATTGTAAATATGTAAAAAAAAAAATTCTATATAATGTTTTAAAGATGAAAGAAACATGCAAAAATAAATTTATATATTGTTATGTCATTTTAAGGATGGTATTTACGTGCGTTATTAGTAATTTTAAAATTTATTTTATATTTCAATGAGTTTTTCTTAGTTTTACTTTGAAATCAATCATTTTTTTATTAGACGCTTGAAACTACAATCAAATTAACAATATTTATATTCCTTTCAGAAATAATAAAGGTAGAAAATGAAACGAGTTCTATTTCATGGGCACAAATATGAATAGTTCAATAAATATAGTGAATTTTCATAATAAATTTTTAAAACTCAAAGTATTATGTAATGCACATTTTGTACTAAAAATTATATTTTTTTTAATATTATAGTCTTAAAATATATTATTTTCAAAAAATCCTTTAAACGTGTAATAGTTAAAGGACAAAAGTTAATAAATATTTTTTAGTATATTTGCGTTATTAATTGAATTCATTGATCCGCAAGATGAAAAATTCCGTTACATACAAATAAAGCCAGAATATGATTCGATCAGAGTAAAAAAAATCGGTGAAAAAGTTATTTGAAACATGTCATCTATTACTTCATAAGTATACAAGCTATATTTTTTTAGGGCTCTCTATTTATTTACATGAAAGTCCTCACTTCTTTCCTTTCATTTTCACCAGAAATAGTTTATTCTAAAAGGGAGTGTTTTTAATTCGGGAGAATGCATTAAATTTTATTAATATTAAAAAATAGTGTTGACATAAATATAGAAAATTTTATTATTGTACACAGATATAAAAATAATTATTTTTTTAAACTTAAAAACTATTCTTAAAAGTATATAGAAGAAAGGCATTGCACACTTTTTACACAAATTAAAAATAATAAGAAAGTAGAGATACATTTAAATGTCATTAAAAAAAATATGGGCAGTTACTTACAGTCACTTGTTCAATTGAAGAATTCTTACAGCAAATAGTTTTTAGTTAAACACTCAACAAAACCTATATAATTATCATAAACTGTGATGCTCAAAACAACAAGACTCCAAAAACGCTAACTTAACTCAACTGATCCTTAACTGAAAGTGAGAGGAACTGCTGCCTTCGGTGTCATACAAACAAACCTCTCCGTTTTACACCCCCATTGCCCCCTCAAGTTCTGGATAGAATTCCAAGTAGTTCGGTGCGCATGCGTAAAAATAATTGCTCCGAGAGGACAGGAAACATAAATTTTAAACGTCCTCTCCCCTTTCCGATGCGGTGCGTATTCAAGCCACCCCCTTCAAACTCTTTATCATGGATTGGGTTGAAAGAGGGGGAGGTGGGGATGAGTAACGTTTTTTGGTCTTAACATTTCCACAAGTCAAAAGAAAGTTCATTATATACGTCGCTGAGTTTCAAGAACCTTTCTCAAATACTTATAAAAAATAATATTTATATTGTAAATAGTTATGTGTTAAAAATTCTTAGTGTAGGTGGTGGAATACCACAAATGTTATTTAGCTAGATCCTCACTGAAAGAAAATAACAGGAAAAAATTTATTAATGCTAATTAACAAAATATATTATTTTTTTTTAAAGTTCTGACTGTCTTAAAAATGAATTTTGGAGCAAAATAAGTATTATTTGTCATCTGATTCATTATAATTTATATTTTTATGTTCTAACGTTTTTTTTCCCGCAAATAAAACTTCTTTACATTTTTTTTACTTCAAATGTAATATATATATTGTTGCGGAGGGGACATAGCGATCAATGTATTTTCGATTTTTAAGAATATTTAAGTTTAGGATTTAAAGTATTGAAGAAATAATAAATTTTAATATATTAGACTGAATATATTACAATTATCAAATTTCTTTTACACTCAATAAAATATATAAATAAATGTATGCAAAAATTATCCAGTCCCATCCACAACAATTTTTAATAATGTTTTTAATTTTTAAAGATGAATAAAATATTTACAAAACGTTAATAATTAGGGAGTCGCAAAATGATATTATGAATATCCATTAGTGTTCTGTACAGGTATTTATCTAATTTTACTGCATATTTTATTACAAAAAAATGATTATTTGCTGCATATATGTTACAGAGTTGTCTCATATGCCACTTATTGGAGTGATGGGCATTCCAGCCAATTTAAAAATAAATTTACAATGACAAACCTTGTCCATCATCAAACTGATTTTTTTTATTAGTTTATTCTATTATAAGAAATTTAAATGTAGAATATCCAACAAAGTTTTGAAGTAAGAAATAAAAAATTATAAAAAATGTCCCCTCCAAAACAAAGCAGTTATCAGGAAATGGTCTTCACGCGAGGATGCCGATCTACTGAGAGATCATAACCTTCCCTTCGCCCCATAACAAACTAGTTTGTGTTCCATAAATGTGATGAAAAGTATAGTAAAAAAATACTGTAGCGCAGCAATATTGAAAAATTTCATCAAACTTTTGTGTGTTATGTTCTTAAAGACACGGTATAACGTTATTTTTTAAAGATTAATATTTTTAATAAATTGTAGATTTTTTTAAATTGTTATAAATTAAATCGTATAGTTTCATTTATTTTAATACTTTTGGGACTGAGTGATTATAGATGACCGAAAATACGCAATTGATGGTGAACCAATTTAAATAAAAATGCTAAAACTATATTTGATTTTACAAAATTATTTTAAAATCAAATTTATCATCTGAAATTCGTATATTGAACATCCCTATCACCTTTTAAACTAAACACCAATTGCAAAAAAAAAATCCTTAAACTTTTTCTGTAACCTAAATAAAAATACATGAGAATTTTAACTAATTTCCGCCAAAACTCACGTTCCAGAAAGCATTTAAATTGATTCGTCTGAAACTAATATATCGATTTTATTTATAAATGCGGTACTTTGATATTCTTTTTTTAAACTTAAACTTTTTGTGTAAAAGAACTTTTTACCTTATGTGTATATAACCTAGCTTAAACTTTTTGTGTGTGTAGATTATTACTATATTTCTAGCCTATATAAGAAATTAATAGATTTTTATCTATTCAAAACTTAAGTAAATCAAGTTAAATTTATATTATGCAATGGAATTACTAAGCAGGTCAGAGCAGTGGTGGATCCAGGATTAAATTAATCTCGGTAGCCATTCATATATATATTGTTAATATTCGGAGGTTTTCCTTTCGGAGTTTCTTTCCAATGTATCTATTTTATTAATTAAACAAATAATTAGATTTTGTAATTGAAGGCAAACCTGTTAAATCATTCATATAATTACTGTGCAAATAGTACAAAATTAATGATTTTTTTTATGACTCTAGGTCAGTAATTTTTCTGTTTTTTGGAAAATATTTACACTGAAGCGATCTATTGATAAGAACAAAACAAAGAGCGAATAAAGATATTTTTTTACTGATTATTACTGTAAAGGGGATATTTATGGCATTATTGAGTACATAGGTTTGGTTCATTTTTTAATACATTTGTCCTCATGTTACTTATGGTGTGGAAGTGTGTAGAACGGGTTGATTTAGTTAATTCCCTATCTCGCTAAGCTCGCCCTGGCTCTATATTATAAGGGTTTGCATGTTCCAGCTGTTTAATGCAAGTTCATTATAATTATATGTTAAATTATCAAATTTTTTTTAGATCCTTTCGAAACGGAAAAAATGCTATTTTATGCAGCTTGAGTTAGAAATTCTTTTAGGGAGCAATTTCTCCTATTACATTATCCATTACTGGGTTAGAGCATATTTTAACATATGAACTGGGCGTCACTTTAATTATATAGTTCTTATGTTCCTTCTTATCGCCCAGTGATACCATTTTTATCACCAAGTGGTAAAAGTCATATTACAAATTGATAAAAGTACGTTTTAATTAAAACAGCACCCGAATCTTAAATTCGTATCAATCTAACATTGTAACTAAAACAAATTGCAAATAAATGAGAAATTAGTTTTAATTCGGCCTTTAACTTTGCTTTTGTAATGTACCATTTTCATTAGACTTTATTGAATTTTTAAGCGCAAGAAAGTTGCAATTTGGTAATTTTATACCATCTTATGTATCTTGGCTACTTAATAAATAAAAAAGGTTTAAGCGAACAATAATCAAGAATGAATGAATATTTAAATATGTATGTATTTTATGCAATAGCTAATGGAAAAATTAAATATTTATGTAACGTTATTGAAAAGTTAAGCATCTAGTGAATAAAAAAGTTATTTCATGAAGTAGGTTTTTGTGTAGTAATCGTATGAAAGAATCGTATGTAAAAATGACATCGACTTTCAGGTGCCTAGTAAAATTTTTTAAAAATAATGCACTAAAGAAGATAGTTAATCAAGTTATGGACATTATTATTAAAAACTATTTTAGATTGAAAATAAACTATTTTAATTAAAAATAAAATTAATTAAAAATAAAATTAATTAAAAATAAAATTAATTAAAAATTAAATTAATTAAAATAATAAAAACTATTGCTAAAATAAAAAAAAATTAATTACTCTTAGCTCATTAATTACGAACAGTGAAAACATATTACTACTGAATCGCTAGTAAAGAGGGAAAAAAATGCAGTTTCTTTGAAAAATGTCCTTTTACATATATCTTAGATCCGCTAATGGAGTTCATCTTTGGGTCAATATATAAGTAAACTACCACACAGCATTGAAAAACACCATCGTTTATAGAAAACGTGCGGATGATACACAGTGGCAGTGGTCAGTCAGTAATTGGCGGTTTGGTAACACGAGACGTTACCAGCTGCAAAGGGGTGCAAAGGAAGGAAGGGAGACGATTTATGGAGTCAACGTGCTCAAAGACAGAGAGGGGTGTTGAATAGGGGCGAGAGAGATATTTCAAGGTCAAGTACTAGGATCTCTGACATTTTTTAGAACCCTTTTTCACTTTGAGTTTAAAAAAAATATGATAAGATTTTAAAGAGTTGCAAAAAGAGTAAGATTTTAAAATATGGCAACTTAACAGACTTGCGCCAAATTCTAAATGTGACCCTATATCGTAGCTTTCTTGAACAATGTTAAAGGACATAAACCAACTCTTATTAAAAAATATTTGGACTCAGAATATCTTAAAATGGTAAAGAACATTAAATACTAGGTATTGAATTTTTGACCCGAAAACTATACTTTCATCCATGGTTCGAAATTAGAGGTCTTTAGTAGTATTTTGCACATAAAATTTTCAGTTTAGCGATCATAATTTTACACCCAGTCGTTTTAACGCCTAACTTTTTATACAAATTTCAGTTTGGATTTTAACACCCAGTCTTCGTTTCTTACGTCTATCGTGTATTTTCAATAATTGCTTTCATACTTTCCAGTAATTTTCTCATTAAGATAGTTACATTTGTAGAGTACAAATGGAAACATGTTTCTAATTTTATGTAAAAGAAGCTTTAACGAATACAAAAATATTATAACATTTGGAAGCTCTATTCAGCGATTTTAATTATTTTTAATAATAGTACTAAATACAATAAGATTGAATTACACCAACCTATATTTAAGATCAAAATTACAATGCATTTCCAAAAGTCTAATGTCCTTCAAATGTACGTAATCTATTTTAAGTATCCTGAGATTTCAGTGCAGCCAAAAATGATTTTTTTTACTTTGTCCTCACATTAAGTGCACTGAATAGTAGAATACCAATGTACCCCAAGAGTAATAGCCCTCAGCTGCAAATCCAGCGTGAATTATTAAAAGTGAAAGTTTAATGTGCCATAGAACACAATTGCAATGTACCCTGAAAAAAAAATCCAACGAGTTTATAGAAAGAAAACTCTTTCTAATGATTGAAAATCATTAAGATTAAAGTAATCTGAGAGAAAACTCTCCTAATAGAGATGTACTGTAAAGTGGAGTTATGACTTGTGTTAAAAAACACAAAAAGAACCAAATAAAAGATTTATTTTTTATTTAAGAATGCAAAACTGGATAGGTCATAAAAAAATTGTTACAAAGAGATGCAATTTTAAATAAGAAATATTAATAAGTTATGATGTTACTTGTTCTATTACAAGGCATTTATAATAGAAATAATATCAATAGTTATATATAAATATTTATACGATATAACTTACACAGAATTAATGACACCATTTTAGAAGACTTGATTCCAGTTTTGGGGGCCTCCCACTCCAATGATAAAATTGGGCATATTCATTAGTCATCAAAGACGAGAGCATTTGGCGACACCCAGTGTTTGCATCATGCCCCACCGTGGTCTCAAAGAATGCCACCTGAAAAAAAAATATAGTAAAAAAAATGCCCATAATAATTAAAGTTATTAAGGACCACAAAAAATATTAACAGATGTGCTATATAGAAGTTTAGCCAGTAAGAATAAAACAAATATGGTTCATGCATAATCAAACTCAAAGAATCTTACACATTTGCTAAAATTTCCTGGATCTTCCAAAAAGGCCTCCCAATCATTCCATTCCTTCACACAGTTGTCCGGAAGTTTGGGCAGATGCAAATGCAGTTGCGGTTTTGTAGTAGAAGAAGCCTGTTGCAATTTAAGTAGCTGGTTATTTTCTGCTAGCATTTTCTGGATCCTTTGAAGCGTAGCCAGAATTTCTTTCTCCACATCTATAAGGAGAAAGAATGCTATTTGTCACAAATGATTTTGCAGGAACTTAGTAGCTGATCTTTAAAAGTAATTCGCAATTATTTATGTATTGTTTAACTTTGTTTTATCAACCCTTTTTACCCTTTAATTTTTATTAATACCAAGAGAAAAAACGTATCTTTAATAAAATTGTAAACATCTATTTCCTCAGCATGGAAATGTCCAGAATTTTAAACATAAGTACTATTCAACCTCTTATTGTGCACTTAAATTAAAAATAAATAAATTTAACTAATATTTAACATTTCCATCCAATAGGAATCATAGGGCTGCAGTGAGGGAGAACTGCGTTATGTAGGAATCAGGAATGGAACGAACTCTTGAGGGAAACTAACCAACCTTCTGCAGCTTAGTCATTAGAGTATTGCAACTTGGGAAAAAATAGTCGAGGGTTAAAATCAGATGGGGCAACTTTTTTTTGTAATGGTTAAAGGGACCTTAGTAACACGGGACTATACGACTAGTGTATATAATTTTACAAGTTAGCTATAAGAATTTTCTTTGAGAAATTTAACTACCTCAAATTAACTAAAGGAACGTAAAACAAAAATGTAACCATAACTTACGTGTGGGCTCTTTTTCTGCAACAAATAGATCCAGTGCAGAAAGACTGTTCATTATTCGAGGGACATGCATAGAATCTAAAAGTTTAAATAAAGAACTATATCAATATATAAAAAATTCAATTACATAAAACAAATTAAATAATTATTTAGACCTGCCCTATTTGGAAATCTATGAATGTCTTTTTTCCCCCTAAAAAGTTAATGCAGTACATTCATCCTGCCTTTTTTTCATTTCTAAAGTGAACAGTGATACATTTAACAATTCCAAACGGCTGCAAATTTTACACCTGTATAGTTTCATCTTTGAAAATATCACAAGCTTAAAAAAGTAAGTCTGATATTTTAATGTGTTCGAGTAGAGATAAAGTAAATTATTGTTAGAAAAGTCAATTATAAATGTAGTATAGAAACAAAACTATGCTTTTTAATGAACCCACCATATATAAAACAATAGTATTATAAAAAATAACAACCTGTACTATATGAAGTAGAAGCTTTGGACATGGGCTCTTGGATAAGGTTATTGTTGGCGGTCGATTCGGCTGCAAGTATGAAAAAATATAATTGTTTAATGTAAACACATCACAAACAGTACATTACCTAAAATATTTATACCATGAAATTTTCAACCAATCCACAAATATAAAACAATAGTATTATTAAAAAAATAACAACCTGTAACATGTGAAGTAGAAGCTTTGGACATAGGCTCTTGGATAAGGAAATTGTTGGCAGTTGATTCGGCTGCAAGTATGAAAAAATAGAATTGCTTAATGTAAACACATCACATAAACAGTATATCACCCAAAATACTATAATAAGATGTTAATACTTTCCAAAAATATTAATAGGTTAAATTTCTCATTCCAGTTTGAATTTTTCTAAAAATAACATTTAAAATAAGAGTGAAGCAACTAAAAACATACCAGTTTCAACAAAACTTTCATTAGGTACTGATAAAATTGGGCACGATGGAATGCCCACAACATTTTTGTAATTTCTTTTTGGTGCATATTCCTCCTCAGAAGATGAATCTGTTACGGTTTTGCGCTTCTGGCGCCTTTTTCCAAGACTTTAGTTTTTCAACTTCAGACCCTTTAGTTTCCAAACTTGATGTGTCCATATCAAGTTGCTCTTTTTTTGCACATGCATAGTTCTCTGGAGAAAAAAATGCACAAATCATAAAAGAATACATGACATGGAAGAAAAATCATTACATTATTTTTTTTTGTTTTCAAATTCTTACAGGCATTTATTTAGCAGTTTGTTTGACCTTCTATTTGTTTTAGTACTATTTAAATTATTTAACCTTTTAATAAAACAAATAAAATACTTTACAATACAAGCTTCTCTATGAAGTAATGAAATATTAGTTGTATTGTATGAACAAAAAATATGTATTGTTGAATAAATGTATTAAACATGTCAAAATGTAGGAAAGTTTTCGTTGCAATAATGGGGATTGAAAAATACACAATATTTTTAGTAAATGATTGCACATATCTATAAACTAAAAATAATTTCATAATTGCAAAATATAAAGGATTTGTTTCAATGATATATTAAATAATTTACTTACCATACCGTCCCAGCACAACTGGAAAAGTTGACCAATCTTCTTTGGCAGCTCGCGTTGTAAAAGCAACCTTTTTAGAACACTATCTGCATTTGTCGCAGACCATCTGCAATATTTGCCATAGCCATTTTGTGGAAATAGTCGACACTGAAATATCATCAATAAAATATACTACTGCAAATTCCATTCTGTAAATTTTTTTGTTAAATTATATCCAGGACAAAAAGTGAAAAATAATAAAAAATGCTTGTAATCATTAATGAAAGACAATTTGAAATGCATATATGAAATTTTGTGATTCCAAATCTAAACAGCAAATTTAATTCCTTTTTAAATGCCCAAATTGGTACCCAAATAAAAATAAATTGCCAAGTACAATTTAACGAAGCTGAATAGCTGCCACACCTACTTAAAATAAATTAAATAATGAAAATATCCGATAACTTATTATTTATTACCTGAAACTACAGAATCATACCTCCGACTGACTTTAATCCTTTGCGCGTCTATTGACCAACTTGAATTACTACAAACTAGAGGGTTGCCAATTCTGGCTTACTAAATTTTAGCTGCTACTCTTCCCAACTTCAAAATAGTAACATTAAGTAAATCAAAACGAATTATTTACATACTAATCTATCAGGTGGTTGTCTAAATCTTGTAGATCTTCCGATCATCTCAAGAGAGATAAGGCTCGCAGACAACGGTGGGTTTCTGAATTGAATCCAGCTCCACCAGGCTACTAGATGATGCAGGATAGTCCCGCTCACTTGTGTCCAACGTTGGGAATGCATCCAGAACCTCAGGTCTTGTCTCAAAGTTTAGGATACATCTGCTTCTAAGGATAGTTTGAGTTGAAGGTTGCACTGGCCCTTATAATGTAGGATGGTCGCTGTGACAAAATCTTACTTGGCCATTATTACAGGCTTTGTATTTGCATTTTATACTATAAAATAGGTTCAGAACTGGCAGAATTGTTGATAAATTATGTTTGTGGATAAATGTGTTTTCCTGATTCAAGAAAGCAAGCACCAGTTGAGTTTCTTGGATCTAGTCAACTTTTTACTTTTCTCAAATATTATATCATGTTCATTTGTTCAATTCTAAGAAACATTTCTTAAGTTTACTCATCCTAAATATGCTCGCAATTATTCGACATTTTTAGGCTTGAGTGCCATACGTATAGCTTCAACTACATCTTCAGTTGGCAATATACACTTAGGTGTAAAATCTAAATAGTTATTTCTATCTTTAAGAGATTAACTGCACTCCGATTTTCCGAAATTAATCAAAAATTTTGTTTAAGTTTTATACCTTCTTCTTGAGTTTGGCTTACATAATCTAAATAATGTACAACACCAAGAACATCTTAAGATATCGTGCATTATTTGTAACAAGCTAAGTCTAAATGAAAGAAAAAATTTCCCATAAACTAAGTGGCTGAAAAGTTCTTTAGTAGTCTTAATCAGTTCCTTCTGTATTGAGAGAAAAGTACTAAATTTTTCAAATTTAACTCTTTTCATAATCCAAAGATTACGGAATCAGCTGCACTCATGACATCATGGGCGAATGGAATAGTCGCAGGGTGGAATTAGTACAAATCTATGCATTTAAGTTATAAATAGGATAACATACAAAATTTTCCTTACTTGGCAATAAAACACTTTTACAAAGAATATTATTTATTGATGTTGACAAAAGATTTTGAGACAATTTGGATACTGATTTGATACCAAACTTTAATGAAGTGCATGGATAAGAGAAAAATTCAACTTACTTGGTAAACTTTGAAAATACTAAAATTTCTTCATTTACTGACTTTATAAAGTTTTTGATTATGACAACAGATCCATCTTTTAAAGTGCAACAATTGTCACCAGAGTTCAAGGAGAGTACGTATTTAGGAAATGCCAACTTTTTGAATTGGTCTCCTGGAGTACCTAAAGATGGCCCTTGAAAATTTGGAGTTTCGAAAATGTGAGCTGAACCTGCCGACTGTTTTTCAAAATTCATACCTTCAAACTCAGATAGTCGCTTAATCAACTGCTGTAATGCTTGTTTGAACATCGCAGCATTCTTTTTAGTTTACCCAAAAAATTTTCAAATGGTAAACAGCTAAAATTGTCTAGGGGTCCAAACCTATTAACATCATCCACTAAATGAATTACTGAATGCATGTTGTACGAAATAAAACTTTTCCCATAAAGAATGGGAAACGAAGGATTTCAACAAATCTTCTACATATTTATAAAATTTAGATGACAAGTTTGATGGCTGAATTAAAATATAAATTGCTGTGTGGAGTATCATAAAATTGTTATAAATTACTGAAGGGAATTCACGATCGCAAAACTACTGGTCCAGCATAAAGTAAAAAAAATCTATATTCAGTAGCTTTCCACCAACTTAAATCCTTAAGAGATCTTGGTTTTCTACTGAATTCGCATGGAACAAAGTCTCTCAATGAAAGTAGTACCAACGAGATTTTCTCGATTATCGTTCGATGCTGTTTGGTATTGTTACCTCCAGTTCCATTGTCCCATGCATATAACAATTTCCTTGTGATACCAAGGCATATTAAATGCATGTAGTCTAATGGGAACTGAGATACCATTCCTACATCTACTTTTAACAGAAGTGAAAGTTGTGAATTATCTTCCAAATTTTTAAAAGATTCATCTTTCCTCAACTGGGCACTTAGATCAGAAAAAACTACACATTCCGATACCCATTCTCCTTTAGTGTTGCATTTTTCACATCCATAATACCCCGAATGCCCCACAACACATTTAAAAAAAAAACATGCTGGAGATTCACATATAAAAGCACAGATTTTTATATTGATTTTTTTGTCTTTGAATATGATACCGTTTATTTTCACTTGCTCAATATTTCAGATGGTTGCCTTCATATACTCTTCAAGTGACAAAGGTTTTCCAGTGCCACAAAATATTCCAATTAAAAATGTAGAGGAATTGTCCACCTCATTTATACGACCCAAAATTGGCCAAAAAGATTTAGACGAGCTTTTAAAAAGTGGCAAACCGTCAACATTAATATCAATTGACAAATCATTCAGTTGTAGAGGCTCATAAAAACACAAAATAGGCATAAAAGCTTCAATTAGCCCAACATGATAATATTCACCATTTTGAATTTCCCGTACATCAATATTGCGGGCAGTATTCAGTAGTGTCCGGGCATCTTTTGGCAATCCTGGTTGCAGAGGATGAAGAACATTTAATAAGTCATTAATTGCAACATGAGTTATTTGGTGTTTTACAGCCCATTTATGAATATTTTGTCAGGCATACTATTTGATTCAACTGAAGAATCACCATCACTGCTCGAATCAGGTATATCCCATTCTATGCCAATGGTAGAATTTTCAGTTGTTAAATCAATAGAATGGGAATCGCTTCCAGAAACATTGCATTTACTGATTGTACCCCTTTCACTACTCCCCATCAGATTTTTTGTGCCTTCGGACATACAAGGTTTCACACAATCGCATGCGTAAGAACAGAACTATTTTTTTGGTAAGTGATAATGGCAGACAGAGCATTTTCTTTGCACTGTCGCTTAACTTCATCAGCACAAATACGATTCTTGTGACGCTTGGTGACTGTTTTAAAACTCATCAGTAAACAAAAAAAACTTTAATAAAAAAAATTCTAACTAATAAATGGTACCACTGAATTATAAACTTGAAGCTTTGTAAATATCACAATTTCAAGTTTCCCAAAGAGGCACAAAAATTTTGATGAATGAGTATTAACCCTTTGGACCCAGGAATTCAGATTTACCTTATATTAAAATTAAAGTTCCCCAACTTTACCCATAATATTTCTTCTATATTAAGATGAAAATTAAAATGCGAAAATAATTATTGCCTTATTGAAAAAGTTACCTGAAACCAAGAACCAAAATAAAAGAAACTAGTTTTAATAATTTGTATTTTATTCAGAATTTTTTCCCTCTAAAAGTAGTTGAGCAGCAGAAAATGTTAAGACCAAAGAACAAATTTTTTTCAACAAACAATTTCACCGATAAATATTCTAAGGGTTAACCATTATTTCCCATAGAAAAAATTTAACATGTGCAACATGCAAATGTTTCGTCTTTTAGTATAAATAAAACAATGTATGAAATTTTTCTAAAAATTAATTTTAAAGATGAATACATCATTTCAATTGATAAAATTGATGTGGAAAAAGACGTAGATAACTTTGTTGTAACTTATTTTTCACCCTCGGAAAATTTTTCCCTAGGTGGCCCAAATTTCTCTACCAAACAATATATATTGACAGAATTAGCAAAAAAAACTATTATCGAAATTTTTTTTTTTACTCAAACAGATTGTCTTTATTTTACCAGATTCAATAAAATTGTACACATATTTTGATACACATTTATACTTACACATTATTTACAAATTACTATACATCATTTAAATTATGATATGTCTACAATAGGTCGTAAATAAAAAAAATTACTAAAGTTTTCATAAAAGACAATTGCAGAATAATTTATTAGATTCGAAGGATTATACATATTTGTGGTTTACCATGATTTCTTTAAATTAAAAAAAAAATTGAGAAAAAAAATTACAGGTTTATAATACATCAGTACTGTTATATGCAGACAAAATTAGACAAGAATTTTGACTATTAAATACTATTGCAATATTGCTTAGTAATATGTTTTTCTCATCCACGTGAAAGCGAAGCATATACAACATGCATGAATATATTATTTGACCCATTTCCCAAATTAATAATTTATTTATATAAATGTTTATTACAAAAATATTAATATACATACTGACACGAGTGTATGCATTCTGGAGATAAATTGTCTTCGGATAATAAGAATTATACAGGGCACATTTTCACTATGCATGTCCTAAAATACCAAATTTAAATTTAAGAAACATTAAAAATTATTTTGACATTAAGAAAAAATAGTCATTTTTATCATGCAGTTGCAAATCAAAATTCAGGTGCAATTAAAGAACTAACACCCCAATATAATTTCAGCATTCATTTTAAAACATGTGGTGGATAATCAAGTCTAATTTTTTTTTAAATATGTCAGTTAATAAGGTTACATAGTTATACAATTACGGAAAATCTAGAAATAAATTAGAAATATTCATTTCCAAATTTTGTGGTTGGTTTGGCGCTAATCAAAGGTTATATAACCTTAGAATAATAATTACGTTTGTTTACAAATGTAAAGGAGAATACGTGAAATTGCATGGTTATTAGTATTCTATAGGGTTAATAATATTGGTGCATGATATAGGATAATTATATATTACACATTTATTTAAGTCTAAATATACATTAGATTTTAGACCCACACAAATAAAAAGTTAATATACCTAGAAGATTTAAGTAGTTAATTGAAAACAACGTCGCACTAAGTTATCAAGCTATTGCGAAAGATTTGGATAATACAAAAGATATATTTACTGGTAAAAAATAAGACAAAATTAAATTTTAAAACAATATTATGAATTAGAATAAAAGGAATAAGTATGGACTTAAAATATATTTAGTAGCAAAAAATATCCGATATTCAGCGAAAGCTAAGATTCTGCAGTTTTCAAATCTATATTTTAAGCATTGGAGATAGTCAATAAAACAAATTTGTTTCTTAAGAAGGAACACAGTTTCTGATATATTTAGGATTCATTTATTAATTCTTAAAAAATTACAATTGCTAAAATATTTTTGACGAAACCTATTTAACAAGTGCAATACTATAGTAATTCAAAGCTGATAATATAAATATTGATAAAAAAATGCAAATACCCGGAATATTAATAATAAGTAAAAGATAATGAGGATTTACTTTATAATTAGATGAACTGAAAATTATAAACTATAGCAGTGCGATAATATTTAACAAACATTAAAACTTGAGACTCAATCACGATATAATTTCGTGGTGCTCGGTGAATTGAAAGAATTCGATCGGAAATCGGAAAGAATTTGAATTTTGTGTAAATCTATATATAGTCTCGACCACAGTTCTTCGATGATCGTTGATCGTTTCACTTTAGTTCGGTAAAACGCCAAAACATAGTTAATATTGTACATTATATTATGCAAAAAATTTAGACGTCATTTGAACGTGCACATTTGGTGTGCTGTACACCTGAACTACTTTTGAACTAGTGTGAACGTTTGTAAACGTTCATTGAACGTGTGTGTGCTGCCTGGGTATACAAAGTCGCCACTCAACATTAAGACTAAAATTCCCTGACTTTTCAAATAAATTCAGAATGTGAAATACATGAAAAGTAATGGATTTTTTAATGATAATGTTAGGACCTGTAAAAATCAAGTGCCTGCAAATAATAACCTATTAATGAACATAACAAAACCCCCAGAAATAATTGTTTTTACAAATTTATACTTTTATAATGAAAAGAAAATTTCATCGATGGCAAGGAATGGAATATAAGGCACCTCCATCTAAAATTGTCAGAAAAATTCCCAGACTTTTTCAGGAAAGTCGAGAAATTGTTAATTTTACCCGGCTTTTTAGGTCATTTTCATTGACAATTCCAGGTTTTCCAGCTGTGTGGCATTACAGAAATGCAGTAGTTTCAACTTATCAATTAGGATATATCTATATTTTGTACCAAGATTATACTTGAATTAGAAAAGTCAAATAGTAATGCTTTAAAGTTAATAATAATATGCAATAAAATCAAACATTTAATTACCAATATTAAGCAATGGAGTTTTAATATTTTTTTAAACTCTCAGTCGTATATCTTCGGGAACTCTTCTTTTCCTACTTCCTAGCTCCACATCAGATTCATTTGAGTCTGACCCCACATTCAAAGTATATTGTGCTTTATTCAGGAGCTCATCTGCTTTGATATATTAATCTGATAAAAGATAACGTAAAAACAAATTGAATGCAAGATTCTTTGCATAATAGGGACAAAGGGTACACATTGAGTTTGGTAGACATAATAGGCAAAAAAGAAAATACAAATATTTACAGCATTTCTTCCTAAGTCAAGTTCACATAATTTTACAAGAGTCAAATAAAGTATTAATTATTTCCTTTAACCAATGTGGATTTGACACAAAAATATTTTGTTTCCTTTCAACCTTTAACTTGGTTTAGTATACCTCTATATAGATTGTAAAAAGCTAATTACTATCATATAAAAATTTCAGTTTAATATAATATGTGACATTAGATGATGGTCTTCTGATATACAGAACTATATCCTTATTTTAAAGTTACAACACAAATAAATAATACTTACTTGTTTTAAAGTATATTTTTACTCCGAAAATCTGCCAATCTTGGTGTGGAGCTGCACAATTTCTAGATAGTGGAACGAGATAAAGAGCCCGGCCATACTGTTGATCTTTCTGAAGCAAGCTTTATATACTTATCAATACTTTTTTACTAAAGTATTGGTTACAAAACAAAGTGATTTATGCAGAACATATTTTATAAACAAATTACAAACAAAAGTAAAATAATGCAAGCTTTATTTATCAAAGCAAACACTGGTCATTTTCTCTGAACAAGCAATTTTCAACTTAAAAATGTGGGGCAAATTTCTTGTTTATATAAATTTAAGATCAATAGCATTCCCTTACAACAAATTTGAATAAAATGTTTAGTATTGCATTACAAAACAAATTGTAGTTTAATTAGTTTTAAATATGAAAAATTACCTTTTAACTTAAAAATATTAGACAATGTTTAACTGAAAACTTACTTAAATGTCTAATTGCTAAATATGTTACCATTATAAATATAAAAATGTAATGAAATAAAACAATTTAATAACTGAATAATTTTTAAAGTATTAAAGTAGCATATTATTTATAACAGGGAAACATCCCTTGAATGCACAATTTTATATGGGTATCATAAAAATACCCAAAATGGCGAATATTTGTACATTGTACAGACAATTGAAAACAAGTTTGGAGGTATGTTAGCATATTATTAATCAGTAAAGAGATCTTATATGGAATTATAATTATTTGAAAATTCTATATCACAAGTATAAGTTAAGAACTTTTGATTTAAAATAAAAGTTATGTTTATTACTTCACTTAGTTTAGAAATATTTTAATTAAAAAAGAAATGAGGAAAAAAACACAGTTAAGAGAAATGATCCTTACACTATAATTTTAAAACAGCTTATTTAAAATACAAATTACAGTGTTAAAATACCAGCTCAGTATGCACTTCGTGTATAACATTGATAATTTAACTAATACTGGTTCATTCGACTGTTTACAAATTTGAAATTTGATGTAACTGAATAATCAACTAGATAAGTAACCATACTCTTTTTACAGTCTCTCATTGCAAATTAGCAAACATTCTTTATAAAATTTTTTTATCATTATGATTACAGACATGCTCTTTTTTCATTCAACTGTTAAGTTTTATCACAATTGTTTACACTAGAAATTTTGAAATGATTAAATTGGAATGATGAAAATTCTTTCCTTGAACATAAAGTGGAAGTGTACAATCCTTTGGATTTTATGTAATTTACATTTTCAGATATATCCATGAGTATTTTTGGCAATTTTTACTTGGTACAATCTTTTAGACAATTTGGTTTAATGATGAGAATATGAAAGCAATAAAGATTTAATTTTACCTAAATAATTTTCGAATGGATAACAATTAAGATTATCTAGTGGTCCATATAACCTCACATCATTGGGCAGATGTAGCAAAGTGTGCACATTGTAACTAACAGGGCCGTAGACAGGGGGGGGGGGGGACTGACGGGACAAAAACCCCCTCCGAAATTGTGTGATATACTTTTTTTCAACACTCCTCTTCCCCCTTCTTTTCCTTCATGTCCTTTTAAGTCTTTCTTGAATTCAAAAAAACTATTTGCTTATAGTGCCTAATACCACCGATGGTGTAGAACTATAAAAATTAACTATGACGTCACAGCCAATCATATTCTATTTTTCTACATCGGCTGGGAGTGTTCGGAACGGAAGTTAGATGAACTCTCGATTTTTAATATCTTTCGGCACTGAACTATAAATTGTAACTTCTAAAACGCTTAAACCAGTTCTTTCTATGGTCGCGGTTGAAACAATACTGTAAGCAGTGGCGGCGATTCGGGAGGGGGATTGCTTCCACACTTTTTTCGGATGTTGCCCCTCAATTTTTTAATATTGCACTTTTTAAAAATAAACAAAAACCCCAACCCATTCCCCCCCCCCCCCCCTCTGACGTTTTTGTACCACGTAAGGGCAAGGAGGAGTCGTCGGCAACTGCAGTATACGATTCGGCTCCCATAAATGTCCGTGGAATCATTTTATGGGGATAAATAGCATACCATCATGTAGGAGGACGGTGGGCTGCGTCAACCAGACCTATTATAAACCCATTACGCCCTCTGACTTTCGTGAGTAGAAAGTCGGTCTTAACTGCAGAATACGATTTCACCTTCATAACTCCACGAGTTTAATGGCAGATCAAGATATGGAAATCTACAATCGAGTAGAGGATAGTGGGATGCATCGACTAGGCCGATTATTAACTCATTCCCCTATTAGAGCTTTGCACCGTCTGTAGAGGGTTGTTGCCTTTGACTGCAGTATGCGCTTCCTTCCCCCCCCCCCCCAATAACTCACAGGAATTCAGCCTTTGTGGATAAAAACCTACCATCGTGTAGACGAAGGTGAGCCACGTCAACCGGGTTGGCCATTAATTCACTCCCTCCTTAGACCGTTATACGGCGGCCCGCCCCCGCGCTTTTAGCACCCAATCGCCGCCACTGACTGTAAGCAGCCATACTGTATCCCAACTAATTTTTAAAAGGGATTTTGTGGATATTTTCTTCTCAAATCGTTATAGAAATGTTAAATATGTTCAAACATTTTATATTTTCTACATGTAGAATCAATTTGCGTATCGCCAAAAACATAGTTTTTTTTTTCTACTTATCCACTTATTATTGGTTAAAATGGATTTCAAAGAATAGGCATTTAAAATGTGTTTTAAGGTAAAAAAAATAAATAGCCAAAACACTACATCTTGGCATATTTTAGCATGAACAGTATATGAAATATAGAGGTAAAAACGGCATCAAATAGTTTAGAAATTTTTTTAGATACGGTACGAAAATTATAAAGGAAAAGTTTGTGTTCGTGTTTTTGTAACAACGAAAATTAAACCTTCAACCATAACCCCCCCCCCCCCAAAAAAAAAAAAATCCTGGCTACGGCCTTGGTAACTAATGCTTTTTGTCCCATACAGATAAATAGTGTCAATGCAATGTCAATGAATTCAAATGCTTTCCAACGATCCACATATTTCAAGGAGGGTGGTTTACGATTGAATTCAGTGGGCACACACTTTGAAATCAATTCAAGGTTTTCAGAAATTTTGACAACCTGCCTACAGGACAACCGTGTGCTATTGTCAGGCACACGGTCACCATTTTTTATCCAGTACAATATAAGTTTTTTAGTGTGACACCTAAATTAACAAGATGAATAGCATCAGATGGAAATTGTGTAACCATTCCAATTCTGAAAGAAACCAAAGACGATATGTTGTTATGATGGCGAGGTTAAGTTTGATTTTTAAAATCCTCATTTGTCATTTTGGGGCAATTGATCTCGAGCAATTTTACATGCCCACAAACTATGCTAACACATTTGCCACAACTTTCTAAACACATTTGTCACAAATGAAATTCTCATTGTGGCCTATCACACATTTTACAAATGCACTTGGGCATCACAATTAAAATTTACAATATTTAAATAATATTTGATTATATTAACTATGAATCCACTGTATAACATAGATGCTTCATCCACAAAATTTTGTAAATAATCTGAAATTGATGCAGGTTTAGAATTCCCAATTTAACATGTAATGATGAAGGGATCTTCATTTTCTGTATCAGTTAGGCCAATAATTGGTCAAAACTGGATGTGCAAACTCTTCTATAGAAGCAAGCCATCAATGCTTATCCTTAAATTGATGGTAAGAACACTTTCTGCAGGTTTATTGACATCAAACTGTTTTAAATACCAAAATAAACAAACTGTCCATTCCCCATAGATAATATATTCGAATTTCTAGCAGTTAGCAGCAAAGTTCTGCTGTCTTTGGGCAGCTCTTTTGTGATCTTTGTCACGCAAAATGCTCAATAGGTCAGTGCTTCACAGCCCAATGCTGTAGTTGGTCTTTAAAACTTGTCTCCTCTGTAGGAACAGAAGCCTGGAATAAAGAACCAAATCCAGTCTGTTTATTTGCAGTGGTGAAGAGAGGGCGAGATGTGTCTAAATCATTAGAAGAGAGTTGTGACAAAGACGAGGAAGATTCTATATAATCATAGCTATGATTAGTAGTTGAAGTTGAGGTTAATGACACAATTCTATGTCCATCAGATGCAACTGAACATGGTCTGTAAATATAAAAAATTGAATATAATAATTAAAAACATTAAAAATGTTTTTAAAATTTGGAAAGACTTAAAAACACGGTAATAGTCCAAGACCAGTTGGTAATAAAAATTTAGATTGAAAAACTAACAATATTAGGAATACCATTATATGATTGCAAAATTCACACCAGAGTTAAACCTATGCACATTTTTCCCGAAATGAGAAAGCAATAATACAGCTTTGAAAAAATGCAAATCGAGCAAAGTTTAATAAAATGTTCTATATTTAAAGAAAACTATTGCCATGGTAATGATGGCGTGATTTTCTGCACGGCTACAGTGCAAAACCTTATTACAAATTCCGAACATTTTTAACAGCTCTCTGTCACTTATTTTCATGTTTTCTTTCGCCATAAAAAAATTAAAAGCATTTAAGCCTATAGAAAAAAAAAATTCTATTTAAATTGAAATATATATATATAATTTTTCTTGCAAGAATAAAATTAAGTAAAAACTGTAAGTAGTGTAAAAGTCAATTAAAAAATAAATTTATCATAGTTGAATTCAATAAAATAGACAAACATTATTTAGACATTTTTGCACCAGCTGATTGACACTTTTAATAAGATACAAAATTTAATTAAAGAGCATATCTTTTCAAAATGTTATATAACAAATGGTTTGTTCTACACATGAGATCAATGACATTGAGAGCAGTAATTGTAAATGATGTGTAAATGTTGGTTAATGAGCTGCTTCAAAATAGGATATTAGTTAAAATTCAATAGGAATTTATAATAATATTTAAAAAGAATCTAAATATGAGGTGTGTAATTTGAAAACTTAATTTATCCCAAATTATGAAATCTAAGTTAAGAATATTTTTACTTCCCACATGATTTTTTTTAGCTGATTCATACAGTCGAAAACAAATCATACATTGCAGAACTTTCACTTTCCGATTCATATATTTTTATAAGACTTAAAAGTTTTGCTCTTTCAGTGTACAAAATCAGGCAAAAGTGTGGGAAACGACTGTGATGCTAAAGTATCCAAAGTCTCGACGAGGGTGATGGCAAGACATTCATGGCAGTAGATAAAAGTGAATACTGCAGTATGTTTTCCTTCCTTAACAGATTGTTTACAGATATGGATGAAGAGATAAAAGTTTCATCGAATGTTAACTAATATAAATATAATTTAACGGACACAATTTGTAAATAAATCCTGCGCATTAAAACTAATTTTGCATCAGTACAATAAGGATTCAAAATAAAATTAGTAAAAAGACAGCTTACAATAAAATCGTATCCAATATGTTTGGGAATATCACTTCGATTAATAAATATTGTATTTAAAATTTTTATACTAGTGACAAAAATTGCTCAAAATATTACATGCCCGGTTGAGCAAATAACCTAAAATGATGCACAGCTGAATTTACATAATTAAAAATATACTAAACAAAGAGAATGCTACCATAGGCATAACCAGAATTTCACAAAATAGTAGACCATAACAAGGGGAAGGAGGTTAACTTTCAAGATCTTCATTGTCTGCGGCGAGGCACAAAACACTTAATGATTTTTTTTGAAACACTATACACACATAATTTTTCAATTATTAAAAATCTAATAATTTAAACTTTCTACTAAAGTTTATATTTAAGGGTAATTTGATAAATATAAAGATTTGTAAAATTATCTTCGTAAGTAAGAACTATACTTATGAGTAAAGATTTACCAAAGGTTTGTGAAATAAAATATTTTTAAAGTATAACTTTTAAAAAGCTTATACATCAATAAAAAGTGCATAGGTGGATCAGGGCACTTTACTAATACATTATACATGGATAAAATGCTACTAATACATATTAAAAATATTAGAAAAAGCCTATTTTTTTCTTACTTTCTACTAAAGAGATTCCATATGGTCCAGTCATAAGTTCTTCGATGTATAACTGTTAAAAAAATTCAGATAAACATTCTTCTGTTACTGTGCTGAAAGAAGACTTAAAGCCTTTACTTAAAATGTTTCGACCGTTTAGAATATCGAATAAAGTTACAGTGGCTGCACAACTTTGAAACTCTTCCAGTTTCAAATCATTTGCCAAATACTCATCTGCAACACGATTGCCTAGAGTTTGCACTGCCAACCACACCTTCATTTACAAGATTAGCACATTCTATACCAGTGAGGACATCAATTAAAAAATATCTGCTAGGAACCTTTCCCCGGCTATTTAGGGAATTTAGGAAGAAAATATAAGCTTCTTTTGCACAAGGGCATTGATCATTCTCAATGTCTGCCCAGAAATTCACATACCCACTGAATTTAGCTCCTTCCCATTCCAATTGCTTGCGGATACCCATTTAGTCAATTATTAAAACAACAGATTACCTTTTCGTTGCTTTCTTTGGCTTCTCTCACTTTGATAGTTACAGCTGATAAAGCTTCTTTTAATGAAATCTGGTGACCCATCTATGGATTGATACCACTTTGGTAGTTGGGTGTGGAAACAAGTCTTGAAGGGTTTCCTCACAAAATTGTAAGCCTTGCTTGAGTAATGCAAGGTTAAAGCAAAAGCTCTGATTAATATTTCTGTCTTAGAATTCTTATTTATTCTTTTGAGTAGTTCTGCAGCTGGACCAGGCAAAGAAAGCTAAGAAAAAAAAATATTATATTACAAATGCAAAAAAAATAAAAAATTACAAAGGAATTTGCATAGATTTTTTTATGTAAAAAAATAGGAAAAAATTGCTTTTCAACCATTTAAGGACACAAGGGTAAATTTTAATACACTTACAATAATCGGCTAAACAAAATAACTTGGTTAAAAAAAACTATAATCTAATGTTATAGTCAAAATGTTGCTAATGTCACGTTTTTTTCTCAAAAAGTTTTTAACTTTTTTAAAAACATCACAATATTTTTTTTGTCAACAATATACTGTTTCCATACAAAAAATTTCAAAGCTTAATTAAATTAAAAAAAAAAAATAAGCTTTTTAAAAGTTTCAATTATTTTTTTAAAAGTTAAATTAAAAAAAAATTATTGCTACAGATAATTTTTTTTACAGAATATTGCTAATATAAGGGTACTTTAATTGGATAATAATAAGTTTTATACTTGTAATACAAGTCATAAAAATAAAAAAAAATAGAAATTGTTCTACAAGTCTACTTTAAGATGAAGTTTTTTAAAAACTGAAAAAATTAATGTTTTTTTAAACTTGGAGCATTTTGAAACTTAGTATGCGTTTCCTTCAATATGTAAGGTATTGTTTTATGAAATAAAAAAAACCCTAAAATTTATTAAATTTTGTTGCTTAACTTCTCCGAAATATTTAAATTTTCAAATTTATTTTCGTAATTAGAAATTCATGCAACAGCTCATATACCCGTAAAAAATTACTGTAATATTAAAAAAAATTATAGTACCCCCCCCCCCTTGAAATTGTGGTTAAAAAAGCTGCAATATCAAATCACCAAGCCAACTACACTAGGGGGCTCAACCCTCCACAACGTCTTGCTATCCTTCTCCCAGAGAAAAGTTGCGCTTTCTTTTCACAGCTCGGTTAAAAATGTATAAATGCTGCTGCATGCATGTATAAATTTTTAACCGAGCAGCTTTTCTTCGAAAAAAGGCTAGTGAGAGGGTGTGCAGGCTTTAGTTTCCTAGTGCAGGCTTGGTGATTTGATTATAGATAAGTTTATTGTAGTGGGCCGTAGCCTATTTACAAAGGTTGGCAACATAATTTAACAAAAGCGGATACAAAATTAGATAACACAAAATACAAGATAATACATTTTTAAAAAATCTAAAACACAATTTGAGCAAATATGCAAAAAAAGTCAAAAATAAACTACATGAGCAATTAGAATTAGGGGTTTAATCTGTTATTCCTGCACAAGTTCACTGATCAAGTCCTCCCGGAATTTTAAAACAGAGATTGCGTAATTATAAAAACAAATGTTCTTTTTTTGTAAAATTTTAGGATGGTTGAAATGTTACTGGATTCAATTGATGATAAGTATTTTCGTCTGAATGCATCGTAAATTGGACAGATTAAAAATATATGATCCCAGGTTTCATTTTCTGTTGTGTTACAAAATTTACAGGAATTATTAGGAAACATTTCGAAAGCAACTCCTTTAAAAAATATACGTGATTGATTGCAACGAATTTGTATAATAATTCTTTTTATAATGATATCTATATTTGAAATTAAATAGTCTTCGATTAAATGTGAGTTTTTGATATATTTATACTATAAGTGGTTAATACTATTGTTCATTGAAACAAGATCATGTTGGGTGTATTGGTCATGGGGGTCATTCCACGTGAAATCACCCAACGGGTGTTGCTCCATAGTCACCGATTTTTATAAAATTTATACCACTGTTGGATATCACATTCAAACAACCAAATCTCAAATATTTTTTAATTTTATTGACAACAAGCCGAGATATCGCCATTTGAAAATCAGCCATTTTTCTCAAAAGGCGGCCATCTTGGATTTACTACGATGTCTAAAAATGCTTGTAATATGAGAACCAGAGGATCAAATTCAACAAAATTGGTACCAAATTAAAGAAAAATAAACAAAGAACACATATTTAATATCTGAACACTTTCTAGTATTCATTTTAATAGTTTTTACTCTATTCAAAGTTAAAAAAGTGCTTTAAAAATTTGTCCAGTTTAACTGGCCATAAAAAAAATGGCTCACTTTTTATTTTGCTATAACTTGGTAAATATATTATTTGATATGTCTATATTTAATACAAAAAAAATCTCGAGGGTATTATTCTTGATTGCAAAAAAAATTTATATAAAAAAAGTTCTCTATTTTATACCCAAATAGGGCTTTTTGCAACAAAATCTGGCTATTTATTGTTAAACCTGGCTTTTTTTTTACACTTTTCAAAGTTGGGAACTATGACATGAGAGATAGTATGCTATATGCATAACATATAATGAAATTCTGCAACATATTGCAAGGTCAAAGCAATAACTGTCTCTTTGCATCATTTTTGTTTTAGAATATATGACTTCATCTTACATTCTAACCAATCAGATCAATATTACACAATCTTTTACACTAAGTGTGAGCAATTCCTTTTTGATCAAGTTCATTTGAGTTAGTTTTGTCTAGATGTGAAGTTGTCCAGATATTAAAGTGTTGTAGTTTAATATTAAGTGTATTGCAGAAATGGCTTGTTTTGTGTGTAAGAAACTTAATGTGACATACGAGTTTGTTTTAGTGCTTAAATGTTCTTCGAATGATTTGGAATATTAAAAAGGAGATTATATTATTTAGAAATCGATGATAAATGTTATGTTAGTGGGAAGAACTGCAAGACCCATAAAGATAATTACTTGAAATAGTACAAACTGATACAGAGTACATGTTGTGACCCACTTAATAACCATCCTTGCAAAATTTTGAAGGAATAGTTAATGCTTTATGATTATTTAGCGATACATTTTGGAATAACTTAAAAACAGTGAGATAAAACTGATCCTGCGAGTTGAAAAAAATTATTACAACAGTTGATGAATTTGTTGATTTACATTAATAGGGAAATTGATTTCTTTGTATACACATAATTTTTTTACAAAAGCTCAGAGTAACTACTTTAAGAAATCTAATGCCGAGTTATTGGCAGATAAGGCCATTATTATGTGTGTGTTGGGCAAGATGCTATTCAAAGTGTCCATTGGGAAAAAGAACAAGCAACATTCCACCTCTTTCTTGTCTATGCAAAAGATAGTATTGGAACTGTAAAAACTATTTCTATGTCCATAATCAGTGACCATCTTATACATGACACAACATTGTGAGATTGAAATGCCAGTCAGAAATTTGAAAAAAGATATGCTTTAGCTGACACAATTCCAGGAACTAGAACAAATCACTGTTTAGTGCCAATAAATCAATCACAATTAAAGATTTCCAGGTATCAGGTTCATCATCAACTTTCATAGCTACTATGGCATTTGAAGAAAATATAAAACCATTACATTTGAAAAAGAACAATATATTACCTTTGTTTTAAGGAAATAACTGGAGGATTGGGAACATTTTGGGTTTTTTGGAAGAATACCGATAACTATAAAATTATGTTCATGCATCCTCATGGCCCAAGTTCATACATGTGACCAAATCCCACATATGTATGTTGGATTCCATATGAACACATAATCAACCTGAAACTCTTCCAACGACAACTACACGCAAAACATATCAGATCACAAAATTGGAGAATAAATCAATTAAAATGTTATTCAAATCTTGTAGATTGAATATATTGGTTTTTGAAGACTACAAAAAGTATGATTAAATATTATTTTTTAGCTTTATTTAATTTATACATGTATAAACATTTTAATGCAATTGGTATTTGCAAACATTTTTCCGAATTAATGTCATATGTTTGGCATGACTTGTTTTTGCTATGACGCATAATAGCCTCTCGAATTTTTTCCTATTAAATGTAAAATTTCATTATATGTTATGCATATAGCATACTATATCTCATGTCATAGTTCCCAACTTTGAAAAGTGTAAAAAAAAAGCCAGGTTTAACAATAAATAGCCAGATTTTGTTGCAAAAAGCCCTATTTGGGTATAAAATAGAGAACTTTTTTTATATAAATTTTTTTTGCAATCAAGAATAATACCCTCGAGATTTTTTTTGTATTAAATATAGACATATCAAATAATATATTTACCAAGTTATAGCAAAATAAAAAGTGAGCCATTTTTTTTATGGCCAGTTAAACTGGACAAATTTTTAAAGCACTTTTTTAACTTTGAATAGAGTAAAAACTATTAAAATGAATACTAGAAAGTGTTCAGATATTAAATATGTGTTCTTTGTTTATTTTTCTTTAATTTGGTACCAATTTTGTTGAATTTGATCCTCTGGTTCTCATATTACAAGCATTTTTAGACATCGTAGTAAATCCAAGATGGCCGCCTTTTGAGAAAAATGGCTGATTTTCAAATGGCTATAACTCTGCTCCTTTTCAATAAAATTTAAAAATATTTGAGATTTGGTGGTTTGATTATGATATTTAACAGTGGTATAAATTTCAAAAACATCTGTGACTATGGAGCAACAAATTAATTCTCAAATGGGTGTTTTCGTATGGAATGACCCATGGTATACTTGTACAATCGTTGAAATGTAATGTTCAGCGACTTTATAGTCTTGTGAAAGCCAAATAAAATGAAAACCAGTGTTTTGTAAAATATTTCTTATTGAGATGGCCCAATTAAATTTATTGTTTGTGCAGTTAAAGGATAAATTATACATGTTTAATTAGCAAATTTTAGCAAACCTATCATATGACATTTCGAGAAGGTGTATCCAGTATTTTAAAATTAAACAAATAAAAACTAAAGAGATCCTAGGATGACCTAATTCGAGTCTTAAAATATATCAAGGTATATAACGGGAAACTGTAAGGAGTTTTCTAACAAAAATACAAAAACATTTTTCTAGATCGTTGTAGTTATTTATCGCCCAAACTGCAGCACCGTATGTTAAAACTGATAAAATCAAAGCATCAAATAATTTAAACCATGAGTTAACCAAATTAATTTTTGCACCTGTCAGTATGGACCATGAAGTGTTTATTGCACTATTTGTTTTAGAAATAAAATAATTTTTGGCAAGATTAAAATTACCAGATGAAAAAAATGGAATACCTAGATAAACATAGCTTGAAACTATTTCCAATTCGTTATTGTTGTAGAAAAATTTGTCATGCTTAGATAATTTACCGCCCTTACGAAATATAACTATTTTAGTTTTATCAATGTTAACAGTTACAGAGAAGTTCTCACAGAATTTTTCAAGAATATAAAGTTTTTTTTTACTTTTGAGCACAAACAACACATTTTCTTGTTGGTGATTTTTTTTATGCGTTGGTTCGATGTAAGATGGAAAATGACGTCCGGTAAGGCGATCAGCTGCCATGTTTCGGGAGGAATTTTTCGATTCACCATATGTTTTGGCTAATTGTTCCACGAGCTCAAGGCGAAAATCTAAGTGGGACATTCTTTTTATATAGAACGAATGCATTCCGTACGCATTGATTTAAGATCTGGCGGAAAATCTTGATATAATACTTCTTCTGTTGATTCCTCACTGTCGGGTAGTAGGATAAACATTGGTTCGCCATATCCACACCTCCCAAAGTGAGGTTGTAATCGATGATGGCTTGTGGTTTTTTACATGCAATCACACTTTCTGGTGCCTGGTTATTTATCTTCTTTTTCTTGTTATATTCAATCATTTCAATGTTATGAATGGTACTCAAAATGCAGATCGGTTTCTTGTCCATGTACTTCATTACACAAACTTTCCCTCTTTGGAAGCTGATGATTTCCCCTTTTTTGATGGTTCCATACTTGATCTCTTCAGGCACACCGATCCTATTCATTCTCATTGTGCCGTACACATCCGTTTGACGCGGCAACAAAAGTTCTGCTAGCTCTGGTGAAGTATAAAAATTGTCCAAAGTATCCTTTGTCCAGCAAATCATCTAGAAGAGACACTACTATGTTTGTTGTCGATTTATAGGAACTAGGTTCACTCCACAGTGGCATATCCTTTCCAGTATAAATTATACTGTTCCAGATATATCCACTGTAGGATTCACACAGTTGGTAAAACTTTATATCAAACCTTGCTCTCTTTTTTGGTAAATATTCTTTGGAGGCCAGTCTTCCTTTATATAACAATAGATTCGTCAACTGATACATCCTTTTCAGGAATATATGTTGACTTGAATTTCTTGTTGATATAGTCATATAATTCGTAGATTTTTCGCAGGCTGGGCTGTGGATGAGTCTTTAAATCAATTGTCGCATTGTTTGTGAAGTGAAGGAACTTCATTATCAGGGGGAATCTCATTTCAGACATCAGTTGGCCTAGGTAAGGAGTACAAAGCACACGCTTTTTCGACCAGTACCACCTCTGCAACAGCTTGTGCACTATACCTTGAAGAATTATTGATAGCAAAAAACAAACGAATTTCATCCGCACCAACTTTTTTCCATTGCTTCACTCTCGAACTCGGAGTTAAGTCATTGCTATCAATAAAATCTCTGGCATAGCGATTTGTTACGCTAGCAATGTAGCTGAGAATGTCGTCATAAAAAAAATGCTGAAGAATTCAATCGGCGACAAATTATGCATTCGCGTCTTCATTCCAAGATCACCATAGAATTTAAATCTAGGTGGAGGTGGGAGCATTTTGTCGATGTTGATTCTACACCGCTCTCTTGCCTCTTCTAATGACACTCCTTCAACAGTATCACTTTCAACGGAAGTGTCCAACAGTGAACAATCAGTCTGAATATTCATCTGAATCCATTGCACTAAAACATACAAAAGTGACGAGTCAGACAATATTTAAAAAAAAAAAAAAAACGTTGATAAGTTTGAAATTGACACGTGCAGAACAGAGGAATTACATGTAGAAAAACGTGTCCTATTGTAAAGTAAAAAGTCGTAATAACTAGAACTGCTAGTTGACAATGCTTGCAAACGCCAAACGTAGCTTAAAAAATCACCAAACTTGTGACATTTTCATAGAAAACTTTTTCAAATCTTTTTAGTACACCTTAATTTCTTGATTTCTATTTAATAATTTTACCCCTCCCCCCCTATTTTATTTTAGAAAAATTAAATTATAATTCTGAATTTATTTTAAAACTTATTTGATATTTCAAATTTTATTATCAGTTGGCAGCAATATTTTCTTTTTATTATTTACAAGATAACAATTAGCAAATTAAAGATTTTGATAAAAGTGGATATTTTGAACTATAATACTTACAGCTTACATATTAGAAGAAAAGTATTTTTTTCTTATATGAAAATAATCATCCAAGACATTCTACCAATACAAGGTTTCCGATTAGCTTGATAGAGGAAGATTGAAGGATACAATAATAACATTTAAAATTATTTAGTATATTTTTAAACTTATGTTTTTACCTGAATTTCATAAGAATTCTTTAAAAAATATTTATTCACTTAAGTGGAAACTAACTAGTGGACTAGAGTCGAATATAACTGTGTATTACTTCTTTAAAAAAATTAACATACAGTTAATATTTTCTTTTTGAGCATATATAAATTAAAATTACAAAAGTCAAATTGCAATATTTTCGATAAATAAAGTATATAAGCGTGGAATTTCTTTTGAGTTTTACTGAAAACCACATTTTGATGAGGTAAGTATACTTTTTCATTTGCCAATTCATTTGCGGCATATAACCCCACCATGCCAAAAAGCAGGTTGCTAGTTTACTAGTTTAAACCAATTGAAAACTCACCCGGTCTGAAGCCGAAAAGAGAAAATTGCATTCCTCTTTGTGGCTTTTCAATGACCAGGTGTGTCGAAGTTGTGCTGATATGTTCCAGGTCTAATTGAAAACCACTGTGAGTGGAACGAAACAATCTGGGTGATGCCGATGGGTGCAAAAATCACCGATTGACAAGCCTATAAGAAATTATAAGCTTCACATGCGATTAGGAGAGTAAAGCGATCATTACAATGTGAAAATAGTTTTGTATAAGAATAATTGATTTTATCACATTGTTTTATGGAATTCAATAATCCGCTGATTTCTGATTAGTACCCTTCGCTGAGTGGAATTGCGCAAACACATTTTTACAATCTGTCAAAAATATTTTAGTTTTTAAACTAAAGGGAAAACATAAAAATAGGGGAATTTGATATATTTAATGAGATTCTACATATTTGAACGATGTTTTGTCTTTTTTTTGTCCTCGCTTATATAAAATCAAAAGCATATAACTTTATTATGGTGTAAGAATTATATTAGGAACATTTCGTGAATAATTTTATGCATGTGTATACTCAAAAATAAATATAGGGTTATATAAATATATTTTAAATTTATTGCAATCAGATATTCCCACAGTGGTGTAATAATGAAACCACTGTGTGATAGTGAAACACCAACGTACCGGTTTATGCAACACACAACAATCAATATATTTTTTATTGCATGTACTACTTGTTCCAAATCAGAGTCAATGGGAGGGTCCGCTGTAAAACTTTTGTGCAATCAAAATGTGTTTGTTTTGCTATATAAAAAAAAGGGGGGGGGGGAAGGAAAGGATTTTTGAGAATATTCTTTTATCAACTAAAACACTGTAATGAGGAAATCATAATTTTCCCACATAAAATAAATACATTTGGTGCAATGGTACCTCATTTTCACATTTACTTCTTCGCTTTAATATTTATAGATTTTAACAGTAAAATGTTGAAGGAAGTATTATTTTTCTTTTGGATGTCTCCATTGGGAATTTGCTAATATGTTGTATATAGATTAAACGTGTACATTTGGAAAGACAAATATATTAAGAACCCTTCTACTAGCAGCTTTGGAAGTGTATCTTTAATGTTTACCGACATTTTTAAAGTATGCTGTATTACCGAAGAATATTAGAGTTGTTGAAACGAAGTAATTTGAAATATCGTCACTTTATTTAAAATCAAAACATGTGATTGAATTATTTAATATCAAATTTATACACATTGCAACTTTTTGAAATCGGCACCAAAATTGATTTTTGTAAATTGGCACCAACTTCAAAAAGTTGTAATAAGTATACAACTCATATTAAATAATTCAATGTTTCAACTCGTTCATAAAATTAAAAAAAAAAAACTTTTTAGTGCATTTTCTTAAAGTTGGTTTTCTCTTTTTTTTTTAGAAAGATTATTTTATTTTTCTCTTTTTTAATTTAATGGGGGTTTTGCCCCCATTAAATTAAAAAAGAGATTCACAAAGAAATTCAAGTAACAATTTGTGCTCACATTTTGCCTGCACAATGTATATCGTAAAATAATCTTTATCCATGCCAATAAATACTAGGTGAATGAAACGTCATTGTTGCACTATCTTTATTCAACAATGAAAATATTTTGAACTCCGATTAACCGATATTTCAGCCGGATCAGATATATAACAGCCGGATAGCCGATTATTTTTTTTGCAGATTTTGCCTAAGTAGATTTTTCTCTATCCAACAAAAAAGAATTTTAGAAATCGAACAATTTTTTTTTATAACTGTCCGGTTAATTGAGAATTCCGGACAGTTAAATGCCGGATAACCAGATATTTTTTTCAAAATGCTCCTGTTCCGCCAATCCCCGGAGGATTCCTACGCAATCCTCAAAGAGAGACATTTTATATAAAAAAAATAATTGGGTAAATCATTGGTAACGGATGCGCTGGTAAGTCCGTTACCGAAAACCATGCATTTCCATAAAGTCAATTTTTCCCCAATAAAACCAATTTAAAATTATTAATCTTCTTATTATCTTCTGATTGAAATAAACTTATATTTTTATCTGTTCATCATATATTCTATTACAAAAAAATAAAATTCTTTTTAAAAACTTTATCACTGGCGCCATGGAAAGAGTATAATTTTGGTAGAATACCTAGTTTATCTTTAAAAAAACTCATGATTGCTTATTGTTGCAATTTTCAGAAAATGAATTTTCTCATTTACTTCAATCAATCAGCTAGTTGCACCTTTTGAAACATGCTAGATGTTCAAAACACACAAAAGTTTTTAATCATATTTGAATGTAATATCTGAATATTATGTAATTTTTAATATCTTGCATATACTTGAATTGCAGAACACCTGAATATAACTTTTTGGGCTCTTCAGAAGTTTTTAATGATTCTGAGTATAGATGATTTAATTAATTACAGTTTGAATCACTTTCAAAAAGATTATGATGATTTGTTATGCGAGTGTATGCAAATGCAAATAATGCTGACAAACTACTTCTATTGTATACTAACAATTCCCCAATGTCTATCTAGTTGTTTTTAAAAAAATCCCAGCTATTCCTGACAAATTAACAACCCTTTCAGGCTAACTATTCAATTTATGTTATTTCACGTATATGCTTAAGAAAACCTATTTATTTACAAATGTAAACTATCTTGTTAAATTAATTCTTCTAATATGAAAAAAAAATTTGCCTATAACTTTTGTGTATTGTTAATATTCTCTACAAAATTATTAAAAAAAACATGAAGTTTAATTAAAAATTTGGAATAGGCATTTTACCAATACAAAATAATTTTTTTAACACCATAAAATTCTCGGTTCTTTTCGTTTATACGGCCTCATATGCCAACGAACGAAAATGCGCCAAAGTTGTTTACCTTAGGGATTACCATACACAAAAGATCGCGTTTCAGTTGATTGTATGATTGAGTGCACTGAGCTAAATAAAAACGGGAGAGTAAACTGAACGTGCCTTTTTTAGTGTCATTGCTCAAAATAGTAAACACAATTTCTTTGGAGTTGATTTTGGTATGGGTAATTAGCGTCTCACTAGAGCTACACAGTGGGATATTGGCCACGGTTCGGGGCCTATATCGAAGGAAAGACCCGGAAACGGGTGCCTCGTATTATATATTTACTTTCTTCCTCAGACAAGTTTGTTTGGATTACGTGCATTGGATGCGTGCGCATTTTCCTTTGCGATCTTGATAGGGTTATATCTCAAACCCTATCAATGTTCAAAAATTGTCCCATCCTTTTAGCAGAATTGCAGTGATAACTGAGTAAAATATTTAAAACAACTACTAATAAATTAACGAAGATAAAAATAACTAGAACTCATTTTCCACTAAAGTATTTATTTAAAATCCAGCATATTAACAGTTTAAAAACTTACTAACTTAAGGAAAAGAAAAGCCCACGACATGTGGCTCGATATGACACGTATGTCAGGGACTCGAGAAACTACATAATGCAGAACATAATCAGACTGCAGAACACAGAACATCAGGTGCAAAATGAAGTTGACTTATATAGTCCGACTTCATTTACATAATAGGCACGGTTACAACTGATATGGTCATTTGCATACAGTTTCGAGGGAAAGAATATATACAAGTATTTATATAAAGAAAATACATTTGATTGTTTCACGTAAAAACATAAACATTACTTCAGATCTGATTACATTTTATATATAAGATCAGAGAATAATAAATTCTATTCCCGATCTTCAAAAGATCGTACGGAAAGAGATTTATTTTAAAGTGAAGTGAAGTACTTCTCTGGACTAGAACGTCAACAGAGAAGCACCGGCAAAACCAAACGAAACATTACGGACTTCATAGGGAAAATACTCAACAAATGGAAAACAGGCAAATGCAAGTGATTATTTGGACCTTTTTCCTAACAATGGCCCGCCTTTTTCCTATGGAGTGAGAAAATCCACGTAAGTTCAAAAAAGAGGTTTTATAGCCAAAAGTTTAATAAAAGTTTTTACAAAAAAATACCTGTACTTTTCAATGCATTTACAAAAAACAACACATCAAAAATTTATAATACAACCAACTTGTTGAAAAATAGAAAAATGGATTTTATATCGAAATATAAATGATCATAACTCTTGAAAAATACGGAAAAATTATTCCGGTGGCGTATAGATGAACTGCATCCCGCTGTGGAGGTGGGAGTAGAGGAGTTATCTTCAGGTAAGGGACTTACGAAATTAAAGAAAACAAATGTCTCCTAATAAGGGGCTTTGATGTGAACCCCCTCCCGGCGATATCAACGGAGCCGCACTCAGGCGATTACAATTTCACCTCCTCCGAGACGGTATTGGAGGCCGCTCGTACGGTCCGTGACACCTTCCGAAAGGGAATCCGACATCTCCGCGGGGACCGTTACTCCTCCACAACAGGATACACATCAGATATACATGAAAGAGAAAGAACATGAAAATTTCAAAAAATATAAAATTCGCCTTATGAAAACATTCACATTTTCATCAAAAGTATTTATAGTTTGAGAAAAAATTAAAGTTGTGAATATACAAATCTAGGTGAAAATTTTATCAATAAAAGTTTTTAAACCTATCTTAGGTAAAGGTTTGGTAAAAAGGTCAGCTAGATTGCTTTTAGTATTAACATAGCTTAAATTGAAGATATTTTCAAGTACCAAATTTCTGATAAAATGATATTTAATATCTATGTGCTTCGTCCGATTGTTCTCAATTGAGGATTTTGAAAAACTAATAGCCGCCTCATTGTCACAGTAAAGAAAACTATTAAATTTCAGATTTAGTAAGTTAGAGTCTACGAGTTCAGTCAATACGTTAATGATCCATGTTAACTCTTTGGCAGCTTCTGACAACGAAATGTACTCTGCTTCCAACGTAGATAAACTTACCGCTTTCTGTTTGAAGGTTCTCCAAACTATGGGGGAGCTATCAATAAACAAAATTAAACCGCCAATTGAAATACGGTCGTCTCTATTAGCAGCAAAATCAGCATCGCTATAGCAATTGATATTAAGATTCGAAATTTGTGAAAGATTCAATTTATAATTTTTCGTATGTTTAATATATCCAAAAAGTTTAAGTAGAGTATTCCAATGACAAATACCTGGGTTAGACTGAAACTGGGAAAGAATATTTACAGCGTAACTAATATCTGGACGAGTTCTGCCCGCGATAAAAGCTAAGCAACCCAAAACGTTTCTGAAAGGTAATTTGGTCATATTAGATGTTTCTTCTACAGAATTTGGACATTGGGTCTTGGACATGATCGTTCCAACTGCAATTGGAAGAGAAACATTGGGTATATCAAATTTACAATAGGTTTTACAAATTTTATCAATGTAGGTAGATTGATGAATATGGATCCTATTGCCAATCTGCTCAAACTCGACACCTAAAAGTCGACGTGTTTCTCCTAAAACTTTGAGGTCGAAATGATCTTTGAGTTTGTTGATAATAATTTTGATTAAATCATTTGTTTTGGCAAAAAGAACAATATCATCAACGTACAACAGTAAAATTACACTATTTTGAAAAATATACACACAGTTAGTCCATTTTAGATTTATAAATCCGATCTCAATTAATACGTTGTGTATTTCACAAAACCATTCCCTTCCTGACTGGTGAAGACCATATATGGCTTTGTCCAGTTTACATACAAAGTCCGGTTTTATTTTATCTTCAAATCCCTGTGGTTGATACATTAGAATGGTTTCATCAAGACTTGCATAAAGGTAAGCACATTTAATATCAATTTGGCAATGTACCCATTCAAGTTTACATATAAAGATAGAAAAACACATTCTTATGATTGAAAAATTGACTACTGGGCTAAAGACCTCGTCGTAATGGACACCTTTTAATTGTAGGAAACCTTGGGCAACAAGTCTGGCTTTATAACGAGCAATATTACCCTTGTCGTCATATTTAATATTGAAAACCCACCTACAGCCTATTACTTTACTGTTAGGAGGTTTGGGGACAAGTTTCCAAACATTACGTTCGATCATTACGGAGATTTCTTCAGACATGGCTTTATGCCAAAAGTCAGCTTCAGGGGTTCTAATAGCAGTATTATAACTGGAAGGGATAGTTACATCTAGTCATGTATTAATTATATTAGATTCATTGTTATTAACTTTACCAGAAAAGGTATTTTTACCACTAAAGTTAAAAAGGGTTTTGTCATAGGGGATGTTATTTGCAGTGCAAAATTTCTCCACATCATTATGAGATCTTAACCTGGCATTTGATCCTTCAATACGATAATAAATATCGGTACGTGTACCGTCATTTCTAGGTACAGCTTCACGAGACCATGTAACCTTTTTAATAGGGGCCGGAGGTATATGCTCACTGGTGCCCGGTACAGGATCTGGATGCTCGGATGTCGTAGAAGGTTCGGCTAATGATTCGATATCACTCTGAATGTCAGAATTTGAGTCAGAATCAGACTGGTCAGATAATACTCTTAAATTATGGGAAGGGTCCAGTACAGCTCCACTGCCAATTGCCTCATCTTCGAAAGTTACATTAATAGATTCGACAATTTTTCTTTCATTAGGGAGCCAGATCCTATATCCACGGGTCCGTTGAGCATATCCTACCATTATGCCTTTCTTAGTTCTCATGTCTAACTTTTTGCGTTGTTGCTTTGGGATGCCTAGGTAAACAGGGGTTCCGAAAGCTCGTAAATGTTTTACGGAAGGTTTGTTACCTCCAAACAACTCAAAAGGTGTTTGTTTTTGATTGCTGTGACAAATACGATTCCATACATAGGTAAAGCAAAATAAGGCTTCCGCCCAAAAGTTGTTTCCTAAACCGCTATCATTTAAAACTGCTTTGACAGCATCAACGGCAGTATAATTAAAACGTTCTGATACGCCGTTTTGTTCAGGAGTATACGTATTTGTACGTTCAACTTTGATACCCTGGTCGTCTAAGAAATTTTCAAACTCAGATGAACAAAATTCTAAACCGTTGTCAGTTCTGACACTTAATATTTTGGTATTTAGAAAACGTTCAACGCGTTTTTGGAAGCTGGTGAAACATTTAAATACATCCCGTTTTTCTTTTAGCGGGTATGTTGTTACCTTTCTAGAGTAATCATCGATTATGGTTAGAAAGTAACGGTAGCCTCCAATAGCCAAATTGGGTAGAGGTCCACACAAATCCATATGGATTAATTGTAAAGGTTTATTGGACCGTATACTTCCCAAATGTTTGAAAGTTTTACGCCGGGTCTTTGATAATTTGCAGGGTTCACAATTGATAGTTTGATTCTTAAAATTAGGTAAACCTCTAACATTATCATTATTACTGGTTTGGACGATAAATTTTGTATTAATGTGACAAAATCGTTTATGCCAAACATCTAGTTTGTCAACACTAGAAATAGAAAAGTTAATCTTAGGATTTCTACTATTTTTATATTTTACATTTACATTTTTACCATAATGGGGTTTTACATTTTTACCATAATGGGGTTTTACATTTTTACCATAATGGGGTTTTACAAAATATAACCCTCTACGTTTATAGGCCTCGAACAGTTTTCGGCCGTCATTATGATAAATAGTAATCTTTTTATTTTTACCAACAAAAGAAGCTTTAGAGTCATCTATTAGAGATCCCGAGATCAAATTTTGCCTTAGTTTCGGGGAGTACAGTACATTTTTAAGAATTACAATTTCTGACTCACCCCTGTTCCGGAACTCTAGGCGAACTGTTCCTTTACCCTCGACGGGACACGTCACTCCTCCGATTGCAACATTCATAGAGGTGTTTTCCAGAGGTTGAAAGTCCTTGATAATGTTCTTGTTACAGCAGAAGTGTGCACTTGCGGCCGTGTCGAAAATCCATTCGGTTTGTTGTTGCGGCTCGCTGGTGAGTGCCTCCACTATAAAGCTTGTTTCCGGGTTTCGTCTACCTCTGGTGGAGTGTGATGTTCGTCGTGGTCTTCTTGTTGTAGGGTTTCTTTGGTTCTGTCTTGCACGACTGTTGGATGTTCTTGGTTGATTCTTTTCGGGGTTAGTTGTTGTGCTGGTCTGTGGTTGCTGACGGGTAAGGTGATAAGCAGCAACATCATGGTCTTTATGGCTTTGCTTCAGCCGGGATTCCTCTGCCAGTAATTCACGGAGTATTCTGTCAAATGTAAAATCTTCGTCTGACCAACGATAGATAGATTGCACAATTGAGTCGAACTTGTGTGGCAGGAAACGTATTAGCTGGAAACTCCGGTACCATGAAGGGATAGGCTTCTTCACGTTCTCCAGGTCAGCAGAAATCTTTTTGAGTCTTGCAGCATACAGCCCGACTTCTTCATCTGGATTGATCTTACACGTGAAGAAATCGTCTGTTAGACCAATGGCTCGGGCTCTCGAATCTGGTCGGAAATGGTCCCGTAATATATTCCAGGCATCAGTTGGGTCTTGGATATCCGCGATCAGGGTCCGGTACTCTTTAGAAATGTTGAGGTAGATGGTGCTGTATGCTCTATCTGTTCTCATCAAGAAATCCTTAGTTTCTTTTAGGTTTTCTTTGGGTGGTTTAGTTTCAGTACCGCACACAATACGCCAACAGTTTCTGTCCATCATGACGACTCTGATGTCGGCTTCCCAAGTGCCGTAGTTGTCGGGATCCAGTTTCTCAATAGTTGATTCCATGTTGGCCCGCCGTCACAAGACGCGTTGTAAAAGATAAAAGTTATTTGTAGATTTTTAAAAACTCAGTTTTCGACGTTAAAAATTTCTTCGTTCCAGTTTTCGGGTTTTTATAAGAAGATTTAATTTTTACGTCGTATGGGACTGGTGGCCCATAACCCTTGATAGGGTTATATCTCAAACCCTATCAATGTTCAAAAATTGTCCCATCCTTTTAGCAGAATTGCAGTGATAACTGAGTAAAATATTTAAAACAACTACTAATAAATTAACGAAGATAAAAATAACTAGAACTCATTTTCCACTAAAGTATTTATTTAAAATCCAGCATATTAACAGTTTAAAAACTTACTAACTTAAGGAAAAGAAAAGCCCACGACATGTGGCTCGATATGACACGTATGTCAGGGACTCGAGAAACTACATAATGCAGAACATAATCAGACTGCAGAACACAGAACATCAGGTGCAAAATGAAGTTGACTTATATAGTCCGACTTCATTTACATAATAGGCACGGTTACAACTGATATGGTCATTTGCATACAGTTTCGAGGGAAAGAATATATACAAGTATTTATATAAAGAAAATACATTTGATTGTTTCACGTAAAAACATAAACATTACTTCAGATCTGATTACATTTTATATATAAGATCAGAGAATAATAAATTCTATTCCCGATCTTCAAAAGATCGTACGGAAAGAGATTTATTTTAAAGTGAAGTGAAGTACTTCTCTGGACTAGAACGTCAACAGAGAAGCACCGGCAAAACCAAACGAAACATTACGGACTTCATAGGGAAAATACTCAACAAATGGAAAACAGGCAAATGCAAGTGATTATTTGGACCTTTTTCCTAACAGATCTGACAGTAAATGTCTATTGCCTTAAGATTGTTGATTGGTTAGAATATATAAGTGTTTAACGAACTCTGATTGGCTGCACGACTATGCGAACTATTTAATAGTTACAAATATTTAAATTCGGATATTTGTAAATTATGGGTTTGGTTCAAACGATTTTAAATTGGGTTTGGTGAATATTTTTTATAATTTTGGAAACATGTTTGATTGTTAGGATAGCTATTAAAATAAATTTGTTTAGAATGCGCTTAAGAGTGCTGTCGCAATGCCCCAAGCGACTGCCCGAAGGATTGCCTGTAAGCAACATGATCGACTGCCCGGAGGGGGTCACGGATGTAATCCTGAGTAGTCGGAGTGATAGGGTTATATCTCAAACCCTATCAATGTTCAAAAATTGTCCCATCCTTTTAGCAGAATTGCAGTGATAACTGAGTAAAATATTTAAAACAACTACTAATAAATTAACGAAGATAAAAATAACTAGAACTCATTTTCCACTAAAGTATTTATTTAAAATCCAGCATATTAACAGTTTAAAAACTTACTAACTTAAGGAAAAGAAAAACCCACGACATGTGGCTCGATATGACACGTAGGTCAGGGACTCGAGAAACTACATAATGCAGAACATAATCAGACTGCAGAACACAGAACATCAGGTGCAAAATGAAGTTGACTTATATAGTCCGACTTCATTTACATAATAGGCACGGTTACAACTGATATGGTCATTTGCATACAGTTTCGAGGGAAAGAATATATACAAGTATTTATATAAAGAAAATACATTTGATTGTTTCACGTAAAAACATAAACATTACTTCAGATATGATTACATTTTATATATAAGATCAGAGAATAATAAATTCTATTCCCGATCTTCAAAAGATCGTACGGAAAGAGATTTATTTTAAAGTGAAGTGAAGTACTTCTCTGGACTAGAACGTCAACAGAGAAGCACCGGCAAAACCAAACGAAACATTACGGACTTCATAGGGAAAATACTCAACAAATGGAAAACAGGCAAAGGCAAGTGATTATTTGGACCTTTTTCCTAACAATGGCCCGCCTTTTTCCTATGGAGTGAGAAAATCCACGTAAGTTCAAAAAAGAGGTTTTATAGCCAAAAGTTTAATAAAAGTTTTTACAAAAAATACCTGTACTTTTCAATGCATTTACAAAAAACAACACATCAAAAATTTATAATACAACCAACTTGTTGAAAAATAGAAAAATGGATTTTATATCGAAATATAAATGATCATAACTCTTGAAAAATACGGAAAAATTATTCCGGTGGCGTATAGATGAACTGCATCCCGCTGTGGAGGTGGGAGTAGAGGAGTTATCTTCAGGTAAGGGACTTACGAAATTAAAGAAAACAAATGTCTCCTAATAAGGGGCTTTGATGTGAACCCCCTCCCGGCGATATCAACGGAGCCGCACTCAGGCGATTACAATTTCACCTCCTCCGAGACGGTATTGGAGGCCGCTCGTACGGTCCGTGACACCCTCCGAAAGGGAATCCGACATCTCCGCGGGGACCGTTACTCCTCCACAACAGGATACACATCAGATATACATGAAAGAGAAAGAACATGAAAATTTCAAAAAATATAAAATTCGCCTTATGAAAACATTCACATTTTCATCAAAAGTATTTATAGTTTGAGAAAAAATTAAAGTTGTGAATATACAAATCTAGGTGAAAATTTTATCAATAAAAGTTTTTAAACCTATCTTAGGTAAAGGTTTGGTAAAAAGGTCAGCTAGATTGCTTTTAGTATTAACATAGCTTAAATTGAAGATATTTTCAAGTACCAAATTTCTGATAAAATGATATTTAATATCTATGTGCTTCGTCCGATTGTTCTCAATTGAGGATTTTGAAAAACTAATAGCCGCCTCATTGTCACAGTAAAGAAAACTATTAAATTTCAGATTTAGTAAGTTAGAGTCTACGAGTTCAGTCAATACGTTAATGATCCATGTTAACTCTTTGGCAGCTTCTGACAACGAAATGTACTCTGCTTCCAACGTAGATAAACTTACCGCTTTCTGTTTGAAGGTTCTCCAAACTATGGGGGAGCTATCAATAAACAAAATTAAACCGCCAATTGAAATACGGTCGTCTCTATTAGCAGCAAAATCAGCATCGCTATAGCAATTGATATTAAGATTCGAAATTTGTGAAAGATTCAATTTATAATTTTTCGTATGTTTAATATATCCAAAAAGTTTAAGTAGAGTATTCCAATGACAAATACCTGGGTTAGACTGAAACTGGGAAAGAATATTTACAGCGTAACTAATATCTGGACGAGTTCTGCCCGCGATAAAAGCTAAGCAACCCAAAACGTTTCTGAAAGGTAATTTGGTCATATTAGATGTTTCTTCTACAGAATTTGGACATTGGGTCTTGGACATGATCGTTCCAACTGCAATTGGAAGAGAAACATTGGGTATATTAAATTTACAATAGGTTTTACAAATTTTATCAATGTAGGTAGATTGATGAATATGGATCTTATTGCCAATCTGTTCAAACTCGACACGTAAAAGTCGACGTGTTTCTCCTAAAACTTTGAGGTCGAAATGATCTTTGAGTTTGTTGATAATAATTTTGATTAAATCATTTGTTTTGGCAAAAAGAACAATATCATCAACGTACAACAGTAAAATTACACTATTTTGAAAAATATACACACAGTTAGTCCATTTTAGATTTATAAATCCGATCTCAATTAATACGTTGTGTATTTCACAAAACCATTCCCTTCCTGACTGGTGAAGACCATATATTGCTTTGTCCAGTTTACATACAAAGTCCGGTTTTATTTTATCTTCAAATCCCTGTGGTTGATACATTAGAATGGTTTCATCAAGACTTGCATAAAGGTAAGCACATTTAATATCAATTTGGCAATGTACCCATTCAAGTTTACATATAAAGATAGAAAAACACATTCTTATGATTGAAAAATTGACTACTGGACTAAAGACCTCGTCGTAATGGACACCTTTTAATTGTAGGAAACCTTGGGCAACAAGTCTGGCTTTATAACGAGCAATATTACCCTTGTCGTCATATTTAATATTGAAAACCCACCTACAGCCTATTACTTTACTGTTAGGAGGTTTGGGGACAAGTTTCCAAACATTACGTTCGATCATTACGGAGATTTCTTCAGACATGGCTTTATGCCAAAAGTCAGCTTCAGGGGTTCTAATAGCAGTATTATAACTGGAAGGGATAGTTACATCTAGTCATGTATTAATTATATTAGATTCATTGTTATTAACTTTACCAGAAAAGGTATTTTTACCACTAAAGTTAAAAAGGGTTTTTTCATAGGGGATGTTATTTGCAGTGCAAAATTTCTCCACATCATTATGAGATCTTAACCTGGCATTTGATCCTTCAATACGATAATATCGGTACGTGTACCGTCATTTCTAGGTACAGCTTCACGAGACCATGTAACTCTTTTAATAGGGGCCGGAGGTATATGCTCACTGGTGCCCGGTACAGGATCTGGATGCTCGGATGTCGTAGAAGGTTCGGCTAAAGATTCGATATCACTCTGAATGTCAGAATTTGAGTCAGAATGAGACTGGTCAGATAATACTCTTAAATTATGGGAAGGGTCCAGTACAGCTCCACTGCCAATTGCCTCATCTTCGAAAGTTACATTAATAGATTCGACAATTTTTCTTTCATTAGGGAGCCAGATCCTATATCCACGGGTCCGTTGAGCATATCCTACCATTATGCCTTTCTTAGTTCTCATGTCTAACTTTTTGCGTTGTTGCTTTGGGATGCCTAGGTAAACAGGGGTTCCGAAAGCTCGTAAGTGTTTTACGGAAGGTTTGTTACCTCCAAACAACTCAAAAGGTGTTTGTTTTTGATTGCTATGACAAATACGATTCCATACATAGGTAAAGCAAAATAAGGCTTCCGCCCAAAAGTTGTTTCCTAAACCGCTATCATTTAAAACTGCTTTGACAGCATCAACGGCAGTGTAATTAAAACGTTCTGATACGCCGTTTTGTTCAGGAGTATACGTATTTGTACGTTCAACTTTGATACCCTGGTCGTCTAAGAAATTTTCAAACTCAGATGAACAAAATTCTAAACCGTTGTCAGTTCTGACACTTAATATTTTGGTATTTAAAAAACGTTCAACGCGTTTTTGGTAGCTGGTGAAACATTTAAATACATCCCGTTTTTCTTTTAGCGGGTATGTTGTTACCTTTCTAGAGTAATCATCGATTATGGTTAGAAAGTAACGGTAGCCTCCAATAGCCAAATTGGGTAGAGGTCCACACAAATCCATATGGATTAATTGTAAAGGTTTATTGGACCGTATACTTCCCAAGTGTTTGAAAGTTTTACGCCGGGTCTTTGATAATTTGCAGGGTTCACAATTGATAGTTTGATTCTTAAAATTAGGTAAACCTCTAACATTATCATTATTACTGGTTTGGACGATAAATTTTGTATTAATGTGACAAAATCGTTTATGCCAAACATCTAGTTTGTCAACACTAGAAATAGAAAAGTTAATCTTAGGATTTCTACTATTTTTATATTTTACATTTACATTTTTACCATAATGGGGTTTTACATTTTTACCATAATGGGGTTTTACAAAATATAACCCTCTACGTTTATAGGCCTCGAACAGTTTTCGGCCGTCATTATGATAAATAGTAATCTTTTTATTTTTACCAACAAAAGAAGCTTTAGAGTCATCTATTAGAGATCCCGAGATCAAATTTTGCCTTAGTTTCGGGGAGTACAGTACATTTTTAAGAAGTACAATTTCTGACTCACCCCTGTTCCGGAACTCTAGGCGAACTGTTCCTTTCCCCTCGACGGGACACGTCACTCCTCCAATTGCAACATTCATAGAGGTGTTTTCCAGAGGTTGAAAGTCCTTGATAATGTTCTTATTACAGCAGAAATGTGCACTTGCGGCCGTGTCGAAAATCCATTCGGTTTGTTGTTGCGGCTCGCTGGTGAGTGCCTCCACTATAAAGCTTGTTTCCGGGTTTCGTCTACCTCTGGTGGAGTGTGATGTTCGTCGTGGTCTTCTTCTTGAAGGGTTTCTTTGGTTCTGTCTTGCTCGACTGTTGGATGTTCTTGGTTGATTCTTTTCGGGGTTAGTTTTTGTGCTGGTCTGTGGTTGCTGACGGGTAAGGTGATAAGCAGCAACATCATGGTCTTTATGGCTTTGCTTCAGCCGGGATTCTTCTGCCAGTAATTCACGTAGTATTTTGTCAAATGTAAAATCTTCGTCCGACCAACGATAGATAGATTGCACAATTGAGTCGAACTCGTGTGGCAGGAAACGTATTAGCTGGAAACTCCGGTACCATGAAGGGATTGGCTTTTTCACGTTTTCCAGGTCAGCAGAAATCTTTTTGAGTCTTGCAGCATACAGTCCGACTTCTTCATCTGGATTGATCTTACACGTGAAGAAATCGTCTGTTAGACCAATGGCTCGGGCTCTCGAATCTGGTCGGAAATGGTCCCGTAATATATTCCAGGCATCAGTTGGGTCTTGGATATCCGCGATCAGGGTCCGGTATTCTTTAGAAATGTTGAGGTAGATGGTGCTGTATGCCCTATCTGTTCTCATCAAGAAATCCTTAGTTTCTTTTAGGTTTTCTTTGGGTGGTTTAGTTTCAGTACCGCACACAATACGCCAACAGTTTCTGTCCATCATGACGACTCTGATGTCGGCTTCCCAAGTGCCGTAGTTGTCGGGATCCAGTTTCTCAATAGTTGATTCCATGTTGGCCCGCCGTCACAAGACGCGTTGTAAAAGATAAAAGTTATTTGTAGATTTTTAAAAACTCAGTTTTCGACGTTTAAAATTTCTTCATTCCAGTTTTCGGGTTTTTATAAGAAGAGTTCATTTTTACGTCGTATGGGACTGGTGGCCCATAACCCTTGATAGGGATATATCTCAAACCCTATCAATGTTCAAAAATTGTCCCATCCTTTTAGCAGAATTGCAGTGATAACTGAGTAAAATATTTAAAACAACTACTAATAAATTAACGAAGATAAAAATAACTAGAACTCATTTTCCACTAAAGTATTTATTTAAAATCCAGCATATTAACAGTTTAAAAACTTACTAACTTAAGGAAAAGAAAAACCCACGACATGTGGCTCGATATGACACGTAGGTCAGGGACTCGAGAAACTACATAATGCAGAACATAATCAGACTGCAGAACACAGAACATCAGGTGCAAAATGAAGTTGACTTATATAGTCCGACTTCATTTACATAATAGGCACGGTTACAACTGATATGGTCATTTGCATACAGTTTCGAGGGAAAGAATATATACAAGTATTTATATAAAGAAAATACATTTGATTGTTTCACGTAAAAACATAAACATTACTTCAGATATGATTACATTTTATATATAAGATCAGAGAATAATAAATTCTATTCCCGATCTTCAAAAGATCGTACGGAAAGAGATTTATTTTAAAGTGAAGTGAAGTACTTCTCTGGACTAGAACGTCAACAGAGAAGCACCGGCAAAACCAAACGAAACATTACGGACTTCATAGGGAAAATACTCAACAAATGGAAAACAGGCAAAGGCAAGTGATTATTTGGACCTTTTTCCTAACAAGCTAACAAGCCGAAGGCCGGAGACCACAACTGCCTGGGACCATAAATCGACGTCAGGAGTCTGTGACTTTAGCGCGCGTTTCTCGCGTGCGCTTAAGAGTGGTGTCGAAATGCCCCAAACGAATGCCGGAAGGATTGCCAGCTCAGGTGATGTTCTCGCCATCTGACCGTGGTTCAAAAATACGAGACATTGTTCCCTTCGAGATAGGCGCCGAACTGCCGCCAACAGCCCAATGTGAAGCTCTAGTTCGATGTTAATTAACCAAACCAAAGCTTCGAGATGAATTCTAAACCGTCGACATTAGCCCATTGTGGAGCTCAAGTGCGACGTTATTTTATTCAATCGTGCAGACCTTAAAGAAATCCTTCAAAAATAATTTTGAACCATCACCGCTAGCCCATTACGCAGTGAACGTCATCCACCGTGGTTCGAAAATAAGACACAGCGTTTGAGTAATTAACCGTAATTGTGCATTTCTCCTTAAGTAACCATAAAGATCAGAAAAAAAGACGCATGCGCAACGCATCCGGTCGTTTGATGTTCACTTGAAAATACATCCAGATCCGCTGATGAGCGAAAGTCTTTACCTCGAACCGTAACTAATAGCCCATTGCACAAGTTAAGTGCGACTTATTGTCTATAATTTAGAATGTACTTTTTGACGTCATCTAATCGTAAATCATTTACGACTGTTTTTAACATTTTATTTTGTGAGTGGCAACATTAAAATTGTAAATAATCAATACGGCGACAAACTTTCGCTTGGCGACTATTTGAGGCCGTTTAGAAGAGAAGTACCAAATTCTCTTTCCTGAAATGTTGCGATTGTTTTCTCACTTAGTACATTCAAGTAATTGAAAAATATATATATTTGTCAAAGAGATTTATCAATTAAGAGGAATTGAGCCTCAATTAGCATGCTTGTGTAACTCGTTTCCAAAATTAGTACGTCAATTACCATACTAAAAAATGTATATTTCTCAAGTTAATTTTCACACGAGAATGAAAATTTTTATTACTGTGAAGGGTAATTTTGTGCTCTTTTTAAACATACCAAAATTTTTACCTACAATTAATAACTGAGAAGTAAAAATTTTTGCACAATTTAATTATTATTGGAAAAGGTACGTCCGTTACTTTGATTTTGGTCACGGATTTAAAAAAACATATTAAATTAATTAAAAAATAATATGAATTTATTTATATAACATCCTTAATGTGAACCCTATTCCAAACACAATATTATATAATAGAAAAAAATTTTAGTTCTGAAAATCACCAAATAGCTTCAGCGCCTTCACAGAGAGTTTAGCTTTAAAACACCAAATTCAATATATACTAAACGTTGAATTTGATACCAACGGTAAATACAAAACTGTAGTTTCAAAATACTTTTTGATTTTTTAAAAATTATTTAAAAATTTGTTTTGAAATAAAAAGTCTGAAAAAAACTTTTGAATGAAATGTATAAGGGCCTTCTTTAATAAACCTTTCCCTGCATCCGTAAGTGGTGCAGATAATGACTATTTACTGTGGTGTTATATTTGTCATCCTTTTCAGATATTGACTGTCTCATTGAAATTCTACAAGGAAGAAAGAAGTTCCTCGCACAGGGCGTGAAAATCGGTCCATATGTCACATGGTTCCAATGTTGGGGTCGTGAAAATCGGCTTTTCTCTTCCTATCATTATTCTACGGTTGTAAAACAGGTATGAAAAAATTAAACTAAAAAACGCAAGTCTTCTAAATAATACAATTTATAAAATTTCATTTAGCTCAGTAAAATTTAATGTATGAAACTTTCATTATATGTTAAAAATATTGAGCAAAATAGCTTTTAATTTTAATGCTCCAAAAGGATAACATATGCCATATCTCTCACATTTACATATGATAGATGCTGGAATTGTAAAATATACCAATATGCTTATAAATTTTCTTCATTTATTAAAATAGAAAAATTGGCGCCAAGTAAAAATGGCAAACAATAATGGCTGGTTGGTTGATTAAATAATGTCAATGTTTCACAATGGGCGACGGTTCGGATTCGACAATTATGCAATTAATCAATAAAAATATGACAAAATCAAAATGGTTATGTTCAAGAATCCGAACCAATAGTAAAATTGTCAAACAGTTTAGGAAGTTTAAAAAATCAACTCAACAGAAGTGTTTAAAAACACATTACCACTAAACTTTTACAATTCTTAAAATAATTTAAAATGCTAAACTACATTCCAATGTTAGAACCGATAGTAATGTGGTTCAAAATACTGAACCCCGAAAAGCAAAGTATGTCGAACACATTAATAAAAAAATACACATTACGAAAAAGTATATAAGACATCGAATCAACAGAAAAGTTATAAAATACATACCATTGCTGTTGCTGAAATCCATACTTTAAAATATATCAGGATAATATTTTTTTTTAAAAATGCTCACAAAGAAAACACGAAAGCTCCATTTAAATTTAACTGCACCGCGTTGAGTGGTTCGAAGAAAAAAAAATCAAATACGAAACCGAAACGAATTATTGCTAACTGTAACTGCTGCTCCAAAGTATAACCCAGGCAAGAATTTTATGCATAAACAGATCTTTTAGAATATTCTAAGCTTACCGATAAGAATACCTGTCCTGATTATTTTTTAAGTTAAACAAATAATAGTTCAAATATCCTCCTAAAAGTTTAGAAAGTGGGGTGCTAGGGCAGAAGGGATGATCATACTACCAAAACATTTGAGTGTGATATGGCGCGCAATGTCGGTTACTTTTTCAAAAATTATCGTTTTGTTTGAATATACAAGTTGTGCGAGATGTAAAATGGAGTTTAACGTTTGTTGATAGTGCACTCAAACATGTTTTTGTGCGGTCTTTTTTTGTTTTGTGCGACTTTTTTTGTGCGATTTTTTTTGTGCGGTATATGAACATTTCAATCAAATTGGAACATAATTGATTACTGGCTACCGACACATATACAAGCGTCTAGTGAAACTACAGTCGTCGCAAAAACTGATCACTGACTACATGGTAACTGAATAAAAATCAACTCTAAACGAGTGCGAGTTCTCTTCTTCAAGTGACGAAAGCGATTTTGAACCAAGTTCGCGTATTGTCAGACTACGAAGGATAATGGTTATACGTTTTGAAAAGTTTTGCATGTGTAAAATAAGTACATATGTAAATAAAATATTTAAAAATATTCGCATGTGTATTTTCTAAATCAGATTCCAAAAGGTTTGGTGAGATTCCAAGTAGCTGTCAAGCCTCGTGTCTTGATTTCGTTTAAAAAAACAATTCCTAATTATTTCGTAAGGTTTTGAGTTATTTTTTATGTGAGACTTTTTTTTTATGCGGTCAATATCCACCGCATAAAAAAATTATTTTTTAATTGTGTTGCGAAAACTATTTTTTATATCTACTCGTGAAGTTTTGTGCGAATTTTTTTTTGTGTTTTTTTTATGCGGCCCCTATCCACCGCACAAAAACATATGTGAGTGTATATTAAAATTGCTAAGAAATATATTCATTGGTATATTAAATACAAATTATCAAAAATAAATAATTTTTAAAATAATATTTCCTTGTAATGTGATTGTGCTATGGCATTTTGGTATTCAATACATATAATGTCAATTATATTTACTTATATTTGCTATTTATTAATCTGATCGTATACTAGGATTAGCGTTTACACAAACGAACACCTGAGGACTGTTTGGGTATGCAATAAAAAGAAATCCAAGCCCAAGTTTGCATAACTTTTCGAAAGTTTATTTCTCAAATTTTCAATCACAAGTTTTTGACCAACAGCGCGTAACAAAAAAAACTATTTTTGGGCGCCAGACAAAGTAGGGTGCCAAATTTTTTTTTAAAGAAAAGGGAAAATGTAAATCATTTTCGGGAAAATGTAAATCATTTTCGAGAAAATTTTCACCTTTTCTAGGTTTTCTTAAAAATTCAATTATATATTTCATATAAATAAATTAATTTAATTGGAAAATATTTATTACATTATTTCATATTTTATTGTTTTCGTGCTTTTCTTTTCCTTGCCTGAACAAGACATTCAAATCAATATTTTGGTATATGTGATGCGCAAATCAGGACAAGTGTTGCATTTTTTAATTAGATTCAACGGTTATAAATATACCTTGTATGAAATGGGTTTGAAGTTTAAACCATTTAAAAATTGTTAAATGTTGTGAAGATGAAGTTGTTAATTAATGTTGCAAGAAATGAAGACTGGAAACGGAGAATGCCTTTCAGTATGGGCAATGATGGGCATTAGTTTCTTGAAAACTTTTCTAGGAAAACGAATTTGCAGTTAAAATGTGAAGCAAAAATGCTCTTTAAATTATAAAAAGACAGTATTTTTCAGAATTTCTGTTAAACTGCACAGGGAAGTGAATAAATATACGATATTTTTAAATTAATGATGACTTAATGTATAAAAGTTTGTTAATATTTGATAATAAAATAAGCAATCATATAATAATCATACGTCTAAAGATAAATTCACATTAATTTTGAGTTTTTTGCATTTTGAATTATGAAAAATAAATTTGTCTTATAATTATTTATTTCCTCTTTCGTTCTGCTTTTAAATGTAAAAAGATGGTATAATATATTTCGACTGATATTATGCTCATCGAAACGTGGAGGTTAGTTGATTATTTTAAAAATTATCATAAATATTTTTTTTAATGGTTTGAGAGAAAAATCGTATTTCGATTAAGGTCCTAATTGAAATATGAATTTTCTCTTAAATCCTCTAATCCTTAGGGGATCAATTTTTTTTAAGTATATGTCTATAACAATTATATTAAAACTTATAGAGTAATAGTTGTCCAAAATAATTTTTTGTTGTTGTTATTTTTTACTTGAGGTTAACAGGCAAGCAAAACTTATAGTTTTCTCATTCCCTTTTGTCGGTGACAACGGCAAGGAAATAACAAAAGGCCGTTGTTTGCATTTTATTGACATTATATACATGTTAAATAGTGATTTAAATTATTTAATATCGCAAAAAAAATGCATATTAACATTTAATTATCCTCAAATTGAATTACAAATTAAGAAAAATAAAAAATGAATAATTTGCAAAAAAATATTTTTAAATTTCTTTATTGTAATGAATGTTGAAAAAATCATAAAAATATAATATATTTATGTATAGATTTATTTTATTATCTTAGAAATATGTTACAGTTGTTTATGAAGCTCCTTAATAAATTTTTTTATTAAATGTAAATTTTTATTAAATGTAAAAACTTTATTAAAGTTAAATACAAGATGTTCTAAACGGTTCACGTATTGTTGTTTACAGCATAGAATGTCCAAATAATTGTATTAACGGACATGATTTCTTTACTACAAATTAAAATGTTGAAAAATGTAATATTTTTCTTGAAATCGGTCAATGAAGCAACATACTAAATTATATTTTCATTCACTACAGTTAATTCTGAGTTTAATTTATTTTAGCGTTATAATATTTTTTAAAAGTATGTCATGAAATAATATATTTGATCAATATTTACAGCTTTTTGCCTTTTACAGACTAAGTTTATGCATGTATCTTTCCCCTGCTGGCTTCGATTCGAATTTCTTATTGGATAATTACTGTTTTAAATAATAAAATTTTGTCTGAATAGCATTTATAATTTATTTGGAATAAATTATAAATCAATAAGCAGAAATAAAACAGACAAAAAGCCTGCAGGTTCGCGAGGAACACCGAACACTTTCTGGCTAATACACTGGAATGAAAAATTTTGCTTTAGTTTTTAGTTTCATAACTAAATTACAGATGGCGCTCTACGACCAAGTTTGTTTAACACAAGTGCGTTTATACAAATATTTATAGAACGAAAAGGGTTATTTGTAGACATCTTTCATCTTTAATAGTTTTTTTTTAATAAAAGAAATATAGATGCTACTTTTTTGTGGTTTTAAATTATTGATAAATAAATGTTGTAAAAACCTATGAAAATATAGAGAGTATTTTTTTTTGTATTAATTACACATGAAAAATTAGTCAATAACATTTAAGGTACTCTAACTTTCTTTAAAGAACCAATATTTGGGAACTTTTAAATGCTGCATATATTCGGGTCTTTTATTAAGAATAAGAATTTGGAAATTTTAAATTCTGTATATCCTTGATTTGGAAATAATTTAATAACTACTATTTTTACAATGCGTTACAATTTGTTGATAGAAATACTTTTCAATCTGTGAAATGTGAATCTTCTAAGTTATTTCCAACTGAAACAGAGAAGACGAACAATATTTTTAAATCGTTTCTATAAAATGTTAACGACGTTCTGTATTTTTAAACCCATATTCCAGTAAATAGGTTTTAATTTAATATAAATATGGATCTTGAAATATGGCATGTATAATAAAGTTTTGAATGTATAAATACCATTTCATTATTTTAATAAAAGTTTGTATAAACTACTATATTATCAAACGCATTTGTAATTGCAAGAGAAAAAGACAGATGGCGCCATATGTCCGATTTATGTGTAGTTACTTATTTGATATAGATTAATGTAAGACTTAAATGTATTGAGTGGCCCAGATGCAAAAGCAGCTATATGGACTTAAAGCTTTTTTTAATTGCGAAAAATTGTCAAAACTTAAACTATTGTTAAAACAATAATATTTTTTTTGTAAAAATGGAGAAAAAATACATTTTTTTTACTAGAATGTGTATTTTCTCAGATTACGGTATAAGTTATAATCTAAATTTATATTTTACATAACAGGTTTGGCAACTGTATGTGCCGCCATCTTGTTTTTGTTCATTCAAAAAGCAAATCCTGCTATATCCACATTTCAGCCAACCAGAAATCAAACTATCGCTGACTCTTATGTTCACATTTGCTGGATATAGCTACTTTTGCTTCTACATATTTCTTTTTTGAGTTTTATTAGTGAAAGGCGGATTTGCTTCTTTATTATACTATATTAAAATTGAAGCTAAAGTTACCTATTGATACCAACATCGAATTTTTTTAAATCACCTATTGATACCAACATCGAATTTTTTAAAATTACCTTTTGATACCAACATCTACCTTAAAAGTAGTTATACCTATTGATACCAACATCGAATTTTTTTAAATCACCTATTGACACCAACATCTATTTTTTTTTAAAATCACCTATTGATACCAACATCTACTTTAAGAGTGGTACCTTGACATCAACATCTAATTTTTATTAATCGGTACCTATTGATACCCATCTACCTTAAAAGTAGTTACCTAGTAGTTACCAATATCTAATTTTTTTAATCACCCATTGATACCAAACCTCTAAACCATCATCTATCTACTTTAAAAATAGCTACCTTGATACCAACATCTAATTTTTCGACATTTTTTGGGGATATAACTGCTTTTGCAAAAGCCTTTTTGAGTCATTTGTTTTGTTTGTTGAAAATCAATATTTTTTTGAGAAAAAGTAAAAAAATACTATCTAAGTTCTTATCTAGTACCTGAATTTGGGAATAATTGTTACTGTACCACGCTTTCGAGTTGCGTAGTTCTCCTATAGTTGAGCCGACTAATACCATAAAATGTAGAGTTCTTTCTATGCAGTCGGTTAATCGATTAATTAAGCGACATTTATTAAACAGCAGATTTCAATTACGTAAAAGAAATTCAACATACTGCTATATACTGGGCACCTTTCTCAATTTAGAACTGGCAAATTTTTGTATTAAGTCTGAATAATTTATGCATTGTGCAATATCGTTTTCAATGGCGATATAGTTGCAAGAACTGAAAGCCTTTCCTGACACATAGTCAAACGTAAATAGTTTTAATTTACTAAAATTTCGTTCACCTTTATCACACCCATTGAATTGTATTATTAACCACGGTAAAGGAGGGGCGGGCGACACAGTGTGTTAAAAAAACTAAAATAAATCATATATTCACCTAAGTTGTTTAGTAATGTTTACTATTGATGTTTAGTAACAATTATACCAACTGAATGTACAAACAGCTATAGTTTTCCTCTACCAGTATTTGATTTTGGTGCCCCCCAAAAGCAAAGCACCATAGGGCCGCCGCTTAGACATACAACCAGGCAATTAGAATTCAGCATAGAATATACAAAAATACATTTCATCTTCTTGAAAATAAGTAGTAACCGAAACCGGGTAAAAAAAAAGCGATCAACATAAGTATTGCAATATATCGTAAATTTTTCAAATAACCTCCTCCCCAATTAAAATTTACTAAAATATAAATTATTCTAAACTATTAAAGTTCCATAACTAACAATTAATGTGATTTTATAACTAATGCATGGTGTAAAAAAATTACGTATACTTTTCGTTGCTAAACATGGGCACATAAGCATTGCTTTTCCTTTCCGACAATGCAAGAGGTCCGCCAATGAGGAACTAACATATACATATATTCGACAAATTTTCAAGTTTTGCGCCCCCTCTTATTAAATTTTTTCTTGGATCATCCATTGATCTCAAATCTTCCCCAATGGTCCATACTCAAGGGCGACTTTAATCAAATCAAGATCTATATATATCGATCCTATAATATTGCTTCACTAATACAGTGATTTTTTGATATCCATTCTAAAACTGTATTCCTTTTCTATTCTATTTGCTCAGTTCCTGTTTACTTAAATCTTAGAGATTTTATAAGCTATTGTACTAGTGTAACATTTTAATTGGTAAGTATCACGTTTTCTACTATTCTTATGAATTTCACATATATTTTGACTTACCGTGGTATTTTATATAAACTAGCAATTTTAAGCTGCTGTGCTAGCAAATGTACTAGTTTTTCAGATGAGGTCTAAATATTCTTTTATTTGGTTTGCACATTAAAATTAACGTCTTGGACCCTCCACTGATCTCAAATCGTCCTCAATGGTCCATACTCAAGTACGATTTTAATCAAATCAAGATCTAGATATATCTATCCTATAATATTGCTTTACTAATACAGTGATTTTTTTTATATCCATTCTAAAACTGCATTCCTCTTCTATTCTATTTGCTCAGTTCCTGTTTACTTAAATCGATTTGATTTTTACCAAATCTCGCTTTCGGTTTTAGAGGGGTCTGCCCTCCCTCCTCCTTTACACCCCCGCTCTTTCTTTCTCGTGTGTTTAGTAAGAGAGGGCGTGAGCTCGAGCCCCCGAAATCCTCTATTTATTGCTTCCCGCGAACAAGAGCGGATAATCTTCTCGCCCCCGCTATCCCTCGCACGACTCCCGGAAGTTTGGACTTTGCACTCTGACGCGTCATATCCTGCTCGCCACTTGTAAACTCAGAGAGATTAGAATATTCAAGAGAGAGATTGGCGATTTTTTTCCCCCTTGGCTGCTTCCCCTAGGCGATTCTTTTAGATGTACTTTTGGGTAGAGGTGCCCTGGGTTATAGAGGTGTGAAAAACGCGTGCTCTTTTTGGGCTCAGGAGGACTTAGTAGAGGGAGTGAATATGGGCCGTTCTAATCCGCCCAAGCGAGCGTGTTATCGGGGAAGCGAGTGGGAGATTGCAATTGTTTCCATGAAGTGGTTGGCTGTTGAGTGATTAATGCTTAAATACAGAAATAAGCCTAAGCTGAGGACATATGGTGTTTATATATTATAGGGACATCCGAAAAAACCTAATAGGTCCGAAACACTGAACTATATAAGAAACTGATATAGGAGAGAATATTTAAAATCTCTATCCATTTCAAATCCCGGTGAATATGTCTAATTATGTACACAGAATTTAATTTAGGGAAGGGTCCACAAAAAATCGCAAAAGGTTCTAAAATTTGATTAAACCCATAAAATTAAAAACATTTAGTTTAGATACATTTGTAAGTTACTTATTTGTGAAATTGATGACTTAATTATATAGCTAATATATTTTTTATATATATTTAGGGGAAATTGTTGTTTTTTGGATCTACAGTGATCAGAACCGGATTTAAAATTTTTGCAGCCTTGGACCACGTTTCTGAAGAGCAACTCCCCCCCCCCCCCTCTCCCGGTCTTTGATTTTGAAGCAGTATATGTACTTCTGCATAAAAAAAAGTAAAAGAAGGGGTTTTGAGGGGCCATTATCAGATTAACCCCTTGTAATAAGTATTTATGCATACTAAAAATTTGAAATCCACAGAGCAATGGGAGAGGTTGTGACTTCCCCTCCCCCCTCCCATTCTTGCTCAGAGGTCACTTGATGTCAGATTAGTATTATCAAATTTAATACCAGTAATATACTATAAAGAAGCATCATTTCAATTAGCAAACTTTTTCAAAATATTAAAAGCCATCCATCGGTTTATTTTACAAGTAGAGTAACGTAAAATTATTCAAAAATTAAATATTAAAAAAACACATATTTTTTATTCCTTATGTAAACACATACATTTTTTGCTTATAACTTTTATAACATTAAATTATTTTTCTAGAATTTTTAATTTTTTTCGAAACAAACAAACAAACAAACAAACAAACAAACAAACAAACAAACAAACAAACAAACAAACAAACAAACAAACAAACAAACAAACAAACAAACAAACAAACAAACAAACAAACAAACAAACAAACAAACAAACAAACAAACAAACAAACAAACAAACAAACAAACAAACAAACAAACAAACAAACAAACAAACAAACAAACAAACAAACAAACAAACAAACAAACAAACAAACAAACAAACAAACAAACAAACAAACAAACAAACAAACAAACAAACAAACAAACAAACAAACAAACAAACAAACAAACAAACAAACAAACAAACAAACAAACAAACAAACAAACAAACAAACAAACAAACAAACAAACAAACAAACAAACAAACAAACAAACAAACAAACAAACAAACAAACAAACAAACAAACAAACAAACAAACAAACAAACAAACAAACAAACAAACAAACAAGCAAGCTTCTAGGGAAAAGAAGAAAATGTCATGAAATAAAACTGGAGTGAAAAGAAAATTTATTGTAAAAGAAGATATTGAGAAGACAGTAGAATTAATTATAAATAAAAGAATTGACTGTCTAACAAGGAAATGTTTTTTAAGTTAAGAGGTAACCGAATTTTAGCCTTTGCTAAAGAAAATAACAAACTCACAAATTCTGGGACAACAACAAATGGAAGACAAGTACTGGTTACGTACTTTTCTCAAAAAATTTGATAAGGAAAAGGAGCTGACTTTACGAAAAAAATTTAAAATTTAAAAAGAAGCCAAAAATGAGACAAATAAGTTGAAAAATCTGTTAAAATTGTATTAGTTTATAGTTCTGATTAAAAGATCAAATTAAAAAACTTGGGTGAGCAGTCAGGGAAGTCAGAAAAGGATTTCACTGATTTAGAAGATCTAGATTATGAAAGTATGGATGTTGGTGCTTTCAATTTAGTAAAAATATCATTCAAGAAAACTGTAAAATATTTTGCGGCTGAAATAGTTGCAGTTAATGAATATTTTTTTGATGTTAAGTATCAGAAAAAAAAAATCAAAATTCTCAAAAGTTTACCAAAGATAGATAACACAGTTTATAAAGTGAGAAAATAAGTTGCGAGTTTTAAGCTTTCCACCCATTTTCCAGTGGTAGTTCAGCTCGCCAGCTAGAAATATATATTGTAGAAATATATATTTTGCTAAGAAAAGTTTTTGATTACATTGTCTTTAAAAAAAAAGAGGAGACATGAAGAATAATATGCATTTTATTCAGATCAACTGTATTACAGGACTAAAATCTCTGTCCTATCTTCGTAGTTGTGATTTCAACTTCGCAGAGACTTTAAATGGAGTTTGAAAGGTATGATCTCAAATGACTTTCATCTATTCATTTTTCAACTTTTCAAAAATGAATAAATCATAATGTGCTAATTTGTTAAATATAAAAAAAATGTTTTGTCGACTCCTTTTGCAGGTTTTCGAATGGCGTTTATGATATTCGTACTTCTCCAAACGTTTGTAAATGCTTTCACGTGTTTTGATCAGACTATATCGAAAGTCTCTTTTTATAGATTTTTTTAGGTTGCAAGGTAGCTTTTTTGTCTAAGTAGAAATTATATTTCAAATGTAATGTATTCACAAATAAATTTAACATTCAGAGGAGTAAGTATTAAAGTATGTTTCTAGAATGTTTTCTTTTTGGGGGAACTAAATGTGAGTTTTGCTTTGAAGTTGATGAAATGGGGCTCATGGTACTAATTTTTATTATTAAAAGGCATAATTTTAAGGGAACTCGGTCCAGTTTGTCAAAAATCGGGGAAAGGGGGCATGGCCTAATACAAGTTTATGCCAATGCTAACGTTGATTGACTTATTAAAACTAAGCATCGATTTGAAAAACATTTTTCACTAGTTCGAGATTTAGATATGAAAGTATGTTTCTTGAATTTTTTTTTGGGGGGGGGGGGGGAATAAATTATTAAGTTAGAACCATTATTCACAATAACCATTATTAATTTTTCTCTCTCCTGATATGGGTACATTGGAAGGCTGGTATTAGCTTAGTTTATTAAGGCATTAGTTTATAGACCTTAGATTGTGATGTCACTCATCGCTCAGAGTTGTAAATGAAGGTTAAGAGCTTTGCTTTGAAGTTGATCAAATGGGGATTCTGAACACCAGAAAATATAATTAAATGTTGCAGTCTACTATTACTATCTCACTGTATGTTTGATCATTTTTATAGTTTAATACATAGGTAATTAATATAGATATGTAATAAACCCCTACTTTTAAAGATTAAGTTAAAATTAAATGGTTTAATAATCTTATAATTTCAATTTATTCCGTCGGATTTTAATTTCCAACTGGTTTATTTTTTTCGAGAGGATCCATCTTCTCATAGCAATAGTTCGTAGTTTTAAGATACCACTTGCACGTTCTTGTTCTTGTAGAATGCCATTATCTGCTACCTGCAAAGAAGAGGGAATATTATACAATATTATAAACCTAAATAAATACGTATATATTAATAAATAGGGGTGAGAGAGGAGTGAAGCTGTGTAAAAAGGGTATAAATGTATTTTTTATCGTACAGCTCACAAATAGAACTTTTACTTTTGGGATGTTGATGGTGTACCTTTCAAATTTAGATAGAGGCTGATAAAAATTTTGTACACTTTGAGACTTACCTTAAAATGTAATATTCGATAAATGTTTTAAAATTTTGTGTTTGATCTTCGAGATGCTAAGTAGGTAGTTTAAATTAAAAAAAAAACGTATAGTGAGTGCTACCTGGCAAAAATATTTTTGTTGGCAAATGCTTATAATTCTTTACTAACTCCAGCCATGCAATATGATGGTGAAGAAGTAAAAAAATCCCTGTTACCAAGCGAAAATGATTAAATTGTTCTTGATGAAACTGTGGTGGATTTGGCGGTGGACTTACGTTAAAAGTTTATATTTTATTTGAAACTTTCCGCATTTTTGCTGTGCTATATTACATATTCATTTCTTACTTTTATTTTTTTGTGTTGTATGATACCAAGTTACATTTAAGTTTTTAAAAGAGGAAAGGATAATTTTCAGAATTTTCGTAGAGTGTCCTTTAAGCTTAGTAGAAAAAAAAAATGTTCATAAATTCATTTTTCAATTCAAATAAAAGTTTATTTTTTTAAATTAGGCCTTGAGAAACAGAAAGGTTTTTATAGTTAAATCTCAATCGAAGTAAAGTAGGCTCGAATATGCAAATTAAGTACAATTCAGGCTTTACATATGTATGTTACATATACAATACAATTCATTTACATATACAATTCAGGCTTTACATATTTATATTTAGGCTTTACATATGTATGTTACATATACAATACAATTCATTTACATATACAATTCAGGCTTTACATATTTATATTTAGGCTTTACATATGCAAGTGGGAGACTTGAGCTTCATTTTTTATTTTACAATGCTTGTTTGTCATGCATATCAGAAATACAAATCTAGAGAAATCAGGGCAAATACCTGGAACGTTAACGACTAAGTCATGCTATTCTCAATTCAGCTTCAATGGTTCCTAACTTCCTTTATCAAGCAGCCTAGAAATTTCATTACACTAGTTCTCGAATAGTTAAATGGAAAGCAGACAAAGATGGCGACTTTTAATTCGTCCTCTCATTAAAAAAAAAAGACATACAGTTAATAAACAATAACATTCACCGAGCGAGAATTTCGTCCTCAGCAAAACTATGTTTACAGTGTTGCCCTCCCTCCCTCTGACTTTCCAATTCCGCCATGAACATCTCCCAGTCAAAAAATAAACACCGACGTAGTAATTGCAACCGTTAAAACCCGTCAACCGTTAAAAGCCGTCTCAGCGCAACCCATCAGTCCCTTAGAAAAGCTCCAGCGTTAATTGAGACGAGGGGGGCTTTAAAAGGGGGCGTGGGGGGGATGTTTGAGAAAAGCCAAGGAAGCTCTTCTCTTATTGGAGTGATAAAAATAACGATAAATCAAACATCTCTCGACTCCCCCCAAAACCCACGCCGAGAGAAACCGCCAAATCGCTAATAAGAGCCCGGGCGTTGGGGGGGTTGGGGGGCGGCCCAAACGATTCCCACTCAAGCTTCTTGAAAAGCATTTAGCTATTCGCTTCTCTTTCCTTAAATATTCCGAATAGGGTGCACTTGTTGAAAAATAATCGAGCCCTCTTCGAGTGCTTCTGCGTATGCGCTCTGTAAACAGATTCATAAGAGATCGCACACCGAATACAAACAGAGATTCGGCTTCCAGTGGTAACTGGGTTAAGCAAACAGAAAGAACACTGATAGAATGGTTGTGGTGGAAAGAGTTTCGGCAAACTGCCACGCCACACGGTGGAGTAATAAATTGCGTGGACGAATGCGGCGTCAATATTTGCCTCGGCATTAAGTCTTTATTACGGAATTTCCCGCCATCGACATTGTTTACGTCTGCAGTGTCAGTCGGGCTCTTTGCTGAGGCTGCTCCAGTCGGTCATTGGAATCGCTTGGGGAAGGAATAATCGCCTCTTTGCATTCGGATAGAAGAGTTGCATTTATTGCGGTTGGGGTTGGAGTCTTTCCACAGAAGAGCATTGGGGATGGGGAGCGTCACTTTTATTAGGCGCCAAATAGATAGCTTCCCAAATTTATGCTTTGGGATAATCCTGGCTATTCTAGAGTCATCTATTGTGTTTATCTAATTGAGTGGTTTGTTTTAGCAGTGGCGACATCTATTTTCATTCTCTTTGAGAATTTTCAGTTTTTAACCTTTCTGAAATAAAATTACCTGTCTTGTTTACTATTTCAAATAAATAATATAACTAAAATTTTTGATTCTATTTGTCCTCGGTTTTTCTTTCATATTTGGTCTTTAGAGATATAAATGAGGATACTTTTGATCAGATTGCAAATTTAGTGTAATTTTTTTTGCATTAAATGTTGATTATTATTATTTATTTATTTAACCTAATTGATTAAGACAATTTTTTTAGCAAAGATTTTAGGCAGTTTGAGAAAAGCTGATTCACTGATATGTTTATGTGACGCTCCAGGTAGGTAAAAAAATACTATAATAAAATTTTATTCGATTTTTCCTTAGTTTTTTTCTTCATGATTTGGTCTTTAGAGATTTAAATGAAGATACTTTTGATCAGCTTGCAAATTTAGTGAAATATTTTTTGTATTAAATGTTGATTGTTCTGATTTATCTCCTTAACCTACTTGATTAAGACAACCTTTTGCAAAGATTTTAGGCCGTTTGAGAAAAGCTGCTTCACTTATATGTGTATGTAACGCTGCAGGTAGGTAAATAATATAATTTAAATTTTTATTCGATTTGTCTTTAGTTTTTTCCTTCATATTTGGTCTTTAGAGATAAAAATGAATGTACTTTTGATCAGATTGCAAATTTAGTGTAATATTTTTTGTATTAAATGTTGATTATTATTATTTATCTTCTTAACTTAATTGATTAAGACAACTTATTTAGCAAAAATTTTAGACAGTTGGAGAAAATCTGCTTTCACTTATATGTTAATGTGACGCTCCAGGTAGGTAAAGTTTATATAATACTTTAGGTAGTTTGAAGTGTAAGCATTTGATTTTTTTTTTGTATTTTAGCTCTTAATAGACGTCGCTGACCCTGGGGGTGATCATGAGTACTTTATGGAATGATCAATGATCAAACTAGGCACTTTATGTATAGCAGAGTTCCAAAAGCCTACATTTCTTGAAATATGTAGTATTAAGAGTTCTATCTATCTATCTATCTATCTATCTATCTATCTATCTATCTATCTATCTATCTATCTATCTATCTATCTATCTATCTATCTATCTATCTATCTATCTATCTATCTATCTATCTATCTATCTATCTATCTATCTATCTATCTATCTATCTATCTATCTATCTATCTATCTATCTATCTATCTATCTATCTATCTATCTATCTATCTATCTATCTATCTATCTATCTATCTATCTATCTATCTATCTATCTATCTATCTATCTATCTATCTATCTATCTATCTATCTATCTATCTATCTATCTATCTATCTATCTATCTATCTATCTATCTATCTATCTATCTATCTATCTATCTATCTATCTATCTATCTATCTATCTATCTATCTATCTATCTATCTATCTATCTATCTATCTATCTATCTATCTATCTATCTATCTGTCTGTCTGTCTGTCTGTCTGTCTGTCTGTCTGTCTGTCTGTCTGTCTGTCTGTCTGTCTGTCTGTCTGTCTGTCTGTCTGTCTGTCTGTCTGTCTGTCTGTCTGTCTGTCTGTCTGTCTGTCTGTCTGTCTGTCTGTCTGTCTGTCTGTCTGTCTGTCTGTCTGTCTGTCTGTCTGTCTGTCTGTCTGTCTGTCTGTCTGTCTGTCTGTCTGTCTGTCTGTCTGTCTGTCTGTCTGTCTGTCTGTCTGTCTGTCTGTCTGTCTGTCTGTCTGTCTGTCTGTCTGTCTGTCTGTCTGTCTGTCTGTCTGTCTGTCTGTCTGTCTGTCTGTCTGTCTGTCTGTCTGTCTGTCTGTCTGTCTGTCTGTCTGTCTGTCTGTCTGTCTGTCTGTCTGTCTGTCTGTCTGTCTGTCTGTCTGTCTGTCTGTCTGTCTGTCTGTCTGTCTGTCTGTCTGTCTGTCTGTCTGTCTGTCTGTCTGTCTGTCTGTCTGTCTGTCTGTCTGTCTGTCTGTCTGTCTGTCTGTCTGTCTGTCTGTCTGCCTGCCTGCCTGCCTGCCTGCCTGCCTGCCTGCCTGCCTGCCTGCCTGCCTGCCTGCCTGCCTGTCTGCCTGCCTGCCTGCCTGTCTGTCTGTCTGTCTGTCTGTCTGTCTGTCTGTCTGCCTGTCTGCCTGTCTGTCTGTCTGTCTGCCTGCCTGCCTGCCTGTCTGTCTGTCTGTCTGTCTGTCTGTCTGTCTGTCTGTCTGCCTGCCTGCCTGTCTGTCTGTCTGTCTGTCTGTCTATTATGAATTATTTTAATTTGGATTTTTAAAAATGAAATATATCCTTATTCGAAATAATTGTAGTATCGAAAATAATTAAGACGAGTGTAATTAGAATGAACATTTCTTATTTGCGATATTATTATGTAATTGTTTGATATACTTACTATACAACTTTGAGTAATTTTATTAAAATTTTTTTTATAAAAATATGGTCGAAGTTAATTTTTATTTTTTGTTGTTTACCTGCTAGTAGCCAGGTTGCTATTTTAATTGCACTTGAGAACTATTGAAATGTTGTTTAAAAAGTATACATTTTTTTGGTGATGCATGAACTTTTAATTAATCTATAATCTCATTAAAAGCATGAATTTGAACAACTGTAATTTAAAGTGAAAGATAAATATCAAAATATTTTGTGTAAAGGCAAAATTAGAATCCAATAAAAAGAGATAAAATCAATCTCCTTGTTTTATAAAAAAAAATCATATTAAAATTAGCGAACATCTAAATAAAAATCAGAAAATAATTATTTTTCTGTAGTACAAATCCACTAATAACTTTTTTACATTAAAAAACAGATACATTGTTCAATGCAAAAACATTATCCCCCAACTAGCCACCATTCCTACCTCCATTCCAAACTGGTTCCATTAACCCAATCAATAAATAAAAATTAAGATCCATGGGGGGCATTTCTTCGAGGGGGAGAGGGAGTTATGAAAAGTAAACAAAGTCTTCCACTTCTGACAGTTGATGAAACCTGTGACGACCTTCTCTTTAACCTGGTGTTAATACTCTGGCAGGTGTCAACCATTCGATATACGAACTACCATATACGGGGGAGGGGGTGATATTTTCATACCTTTTTCGCACCCCTCCTCCCATGTTTATCCAGCATTTGATGCGCCTGCTGTCATGAAGATAACAAAAAAGTAGGTTGTTAGCCCCACCTCTCCGGCTATTAGATTATTATCATTACAGACAATGCGTTAGATCCAGTGGCAAGAGATTTTGACAACCTTAGCTTAAGTGCGCGTAGTGAGGGGTCAGAGGTGACGATACGCCTTTTATATTAAGGGATAAACTCAGGTGGAGAGGGGTTGATTTTTTTTTGACAATTGAATTGTTTTGCGTTTGGTGAAAAGGGGGATTGTTTCAGAGCTGTCTTTTGGACTTAAAAGGTATGAATGGATTTTGAAGGGTCATGAGTAATTGGTTGGATTATATCGTTGCCTAAGTGCAGAAGAAGTAGCAAGTGAAAAATTACTAACTCTTTGGAAGAGCCGTTTGAAAGTTTGTATCGTGATTATAAAGAATGGAAAGTCACATTCGTCAAGAGTTTGGGAATTTAAAAATATTTGTCACTTACCACAATTGAATCTTTTGTTTCAGAAACCAGTTAAAAGAAATTTTATTTAAATTTGATTTTTTTACGGAATCGGAATCTTGTATGGTAAACTCATATTTTTGTCCATAATCCATCCAAATTTGAATCCGTGTTTTTATGGGTTATTTTTCACAGTGAATATTGTGTTTAGTGCAGAAACCAGACAAACGGACATTAGATAGCTTGTTGCGTGAATGCAAAAAAAAAAATCGTCTGTTGACGGGTTTCTAAAGAAAAAAAAAAGGATTATTTTTACAGAATCAGACTTTCATATGGAAAACACATATTTTTGTGCACAATCTTGTCAACTGTCAGTCTGTCAACAGCCAAACTATCTTTAAAAATGTGCGTTTTTACAGTAAAAACGTGTTTTATTGCAGAAACCCGCTAATTGCGATTTGTGTTTTATTGCGGATTATGCCTTAAAAGTTCGTTTTCCATCGACAATTTTACTTTCGCCCAATTTAACAAAAAAAAGCATTTAGAGAGAGCTATAAAAGCCCAAATCCAATACTTTAGTTGAGAGTAAGATTCAGTTTTTTCTCTCTCTTGTAAAGTTGCCCAAATGTGATTTAGGCTCGCCTTGCTATGAGGTAGAGATATGTGCTGAACAAATTTTATTTATAAAAGGCATAAAATAGAAATTTACATAAACAGTTGGACTAAACAATAATATTTGGGGTGCCACTTTAACTAGCCAAATTTTTTGCACTATTTTGTAGTTAATTTTTGGTTTCACTTTCTAAAAATGCGCAATGAATGTAAAAACAATAAAAGTATATAAAAATAGTACCGATACGTGCCTTTTAAATATGTGGAGCTTGAGAGTAAATTTTAAAACACAAATAGCGAATTCTGCATTAATTAATTTTGTTTCGGCGCAATTTCAGATCATTTTCATCTGATTCAAATAAAATTATATTGTTGATATCCAAATTATTAGTTGTAGTATATTATGCAATTATAAAATAAAATGTAGTATATCAAAGCTTTTTAGTGAAGTTAAAAGTTGCACAAATATCTCTTCTTTTAAAAATTGAATTTACATGGCTTGACTTGGCTTAGCTCTATATTTTATTTTTAAAGGAGATTTTTAGCGTCGAATTTTTTAATTAAGTAGTGTATGTAACTTGAATATTTCATTTTGGATATCCACTGTTTAAAAACCCTAATCAGGAAATGTCTTTATATTATTTTTCCAATGTAAAAGTTCAAGCATGAAAAATCAAATCAATCTTCCATTGAAACAGATGCAAAGATAACTTTTAAAAATCTTTAGCACGGATTCGGACAAAAGAGTCTTCAAACGGATAAAACATAATGAAAGCTTCCTTGAAGACAAGTCCCATCCGACAAATAAATTCTCTGAAATTTGAAACTAGAGATTTTGTAAATTCTTATTTGCGAAAGAGTCCCTCAGAGAGCGTCACAGACTTATTTCACCAAGTCGCGACACTTATTTCACCGAGGGCAATTCACAGAGCTGTTTTCTTTACCCCCTGGTCTCCTTTGGAAACATTATTTATTCCTTCCCCATAACAAATAAATAGATTCAAAAGTAGCGAAAAAAATCAATCTCTGGAAGCGGAACACAATCAATCTACGCAAAAAATGCCCCCTCTTCTTTTGTTTACGTTTCTCACTTAGTCTGGCATTTCATCTTTTCGCCGATCCCTTAATGCAAGAGGATATTTTTCACCCGATTTTTGTTCTTAGGCTGTTACTCCACTTACTCAGTATCATCGCTTTTATTCCTCTATCTCTTTATTTAATTTTTTTCTATCTCTTCTTCCCCAAAAGAAAATTTCAGTAGGGAGAAAACGGCGGTTCTGCAACGAGCGGGTCCCCGATGGCACGTCGCGGAAACGTCTCATTGGTCCTCGGGACATAGGTATCGTTTCCATGGGGACCGCGGCATCCGAGCAAATGGTTTCCATGGCAACCGGAGCGAGTGCAAATATTTACCCTTCCTATCTGGGAGTCCCGGAGATTATGGGAGAAGAGGGACACATGATGATGATGATGATGAATGAAAGAAGGAAGAGGGGTGGGGGGGGAGAAAGAAAAGTGGAAACTCAATCTGATAAAAGCTTGACACGAAATAACTAGTTTACACAGATGGGGGGGGGGGGGGGGGGATTCACTCTACACTACTTTACCCTACCTACTTTATCCATACCTGAGTCACAACTGTGAGGACACGTGTTCCCAGGCTATCCCTTTACAGCTCTTTATATGTGGTAATAAGTGAAGACTGTCAATATTTTCAGAGGGGCATGTTCTAGAAAATTCGTGTGCCTTCCATGTGATGTGGTTGAGCCCTTCCTTATACTAACCAGAATTTGTAAAGTTGACATTGGTTCCTCAAGTTGGAATGGTCGATTTTTCTAGGTAAATTTAAGGATTTTTGTTTGGTTTTCAAATAATAGGAGGAGAAAGTTATGCTAATACGAGGAGTTGGGGTAATTATTTTTGTCGAAGTATTTGGCGGCGTGTTAAAGATTCAATTTTGGCTTTGACTAATATGCTCTGTAAAAAAAGCTATAAAATCAAAGTGGTTGATTTAGGTTATAACCTCCACGTCTTATATAACATGTATAAAGCAAAACGTAAGCAAGGTACGCTAATTTAATTGAAGGGTTTGCTTTCGATATAGGCTATAGTCCACATACACTTAAACTGAAGCAGATGAAATAGGTATTTTGAGTTATTCATATATATGGATTTACGTAAGAATTGACTGTTTAAAATAATTGTAAGGAGTAAAACATTATAAAATTTTAAGAAATTAGCAGCTGCACAACATTATGATATTTCAGATGCTGTTAAAATAGTAAATTTTAATTTAGATGAAACTGCCTCATTTTAAAGTCAACTTCTCTCAATTGTTTCTAAACTTTAACCAACATAATTAATTAAAAATAACAAAATATCCAATAACATAACAGCAACCACAATAACTTAAAAAGCAAAAATAACTCAAACAACTATTTTGAACGTTAGCTCTTCCACCAAGGTACAGTCTTATGGCTGAGAGATGTTATAAAGGTATATTCAACTTATTTGTAGAAAAGATTTCTTTAAAAAATAATTTATTCGACGTTTCTCAATTTTTGAAATGAGTGGAATAGCCGTTACTTCTATTTTCAGGAATGTAAGTAGTGTAAAAACACCGATACCAAGACGAGGTGCTGTGTGGATTTTGGTGGATTTTGGCGGTGCTCTGTGGATTTTTGGCGGTGCTCTGTGGATTTTGGCGGTGCTCTGTGGATTTTGGTGGATTTCTGTGGATTTTGGTGGATTTCTGTGGATTTTGGTGGATTTTGGTGGATTTCGGTGGATTTGTGAGGATTTAAGTGGTGCTGCTGTGGATTTTGGTGGATTTCTGTGGATTTTGGTGGTGCTCTGTGGATTTTGGTGGTGCTCTGTGGATTTTGGTGGATCTTGGTATCAAGCCGTGGATCTGCGAGGATCTGTGAGAGGAGTAATGAGGAGTACGAGGAGTAATGGGAGTAATTGAGGATCTGACGGAGTACCGGGCTCTAAGCTGTGGTGCTGCGAGGATCTTGTTGGATCAGGGCGGATCTCGTCTGTCAAGCCGAGGGGGCGTGGCCTAATGGAGATGACCTCACGAAGAACCAATCAGGTGTCAGTAAGTGACATCACACGCAGGGGGCGTCGTCGGGGAACAGGTGTCGACGCAGAGTCGCCCATGGGCAAGTCGCCGATGGGCATGTCACACCGTGTCTCAACGTGTTTGTACAGGAATGGACCAATCAGAGTCTTGTTTGAAGATGACCTCATTAAGAACCAATCAGGTGTCAGTAAGTGATGTCTATGGAGTGTCATGTAACATGAAAGTTGCTTTTTTGTTATTTTGCGTTTTTATTTGGGTATTGGTGGAAATTTGCGACGCACTGCATCTACGCATTTTTAATTATAAGCTGTGGGTTGTGACATATGTTAGGAATAGTTGGTTTTTGAAAATAATATTAGCTGTATATACAACTTCAATTTGGCGAAAGTAAATAAAATATGACAGAATTAGACTAATATTAGTTTTTAATATTTTATTTTAATATTTATTTATATTTTTTGATATTTCTTTATATTTTGATATTTATTTGTATTTAATTTTTTTTTTTTTTACATTTATTCTTTTTATTATTTATTTATATTTTTATTATTTATTTATATTTTTATTATTTATTTATATTTTTATTATTTATTTATATTTTTATTATTTATTTATATTTTTATTATTTATTTATATTTTTATTATTTATTTATATTTTTATTATTTATTTATATTTTTATTATTTATTTATATTTTTATTATTTATTTATATTTCAACTTTTATATTTCATTATTCATTTATATTTTATTACTCATTTATAGTTCATATATATTTTAATATTTATTTATATTTTATATACGTATACATCTTTGCCAAAAAAAAATAACTCAGTGAGAGCAATTACGCCCCACTAGAGCTGCACAATGAACTTATGTTAAAGGGAAAGACACTAGTGTATATATTTTAACTATGGTTAGTACAAAAGAAAAGAATTTTGCAAGAATGGTTTTAGAAAAATATCTTTTATGTGACCAACTCCACCATACAATTTCGCCATATAACTCTATGAGGAATCATACTATGGGATTAAATAACATACCATTGCGTACAAGAAGGTGGACCAGATTAATTAGTAAAGCTTTTAGACATGTGTATCAAGGGTATAAAAAATGACAGTTTGGGGTTTTATGAAAATAATGCATATAAAAATATACGTTTAAATTACAATGTATTTCACGGACATTAGTCTCAATGGATGAAAAATAAGTAATTAATATGAAAGCTGATACTTTGAAAAAGAACTTTGGGGACCAAGAACCTTGTGTTACGGTTAATTAAACTTTTTTATAAAAGTAATGTGTTCTTTAAATGTTTTTCACATCATACGTAAAATTATTAGTGTAAGAGGGAAAATATCATATCGTTATGACTAGAAGGAGGGATCTCACCTTGATCACAATTGGATACATTAGAATTACTTACTGTGTAGGAATATGATGTAAAAGTTACTCTATCGCACTGGTTGTGGTGCTGGGCTTGATAAGAGCATATTAGGGGTTGGTATGTAAGATAATGAATTTATTACTTGTTATAATACGTGTTAAAAAAGGGGATTTGTCTTAGATGTAGTTGTTTTAGGGGTGTTTTGTAGTTGGCTGTGTGATTGAACGCGCAGTGCAGCTACACAAAGGGAGTTATTTTAACAAGATAAAAAGGTAAAGTTACTTTTTTATCGTGTCAATGGTAGGTTTTAAGGGTGATTGGAGTCTTTGCAGTTGATTGGTGGAACATTTTTTTATATGTTATTACAAATTAAAAAAATTTACAAGTACACATTTTTTTTCTTATGTCATAAAATTATACTATAATAAAACGCATGGGTATCCACCCATGAATAAACCCCAGAAATAAAGTAGCACTATACAAGGGGAATTATTAGGGCGGGTTGGTTAAATTTTCAAAGACTAAGGGGCAACAAGTTCCCATATGAGTACAGTTGAGGGTGATTGTATAGAATTTGGCGACATCAAGTATCCACAAGGGGACAATTTGAGAGGTGTATTCATAAAATTGGCGACATAAAGTACCCATAGGGAGACGTTTGTAGGCGTACACATAAAATTGGGGTGAAAGCGGGGTGTGTAGTTGTACATTAGACAAGAATAAATGTAAAATGAAAAAGTTTAAGTTTAAAATAAATTATAAAAAGAATAAATGTAAAAAAAAAGTTAAAATACAATTTAAAAAGAAAAATGTAAAAAAAAAAGTTTAAAATGTAAAAATAAAAAAAAAGTTTAGTGTGAAATAAAAATTATAAAGTTAAGTAAGAAAAAAAAAATTACTAAAAGTGAAAAAAAAAAAAAATTGTATAAAATAAAAATTTTTTTAAGAAAAATTAAAAATAAAAAAAAAGTAAAAAACAATAAATAAAAAAGTTTCAGTGTAAAAATACAATTTAAAAAGAAAATGTAAAAAATAAAAAATTTAAAAACAGAAAAATTAAAAAAAAAAAAAAATGTCAAATAAAAAATATCTTAAACGTAATAAATATTAAAAAAAAGTTTAGTATAAAATATTACTCATCATAAGCTTTTTACCCGAATCGACCCAAAGCCATATGGTGTTACGGAACGTACTAGCCCCATATAGGCACAGATGCCCGTGGTGAGTTCTGTGAATGGTCTACACACTAATCGAACGACAAGTACCACAATTATATTAAATAATTAGCAAAAAAAAAAAAAGCAGGAAATACTACTATAGATATAAAAAATATTTAGAAAGTATCGAAAATAGAACCAAAGGTAACTAATAAATCTGTATAGAATGAGTGTCTATAAATGTATAAGAGAAGCCAATGTATATATTTCTACTAAAATGTTGACACATATACTAAATTTTTAACAAATTAAGTCAAATATTTGCGAAATAGAGAAAATAATACATACTTTTTAAAATTGTATCAAATAGTCTATGAATAGATAAAAAAAAATATCATGACATGTATTTAAAAAAAATTAAAATAATGGACTTACGTGTAACACATTAAGTTGAGAAATTTATACTTATCAAAGAAAGTAACGTAAGTCATATAAAAAAAAACCTGTAGTTAAGTACAATTGTTAATTGAATATGCTACAAAATATTGTCAAATTACACCATTTTTAGTGATATGAGAAGCAAACTTGTTAAAATGTCATATATTTATCAAAAATATTATACAAAGTACGAAAAATATTGCCTATTATGTTAAAATATTATCAATAGTACATAACCAACAGATCCAAATGACCTTCTGTACTCTATGAAACATGAAAACCTACGGCGATTGACAACAATCTTGCCTCAAAAAATAAAAGCAATAGTGTGCTGCTAAGGATTAAATGTTAAGTGCACACCTATTATTGTTTATAAGTAGATGTAGATAAATAATATTGTTGAATTATTAACAAAGTGGTTTCATGTACAATAAAATGTAAAAAGAAAAAAAAAAGTCTAATAAAAAAAAAGTTTTAAAAAAAAAAATTAAAAAAGAAAAAAAGTTAAAAAGAAAAAGTCTAAGTGTAAAATATAATTTAAAAAGAAAAAAAAAGTTTAAAAATAAATAAATGTAAAAAGAAAAAAGTTTAAAAAAAAAGTAAATGCAAAAAGAAAAAAAAGTTTAAGTGTAAAATAAAATGTAAAAAGAATAAATGTAAAAATAAAAAAAAGTTTAATAAAAAAAAGTTAAAAAATAATAAAAAAAAAAAATTAAGTGTAAAATACAATTTTAAAAAAATGTAAAAAGAAAAAAGTTTAATAAAAATTAATTGTAAAAAGAAAAAAGTAAAAAAAAAAAATTAAAAGAAAAAAAAAAGTTAAAAAAGAAAAAAAAAAGTTAAAATATAAATAAAAAATTAAAAAAGAAACAAAAAGTTTAAAAAGAAATAGTGAAAGTGTAAAATATAATTTAAAAAAAAAAATGTAAAAATAAAAAATTAAAAAAAATTTAAGTGTAAAATTACATTTTAAAAGAAAATGTGAAAATAGAAAAAAAAAGTAAAAAGAAAATTGCTAAAAGTAAAAAAAAAAATGTGTAAAATGTTAAATAAAAAGACCTTAAGTGTAAAAAATAGAAGAAAAAAGTTTAAGTGTAAAATATTACTCATCATAAGCTTTTTACTCGGTATCCACCCAAAGTCATATAGTGTTACGGAGCGTACTAGCCCCATATAGGCGCAGATTCCCGTGGTGAGTTCTGTGAATGGTCTACCCACTAATCAAACGATAAGTACCATAATTATATTAAAATATTAGCAAAAAAGCAGAAAATACTACTATAGATATAAAAAATATTATCAAAGTATAGAAAATAGAACCAAGAATAACTAATAAATCTGTATACAATGGGTGTCTATAAATGTATTAGAGAAACCAATGTATATATTTCTACTAAAATGTTGACACATATACTAAATGTTTAACAAATTAACTCATATATTTGCGAAATAGAGAAAATGGTACATACTTTTTTTTTTTAAATTGTATCTATAAATGGATAAAAAAAAATCATGACATGTATTAAAATAATGGACTTACGCGTGACAGATTAAGTTAAAAAATTTATATTTACCAAAGAAATTAACATAAGTTATTATAAAAAACTGTAATTAAGTATAATTGTTAATTGAATATGCTACAAAATATTGCCAAGTTATTCCATGGTAGTGATTTAACAACCAAACACTTTGTCTTTAAAGATTACGATAACGCAGTTTTAGAAACTAACACAGGGGAAAATGTGTATAATTATCATAAAATACTTCACATATTTGTTAAAATGTCATATAATTATCAAATATATTATACAAAGTAAAAAAAATATTACTCAATATGTTAAAATATTACCAATAGTACATGCCCAACAGATCAAAATAACCTTCAGCACTCTACGACACATGAAAACTTACGGAGATTAACAGCAATCTTGCCTCAAAAAATAAAAACAATAGTGTGCTGCTAAGGATTAAATGTCAAGTACACACCCAGTGTAGAAGATGTAGACAAATAATATTGTTGAATTATTAACAAAGTGATTTCATTAATACTAAAATAAGGTCTTTGTTACAATAATATATATATATATATATATTTTAAAATTAAGTTATTATTAGTGAAATTTGTGTAATATTTTTAGACTGCTTTGTTCAATTTATAATATGTAGGTAGAATTTATACATAAAAAACCCCTTTGTGTAAACGTATTATCAAAAATATTTCACAAATTAAGAAGAAGAATACCTAAGGAAGGTCTTTGCACATGATTATAGTACAAAACCATGTGGATTTACATCAATTTTACCAGGAACAAGGAGGTGTGTTAGTAATGCCTGAATGTGGTTTTAAAAAATTGACTATTTGACCCACAGCCGTATACTGACCTCCTTGTTCCTGGTAAAATTGATGTAAATCCACATGGTTTTGTACTATAATCATGTGCAAAGACCTTCCTTAGGTATTCTTCTTCTTAATTTGTGAAATATTTTTGATAATACGTTTACACAAAGGGGTTTTTTATGTATAAATTCTACCTACATATTATAAATTGAACAAAGCAGTCTAAAAATATTACACAAATTTCACTAATAATAACTTAATTTTAAAATATATATATATATATATATTATTGTAACAAAGACCTTATTTTAGTATTAATGAAATCACTTTGTTAATAATTCAACAATATTATTTGTCTACATCTTCTACACTGGGTGTGTACTTGACATTTAATCCTTAGCAGCACACTATTGTTTTTATTTTTTGAGGCAAGATTGCTGTTAATCTCCGTAAGTTTTCATGTGTCGTAGAGTGCTGAAGGTTATTTTGATCTGTTGGGCATGTACTATTGGTAATATTTTAACATATTGAGTAATATTTTTTTTACTTTGTATAATATATTTGATAATTATATGACATTTTAACAAATATGTGAAGTATTTTATGATAATTATACACATTTTCCCCTGTGTTAGTTTCTAAAACTGCGTTATCGTAATCTTTAAAGACAAAGTGTTTGGTTGTTAAATCACTACCATGGAATAACTTGGCAATATTTTGTAGCATATTCAATTAACAATTATACTTAATTACAGTTTTTTATAATAACTTATGTTAATTTCTTTGGTAAATATAAATTTTTTAACTTAATCTGTCACGCGTAAGTCCATTATTTTAATACATGTCATGATTTTTTTTTATCCATTTATAGAAACAATTTAAAAAAAAAAAGTATGTACCATTTTCTCTATTTCGCAAATATATGAGTTAATTTGTTAAACATTTAGTATATGTGTCAACATTTTAGTAGAAATATATACATTGGTTTCTCTAATACATTTATAGACACCCATTGTATACAGATTTATTAGTTATTCTTGGTTCTATTTTCTATACTTTGATAATATTTTTTATATCTATAGTAGTATTTTCTGCTTTTTTGCTAATATTTTAATATAATTATGGTACTTATCGTTTGATTAGTGGGTAGACCATTCACAGAACTCACCACGGGAATCTGCGCCTATATGGGGCTAGTACGCTCCGTAACACTATATGACTTTGGGTGGATACCGAGTAAAAAGCTTATGATGTGTAATATTTTACACTTAAACTTTTTTCTTCTATTTTTTACACTTAAGGTCTTTTTATTTAACATTTTACACATTTTTTTTTTTACTTTTAGCAATTTTCTTTTTACTTTTTTTTTCTATTTTCACATTTTCTTTTAAAATGTAATTTTACACTTAAATTTTTTTTAATTTTTTATTTTTACATTTTTTTTTTTAAATTATATTTTACACTTTCACTATTTCTTTTTAAACTTTTTGTTTCTTTTTTAATTTTTTATTTATATTTTAACTTTTTTTTTTCTTTTTTAACTTTTTTTTTTCTTTTAATTTTTTTTTTTTACTTTTTTCTTTTTACAATTAATTTTTATTAAACTTTTTTCTTTTTACATTTTTTTAAAATTGTATTTTACACTTAATTTTTTTTTTTTATTATTTTTTAACTTTTTTTTATTAAACTTTTTTTTATTTTTACATTTATTCTTTTTACATTTTATTTTACACTTAAACTTTTTTTTCTTTTTGCATTTACTTTTTTTTTAAACTTTTTTCTTTTTACATTTATTTATTTTTAAACTTTTTTTTTCTTTTTAAATTATATTTTACACTTAGACTTTTTCTTTTTAACTTTTTTTCTTTTTTAATTTTTTTTTTAAAAACTTTTTTTTTATTAGACTTTTTTTTTTCTTTTTACATTTTATTGTACATGAAACCACTTTGTTAATAATTCAACAATATTATTTATCTACATCTACTTATAAACAATAATAGGTGTGCACTTAACATTTAATCCTTAGCAGCACACTATTGCTTTTATTTTTTGAGGCAAGATTGTTGTCAATCGCCGTAGGTTTTCATGTTTCATAGAGTACAGAAGGTCATTTGGATCTGTTGGTTATGTACTATTGATAATATTTTAACATAATAGGCAATATTTTTCGTACTTTGTATAATATTTTTGATAAATATATGACATTTTAACAAGTTTGCTTCTCATATCACTAAAAATGGTGTAATTTGACAATATTTTGTAGCATATTCAATTAACAATTGTACTTAACTACAGGTTTTTTTTTTATATGACTTACGTTACTTTCTTTGATAAGTATAAATTTCTTAACTTAATGTGTTACACGTAAGTCCATTATTTTAATTTTTTTTAAATACATGTCATGATATTTTTTTTTATCTATTCATAGACTATTTGATACAATTTTAAAAAGTATGTATTATTTTCTCTATTTCGCAAATATTTGACTTAATTTGTTAAAAATTTAGTATATGTGTCAACATTTTAGTAGAAATATATACATTGGCTTCTCTTATACATTTATAGACACTCATTCTATACAGATTTATTAGTTACCTTTGGTTCTATTTTCGATACTTTCTAAATATTTTTTATATCTATAGTAGTATTTCCTGCTTTTTTTTTTTTTGCTAATTATTTAATATAATTGTGGTACTTGTCGTTCGATTAGTGTGTAGACCATTCACAGAACTCACCACGGGCATCTGTGCCTATATGGGGTTAGTACGTTCCGTAACACCATATGGCTTTGGGTCGATTCGGGTAAAAAGCTTATGATGAGTAATATTTTATACTAAACTTTTTTTTAATATTTATTACGTTTAAGATATTTTTTATTTGACATTTTTTTTTTTTTTTAATTTTTCTGTTTTTAAATTTTTTATTTTTTACATTTTCTTTTTAAATTGTATTTTTACACTGAAACTTTTTTATTTATTGTTTTTTACTTTTTTTTTATTTTTAATTTTTCTTAAAATTTTTTTTATTTTATACAATTTTTTTTTTTTTTCACTTTTAGTAATTTTTTTTTTCTTACTTAACTTTATAATTTTTATTTCACACTAAACTTTTTTTTTATTTTTACATTTTAAACTTTTTTTTTTACATTTTTCTTTTTAAATTGTATTTTAACTTTTTTTTTACATTTATTCTTTTTATAATTTATTTTAAACTTAAACTTTTTCATTTTACATTTATTCTTGTCTAATGTACAACTACACACCCCGCTTTCACCCCAATTTTATGTGTACGCCTACAAACGTCTCCCTATGGGTACTTTATGTCGCCAATTTTATGAATACACCTCTCAAATTGTCCCCTTGTGGATACTTGATGTCGCCAAATTCTATACAATCACCCTCAACTGTACTCATATGGGAACTTGTTGCCCCTTAGTCTTTGAAAATTTAACCAACCCGCCCTAATAATTCCCCTTGTATAGTGCTACTTTATTTCTGGGGTTTATTCATGGGTGGATACCCATGCGTTTTATTATAGTATAATTTTATGACATAAGAAAAAAAATGTGTACTTGTAAATTTTTTTAATTTGTAATAACATATAAAAAAATGTTCCACCAATCAACTGCAAAGACTCCAATCACCCTTAAAACCTACCATTGACACGATAAAAAAGTAACTTTACCTTTTTATCTTGTTAAAATAACTCCCTTTGTGTAGCTGCACTGCGCGTTCAATCACACAGCCAACTACAAAACACCCCTAAAACAACTACATCTAAGACAAATCCCCTTTTTTAACACGTATTATAACAAGTAATAAATTCATTATCTTACATACCAACCCCTAATATGCTCTTATCAAGCCCAGCACCACAACCAGTGCGATAGAGTAACTTTTACATCATATTCCTACACAGTAAGTAATTCTAATGTATCCAATTGTGATCAAGGTGAGATCCCTCCTTCTAGTCATAACGATATGATATTTTCCCTCTTACACTAATAATTTTACGTATGATGTGAAAAACATTTAAAGAACACATTACTTTTATAAAAAAGTTTAATTAACCGTAACACAAGGTTCTTGGTCCCCAAAGTTCTTTTTCAAAGTATCAGCTTTCATATTAATTACTTATTTTTCATCCATTGAGACTAATGTCCGTGAAATACATTGTAATTTAAACGTATATTTTTATATGCATTATTTTCATAAAACCCCAAACTGTCATTTTTTATACCCTTGATACACATGTCTAAAAGCTTTACTAATTAATCTGGTCCACCTTCTTGTACGCAATGGTATGTTATTTAATCCCATAGTATGATTCCTCATAGAGTTATATGGCGAAATTGTATGGTGGAGTTGGTCACATAAAAGATATTTTTCTAAAACCATTCTTGCAAAATTCTTTTCTTTTGTACTAACCATAGTTAAAATATATACACTAGTGTCTTTCCCTTTAACATAAGTTCATTGTGCAGCTCTAGTGGGGCGTAATTGCTCTCACTGAGTTATTTTTTTTTGGCAAAGATGTATACGTATATAAAATATAAATAAATATTAAAATATATATGAACTATAAATGAGTAATAAAATATAAATGAATAATGAAATATAAAAGTTGAAATATAAATAAATAATAAAAATATAAATAAATAATAAAAATATAAATAAATAATAAAAATATAAATAAATAATAAAAATATAAATAAATAATAAAAATATAAATAAATAATAAAAATATAAATAAATAATAAAAAGAATAAATGTAAAAAAAAAAAATTAAATACAAATAAATATCAAAATATAAAGAAATATCAAAAAATATAAATAAATATTAAAATAAAATATTAAAAACTAATATTAGTCTAATTCTGTCATATTTTATTTACTTTCGCCAAATTGAAGTTGTATATACAGCTAATATTATTTTCAAAAACCAACTATTCCTAACATATGTCACAACCCACAGCTTATAATTAAAAATGCGTAGATGCAGTGCGTCGCAAATTTCCACCAATACCCAAATAAAAACGCAAAATAACAAAAAAGCAACTTTCATGTTACATGACACTCCATAGACATCACTTACTGACACCTGATTGGTTCTTAATGAGGTCATCTTCAAACAAGACTCTGATTGGTCCATTCCTGTACAAACACGTTGAGACACGGTGTGACATGCCCATCGGCGACTTGCCCATGGGCGACTCTGCGTCGACACCTGTTCCCCGACGACGCCCCCTGCGTGTGACGTCACTTACTGACACCTGATTGGTTCTTCGTGAGGTCATCTCCATTAGGCCACGCCCCCTCGGCTTGACAGACGAGATCCGCCCTGATCCAACAAGATCCTCGCAGCACCACAGCTTAGAGCCCGGTACTCCGTCAGATCCTCAATTACTCCCATTACTCCTCGTACTCCTCATTACTCCTCTCACAGATCCTCGCAGATCCACGGCTTGATACCAAGATCCACCAAAATCCACAGAGCACCACCAAAATCCACAGAGCACCACCAAAATCCACAGAGCACCACCAAAATCCACAGAAATCCACCAAAATCCACAGCAGCACCACTCAGATCCTCACAAATCCACCGAAATCCACCAAAATCCACCAAAATCCACAGAAATCCACCAAAATCCACAGAAATCCACCAAAATCCACAGAGCACCGCCAAAATCCACAGAGCACCGCCAAAAATCCACAGAGCACCGCCAAAATCCACCAAAATCCACACAGCACCTCGTCTTGGTATCGGTGTTTTTACACTACTAATGTAAGATTTGGCTTAATATATGAATAATTTAAATTATCATAGTAAACACGAGTATTATTGATAAACAAAACAAATGAACATGAGCATTTTATGTGTTCTAAATATGCTATCTCTATACTTATCTAATGTAACCCATATCTACTGGATTTCATTGCCACATATTACAATATATATAAGTCCATTTAAATATAAAAATGTAATTGCAGACAGTTCCTATATAGAAAAGGTTTTACAATGAGTCCCAATGAATTTTTCTGAGAAACTACTTTCCAAATATAAACATTCTATACAATGTATTTCATTATTTACGTTAACTACGATACTGCACAAACTATTACAAATATATAGTTAAATTTTGGGAAGTATCTTAATTATACCAGCAAGTTAACACATTCATTAACAGGTTCCAAACTAATATTTAAACCATAAATAGGTAAACAAAGTAAATTGTATCACCAATTCCTATATTCAATTGATTACAATTCGGATAGGTCCATGGAAATGCCTATATTTATCGCATACATTTCTAGTTTGCTGATACATATGCAAAAACGTGTAGCCAGTGCAAACTAATTGAATTGGTCGTATCTGTTGAGTTGTTTAGTGAACCTATAGGGTTAATTAGATGGCTTGGCAAGCTCACAAAGTGCTTTAATAATCCCATGCAGTTGGTCAACGAATTGTATATAAAGCAATTGCTGGTCGGATTCAACTCCATTTACCAAATTGATCCACCTCTTCTGTTTACAAAATTATAACTATGTTTCCGTCCCACAGTAATTCTATAGTCATTCTCAATTAATGACGATATGTTTCATTGTTTAAATTATTCATAATTTTTTTTAAAAAGGTGATCGGAATTTACATTTCTTGAAATTATCATTTGAAAGGGTGGAAGAACCAGACAGCTCCATTTTCCAAATTGTCCAGGAAGGACAGAAAACACTTTAAAATACTTAACGTTTTATAAAACTTTTTAAGTTTGAGTAAAACATTAAAAATACCTTCCTCTATCGGAGACCGGTTTTACTTTTTCAACTTTTTGCCTTTCTTTTTATTGATAGAAAAATAGATCTGTCTGGTTTATTACAGCTAACACTGGAATTTCTGGAATACTGTCTGTGGCCAGGCTTATCAATAAAAACTCAATTAATGACGATATGTTTTATTGTTTAAATTATTCATAATTTTTTTAAAAAAGGTGATCGGAATTTACATTTCTTGAAATTATCAATTGAAAGGGTGGAAGAACCAGACAGCTCCATTTTCCAAATTGTTCAGGAAGGACAGCAAACACTTTAAAATACGTAACGTTTAATAAAACTTTTTTAAGTTTGAGTAAAACATTAAAAATACCTTCCTCTATCGGAGACCGGTTTTACTTTTTCAACTTTTTGCCTTTCTTTTTATTGAAAGAAAAATAGATCTGTCTGGTTTATTTCAGCTAATTCCTGGAATACTGTCTGTGGCCAGGCTTATCAATAAATACCTTATAAATACTTCTTCGAAATCATCCATGCGACTGTGAACTTCAAACAGCAAAAAGAATTCGTTTTATATTTAAGGATTGTATAATAAACTACATATAAATATAGTCTAGCTTGGAATTATACCCCTTTACACAACTTTTAGCTGGTCAACAAACAACACACCTACAAACAACGAGTTTGTCAAACGACTGCATGGCAGCACTTTTATAAATTGTTTATTTACATGTTTATTGTTTTTGGATATTTTTAATTATTTTGTAAAATTTGGTTGGTTTGATAAATGTAGGAATTTTGAATTGTTAGAACCCGAAGGCAAATTTTTATCTTTTAGTGCTTAAAAATACAATAAAAAATAATAAAAATGAATTATATATTTAATTATAATGTTTCTAATTATTAAATATAGAGTAGACCTAGTGTGTAGTCAAATTTAGAAGCAAAAAAAAAAACAAGATTTGTCGATCGTTTTTTGCGTGAAAATTTTATTTTTGAAATTCTAAAATTTTGAATAAATTTTATTTTAACCACTATTTTAGACTGAGGACTTTCGATTAAACTACTTCATAAAAATCGATTCGATACATTTTGTGTATTTAAAAATTGCTGGAAAATGAGAAGTACGACTATATTTCTATTTTAATTTGGCATAAAAAAGTATTTTAAGTAATTTTCTTTATAAATAGTTAACTAATTTCATATAAAATATTCCTAAGTAATTTGGTATAAGATATTTGTAAGTAAGTGTTGCTCATAAATAATTTAGTATAATGAAACATTATATTAAATTTGATAAATTACCAATGTCCATTTCATACAAAAACACGAAGCAAATGTTTCTTTTATGAATTCAAAGGTATTTGCATTTCGCCCCCGCAAAGCATTAAAGCCAATTAAAAAAAATATACCTTACATACAGAGTAATGTAAATGAAAAATCCTGAACAGCTGAAATGAAAGAGTGTGGCGTTGGTGAAAGTTTTTTTTTTGGCTATTAAAGAAGGTAACAAAAACTTATATAATACTGCAGACATTACCAACATATATAATTGTCTGACGCGGTGATCGAAAAGGGTTGTTTTTCTCTTCGCGGAATGGCAACATAAGTTCTGTAGTTGCGTTTCATTTGTATTTTGCCATTGTATAAGCAACGATTAACCCTGGTGAATAATTATTTTGATGATGTTGGGAGGTTAGCGGAACGTCAGCTGAGCAGGGGACGAAGCCTAATACATAGTATATTTTATTTCTTTTCCGTAAAAATACTTACAAACTTATACCAACATTGAACCTTAAAGCACTTATACAATAAAAGTTATGTTATATGTACTACAACTATGAACAACAAGACAATAAGCTCTTCCACTTTTAACCAGTGCATCTTTAAAATGACCAAGTTTCCTAATTGGCGAAATTTCTTCTTGAAAAAATTATGTGAAGAAAACAATGCGTGTATCTTATTCCCTTCATGTGGTAGAAGTATCGAGCGTCAATGGGCGCCGTTTGGCGAAAAAAATTGTAAAATGATCCGATAAAAGCCTTTGAGCTACAGTTGACATAAGAATGACTATAACTATTGTAGTACCTGGGAAAAAACCCTTCCTATTTTTCTACACTCGTATCAAGTTACTAGCGTCGCCATTTGGAGATGTGAAGAACTATTTTTGTCGTTTCTGCTTCGCTTGAACTTCGTATTTCATCTTTTATCATAAATGCTTTTTAAACGTGGAATGATATTTGAATGTAAAAGGATTTCTTAAATGTATATCTTGTTTGAACGTAATGGGATGTCTATAGCGTTTAAATGTCACTTGAGTCTTATATATTTCTGAAGCGTATAACTCGTTTTATCAATTTAGCATGTTATTATAGGGATATGCGCTTTTCTTGATATTAAATTAAATTTCTATCGTCTGCATTTGGAGATATGAAGTAATCTTTGTTTCGTTTAAAGTTTCCGTTGAGATTTTGATGAATGTTTGAAAATTGTTACATTGAAGAATCTTACAGGATTTTAGTACTATCATTGTAACATGATCATAATTTAATGCAGTCTTAAATTTCCTACTGGAAACCAACGGTTTCCAGAGATATGTGTTATCTCCAACATAGCCATATTATTTGAAAAAAAAAATATATCTTAAAATGAAGTTAGCAGCAGTATTTAAATTTATAAAACACTTTTTGCAGTTTGTTTTTCGTAAAAAAGTCTTAAATATAAGTTCAAAATATGTGCATATGATATTAGCATGATATGTTAATTGCAAGTAAAATGATTTCATCAGCGTAGTGTTTTTTAATATAATTTGTATTTTATGGGATTTTTGTATTTTTGCTGAATTTTATATGATTTAACAGTCGCAATCACATTACTTAAATTTTATATATGTTCTTGGGATCAAGTAGTGTCACTTAACTGTTAGAAATAGGTACTCAAAAATAAGTAAAATGTACTCATTTTTGAGTATATTCATGGCTCCGAAAACATAAGTTTTAATTTTGAAAAAGAGATGTCCTCAAAAATTAGAACAACGAATAAAAAGAGCAGATGCTAGCCTACACTGTTAAAAATAGCTACTTAAAAATTAGTAAAATGTACTAATTTTTTATTACATTCGATGCTTATCATAGCTCCGAATACATAAGTTTCATTTTTGAAAAAGATATGTACTCAAAATTGAGTTAAATGAAATAATAAGAGCACTTGTTTGCCTACATAAACTGCCTTCATAAATCTCTTTCAATAAATTTCAACATCTATCGGGAAATCCGTCTACCTGAGGTCGTCCGCACCGAAGTCCTGGGCCTTATCCGTTGTACTACCAGAGCGACGCGAAAAAGTTATAAACAAAAGTAATGTTAAAAAGGAGTAGCAAAAAATGGGAAGTAAGATAATTGAGTCGCAATAACTCAGTTTCCATTTAATCAATTAACATCAAATAATGATGAAAACCATCTTCCGAACAACTTTTTTAAGTTTATCAGGTCGCTCTGCTAAGATAGCTTGATCAGAAGCTAAGATTAGCAATATTAAATCACGCGGCTCATTTTTGAGAAAGTACGGTTACTTAAATTTGAGTACGTCATCGCTCATTAACGATGCAATTGTACTAAAAAAAAAACCGATCAGGTTCAGGTACTCATTTTTGTATACCTTTGTTTTTACAGTGTAGTTTAACATTTCTTAAATTTGTAGCCTGTAATTATTTTTATACTGCAAGATTTAAAAACCTAATTCTATTAGTATAATAGATGCGTTTTTTGTTAAAAAGTGTTATTTAGGATAGCTAAAAATATGCTTTTATAAAGAATGACTTTTTTTGTATAAAACGTAAGGTATCCACTATATTGTTACGTGTTATTATATTTTGACTATAGAATGTCGGTTGCAAGATTTTTATCATATTACTATCACGTATAAGATTGTAACATGCTACTATAACGTGGATAACATATAAGGTTGTAAAACTACCATCAGATCTTGCCAATATTAAAAAAAACATTAATGAAATTATATTTTTGCTCATTATTTACAATTATGAATTATATCTGAAAGCAGCATTTGAAATTTTTTTATATCAGTCACAATTGATAAAAAATATATTTATAATATTACCAACTTTAATTTTTTATTAATTCTTAAAAAAATAAAACATATTTTCAACATGAAGCCCTCCCCTATAGTCCGAATTTTATACCAAAAATCGCTAAAATCTAAAAAAATTTATGCAAATTCTTCAGTAATTAACAAAATATTTATAATTAACAATTATTAATTAACAACTAATCGCTAATTAGTATAACTGATAATTATTAAAGACTAACTACTAACTGCTAATTAGCGTTTTTTAAAAAAAATTATTTGTAAATATTCTGGGAATGTAATATTCTGGAAATTGTAAATATTTTGGAATTCCAATTGAGCCCCCCATTAAAAAAAAAAATTATTGACAGCTAATATATCAGAAAGATTTCTTAAAATAGAAGTATTTTCACATATATTTTACTTGAATAGCATTATAAAAAGTCGCCATGTCTTATAAAGTTCATTAGCAACTAATGTTTTCTAAAAGTTAATAACGTTAAAAACAATCAATTCCGAAAAATGTTCTTCTACCAATTAAACTGTTTCCTTGCCTTCATTTAATAAGTATATTTGAAAATCTACATTGATTAAAAGGGCTCTCATTAGTGTTAGGATTAATTAAAATAAACTTTTTAGAGACTGGAACAAATTATACGACTTAAAATATTTAAAAAAAAACTAATAATGTACCTTGTTTAATTATTGCTCTAAAAATCGACTTAATTTTCACACATTCAATACTTAGGCAATTCAGAATAATTTGATTACATCATTTCTCCGAATACATGTGCATCTAACTTTTAATTCGAAATGAATAATTGCTGTTGCAAATTAAATTTAGATGCAATAGAAATGCAAGGTAAAAAGGTAACCTATTTCCGATTCTAATGATTGGAATTTTTAACAACATTATCTACACAATTAATTTTTTTAAAGTAACGAAAAAATAAATGAAATATTGATTATAATTGATCCTTAATTCTGTAGTCTACTATAAATAACACTATTATATAACATCTTATATAACATATAAGACTTATATAACTCTTATATAACATATTTTGGTCACATCACCCTATTCTAGATAAAATAATTAAATAAGAATTTTAAATGAGTTAAAATAAAATCAACATTAAACAATGACGAGTTAGCTAGTGCCATGATGACATAATATTAATTCGACGTAAGCAGTAATATATATATATATATTTATATATATATATATATATATACATATATATCATATACATATAAACACCAACGAGAATATGTATATATATTATAAAAGACAAAGTAACTTTGAATGACACAGCTAACATGATTGTATGAAGGACTGGGCTGATATTTTTTCGATACTTTTTATAGGTGTCCAAAACTGAATGAGTCCTGAACCTCAAATGACGTTGATTTTCTTATGCTTTCAATTAGATGTCATTCTAGATAAAATAACCTTTGCCATTGAAATTATTGTAGTTCAACATAAATATTTATTTTTCTTCGTCTATTTTAACTAAATATATTTCAATTTCTGTAAAACCGTTTATTGCAGCTAATGTAAGTTTCAATAAAAAAGATTTAAAAAAAAAACAACTTACGCGTTATTTTGCTTAACGGGGAATATCATACTGGTAATACATTACCAAGTAAAAGTTATCATGCTGACCAATCAAATAAGTTTAAAAAAACAACTCCAAATCATTATTACGACGATCTTAAATGGGATATATTCTATTCAACGAGACATCCACTGACATGAACGAACAGGTTTTCTCTTCCGGTTTTTGTATCCTAAGCTCATTAGCCCCCCCAGAGACCGCGTATGGCTAATTATATTTGTCTTGATCCTTCTTTGGCCGATGACTCAAATTCAAGTCCATAAAGACCAATATCGAGAGTCCAGTGACGTCACCAGCGACGAGAGCGTGTGTGCAAATATTTGCCCCAAATATTACTCCCCCTAAACCCATTGATATCTCGTGCAAGGTGGGGGCCTCAGGTGCGATTCACTCACTGCCGCAGGTAATCAAGACGATCGCCCTTGGCAAACAGCCCCGGATCGGTCCATTTTATTGTTTCTTCCTCGCTGACAGCTTTTCCAACGACAAATAAGCGATTACAGGGGGGTGGAGAGCAGTTTATAGGGAGAGGGGCATGACGAATGGAGTTACGCCCTTTGACCTTAGCCGAGGGAGGTTAAACGAGGGCCCTTCTCTATTGTGATCGTGATCTATTATGTGTTCAGTTGCCATGGAGATCCTTGTTGTTTGGTGGCGTATAAGATAATGTCGCGGTGAATCGTAAAACGTCAAGCGGTCACACGCGATCGAAGGTTTTTATGGGAAGAGATGATGTTTAACCTCCCCCACTTTCGAGTATGGATGTCATATGGGAAGACATATGGATGGGTATAAATGTCATGGAAGTGATTGGAAGGAGTTGAGACCAAACATATGGTTACTTCATTGTTAAAAACATCCTTTTTGTCATAGAGAATTTTTCTGGGTTTTCTTAATGATAATTCAGCTTTAAACTAAAAACAAAACTTTTCATTTCCTTTTGACCATTTCTGGGTAGGCATTTTCTCGATTAAAATGTACTTGTGTTTGAGTACATTTGATTCTTATCATAGCTCCGAATACATAAGTGTCATTTTTGAAAAAGACATGTACTCAAAAATGAGTAAAAATGTATACAAAGAACAGTTGCTTGCCTACATTTTTTCCTTTTTGAAAAAGACATGTACTCAAAAATGAGTAAAAATGAATACAAAGAGAAGTTGCTTGCCTACATTTTTGTCTTCATAAATCATTTTCAATAAATATCGACAATTACAACCATAACTTTCCGGGAATCGAACCCAGCTCCTCACTTCGAACCTTATCAGTTGAGTTACAAGGGATATATGAAGAAGTTATAAACAGAAGAACTATTAAAAAGGTGTACCAAAAGAATGGAAAGTAACATAACTGAGTTGTAATAACTCAGTTTCCATTTAAGCAATCGACATCAAATAATGCGGAAAACCATCTTCTGCACAACTATTTTAAGTGTATCAGGTCGCTTTAATAAGATGGCTTAAACAGAAGTGGATATGAGCAATATTAAATTACACTACTCATTTCTGAGAAAGTACGTTTACTTAAATTTGAGTACGTCATCGCTCATTTACGATACAACCAATTCAAAACGAGTATGTTCAGGTATTCATTTTTAAGTACCTTTTTTTTCACAGTGTTGCACTTCTTTGGGAGCTTTCACTAATTACGTCACGCATTTTTTAGACTTTTTTTACCCCCTTCTCCCCTTGCGTTACGCTAGCCTACCCCCCTCCCCACCCACTCCACGTCACGTACTGTTGCAAACACAAACTTGATCTACAATGGATTTCATATATAAGCTGTTACTGCATAAATAAGACAACATTAGACTTTAATTGCAATCAATAGTAAAACAATATTATTACTGAAAAGTATTTTTCTTATCTTAGTTGAGTTGTTGCTTAAATTATAGTTATGGTGAGCACCTACCCACAATATCCATATTGAGTGGTAGGTCCATAGATGAATAAGTCTTGTGCCCATAGATGAACATATCATATGTTTTTATCCCATTAAACATCCTACCTTTACGTTTTCTAGAATAAAAATTGCATGAACTGAGAAAACTTTCATTATCGACTTTTAAATTGACCACCCACTACTTTGTGTCAGAATTCAAGTCAGTGACTCTTTATCAAACTTTACATTCCAACACATTTTCAGTATTTTTCTAGACAAATTGGGAGTCACGATCCATCTACCCAGGCACGTAGGTATAGATTTTTCATGGGGGTGGTTCAGTAACTTATTCTCTCCCCCCCCACCCAACCCCCCCCCATTTTTAAAAAAACTTATTACTTTTTATTCAAGTAAACAGGAATACGTTTTCACATCAAACCAGCTACATTTATCATTTATTTTTCATGGAATCCTTACCAATATCAGTTAACTATTTTTAAAATTAGTAAATATCGCTCTCTAATTATGAAATAAATTTAGAGAACAAATTTAAATTTTTAGATTCCTTGTTTAACATAATATATGGATCCCGTTTTAAAATATTTACCCTTCGTCGCCGAAATTCAAATGTTATATAATGAAACACGATGACGTCATGTTACGCTTATTTTGAGATAAAAATAACCTCAAAACATGTTTTTGAAGCCTTTTGAAAACTATTTTCAGGGATAGGACCCCCAGGAAATAACAGGTCTTCCCTCATGCAACCCAACAAGAAGTATTATGCTAAAAATTGAAATTTTTCTAGTTTTTTAAAGTATTTTTATGATTTTTACAGTAATTCGATTTGTAATTTTTTTTCTTGACTTTCAATGGGAGGGGTTTGAACCCCCTGAACCACCTCTTTACCTACGTGCCGGCATCTACCCCTTCCTAAGTCACATTTAGTCAGGTATTAGAGACTCCATTCACATACGGCCGCGTGACGTATTATATGGACTGCCCCTTTACCACTTTATTTTCAATTACGTTATACAAACGTGATTGGCTATAGCAATCCACTTTATTTTAAGTCATCTTACTGTTGTTTATGAATTACTGAAAAATGTAGGAATAGTTACGTCCTTTGGAATATTTGAACACTATCGGGATTTATTGAGACGTATAAATAACAACTACAATCTCTATCGAAAGAATTTGCATTCGCTCTTATAATTCGTTACTTCATTTTGAGCATTTTTTTAATTTATTGCTTACCTTTAACCAAATCACAAAGAAATAAAGTATTTTTGGCTATGTTATCCTTTTACTTGTAATACACATCTTTTGGAATACCCTGTTTAATATAAGTGCTATTGCGATTGAGGGAAAGTGAAATTTTAATATATCAAAAAGATTTTTTGATGCTTAGGTTATCATTAACATGAATTAGTATATCTAATTAAAAAATAACCTTCTTATAATAAAAATGAATTTTTATTTATTCTATTTTTGAAGGAAGCGTGATAAGTCACTAATGTAGTATTTAAAAAATATCCGCCAAGTAATACTTAAAAAATTTAAGTATTAAATACTTATGATATTTTAAATACCACTGAAATCAAATCGTGGTAATCAACTAAGGTCTAAAAGATGTTTATCCTTGTACCATACTTAATATTTAAAGAGATGTTATATACGTTCCTTATAATTAAATAGTTAATTGTTTTTCTTTGTAGTGTTTTAATCGAAGTTTAAAATTAGAGCAATTTTTTTTATTTTACTTATTTTTTATTGTTTCCTTTTACTATTATATTAAAAATATAAACGGTGTCCTTTTAAGTAAAAAAGTACACTCGAATTAAAATTAATCAATTTGTTTTGTACTTTGAAGTATTTTATTGCAAACAGTATTTATTAAATTCCTAGGTTTGGACTTAAACTTATAAAAAACTATCTTTATAATACTAAAGTGTACTAAACGGCTTGAACTAATACATTTAATAAAATATAATATTTTTAGTTTTACCAATGCTATTTGCAGGGTATTCTGATAAAATTATAGATATTAATGATGAATAATTTACTTTCTTATTTCGATTGTTTATTCATTGTTTTTCTTATTAAACTGCAATGTTGAGCTTTGGTGAACATAATACGGATCAGTAGGCAAAAAATCACATTAATCTAATTTATTATAAGCATTTTTATTTACTTTTAAATGAATTTGTCTTTATTTTTAATATACACAATTTTATAACTTTAAATTCCAACAACAAGAGCTTAGCTATAGTCTTCAACTAATGTTTTATAATAATTTCTTCATGTTCTAGTATTAAGTAAAGTTAAAATAAAAATTAACTCAATAATAAAGATTTTATGCTAACAAGTTAAATTTTTTAAAAATATGCAGGTTTTATAAAGGTATTCGGAACAATATGTTTCATTAAGGTTTTATGCAAGTTTTTAATGAAGGTTTTATACTTATTTTTTTGCTCGGAAGTATTGAATAATTAGTAGAGGAATTTTGTAGCTAGTTTTTTATAGTCTAGAATATAAATATTTATTCAAGGCTATTGTTTTATTTTCATTCGATAGAATTACCATTTCAGAAAATTTTTGTTTCAAAACCAACAATAGGGAATTAAATAAATAAGACCCCAAAATACAAAGAATGACATAAGTCATTCTCATTGTAATCATTTCCTCATAATAATCATAACCCATCGAGTAAACATGAACTTGGGAAGCCAATACAAACTTTTGCTTAATTTTAATATTAAAAAAAATATTAATTGAATTAATTTAAAATTAAATTTGAAACCCTTAAAACTTAATTTCAAATTTTTCAAAATTAAATTTGAAATAGCGCTGAATTAAATTCGAAAAAATTTGACACTTTAATTTTAAAAAAAAATATTTTTAACTAATTAACATTGTATGTTATATAAAATTTCTCAAGTTTCTGATTGAAGATATATGTATTAATCTTGAAACGGAAAACGATATGTTCATAAAAAACATAAGACAATTTTTGTTATTCCCAACAAATAACAGTTATAAGTTTAAAAAACTTCGTTTAATTTATTGCTTGCTGTCGCATCCCCTAATCAAGGCATTGTTCTGGGGTATCAATAATGGGGAACATGAGTAAGAATCCCAATAATTTTCGGTGTGGGTAGAAAATTGAGAGATAAATAGGAAGTATTATCAAAAACAGAGTGTGAATAGAGTGTGTATATTGTATTGATGATTGGAAATAACAAAATTCATAACTTAGAAACTAGCTTTTATTAACATATGTATTGAAATTCAGAGATATATCTTAAATTTAAACATGAATACTATATATAGAACATAAACTTTTCAAATAACAGCGTATTCCTCAAGATGGTGACTTGTATATTCCTCAATACACATAGTCAGTTTTTCCAGCAATGCATAATTCTCAAATTCATAAAAATGCTTTATGTTAAAATATTTTTTTTACATCTAAAGCATTCTGGGAACATTTGAAAGCCATTCTATATTAAAATAATTTTTTAAATGTTTATAAAACAAACAGAAATAAAATGAAATGTTGGAAACATAAATTAAACAATCTTGCGGAGAAAACGAACTTATATTTTTGGACATTCTGCTCATCCACTGTGTGTTAAACCAAATTGCGCAATACGTTTCCAGTGGCGCCGGAACTTATTTTTCAGATGTATGGCAGACAAAAAAAATGACGCTTTTCCATTTCCTATTTAAACACAACTTAAAAGTTCTGTTTAATAATACATTATTTGGTTGAAAATAGGTCCGGCGCCATTTACGTTTCTAATGAATTTTATATATAAGTAATAGCTAAATATTACAGTAATGATCCCCTGGAATTAAAGGAGTTAGCACCACAAAACCAATACAACTTACCCAACATGATGCGCAACTATTGGAAATCCAGTCAAGTTTAATAAAGGCGAGCACACGTGAAATCCTAACGAGCTCTGACGAAGGGACCCTGACTAGTTGGTGAGCCTCGTCCCACAGAGCGAAGAGACCATCGAAGAAGTTCCGTATCTGGTGCATTGTGGCGGTCGGGACGAGTGAGCTCGAGATTTATATAGAGTTAGCGGTGTTTGCTAGACGGTGGTGGTGACTGTTGACTCGTCGAGTCCATAGCCTGACTCAAGAGAAGAAAACTAATATTTGCCCTCCGTTGACAATATTGATCTAATATTGCGAGTCCCTCTTTTTTCTTAAACCGCCGCACTGTCATGCAACCGACTGGTTAGTTTCCTCAAGATAAAGAAAAGCACCGAAAAAGAGGGAAAGAAAAGCCGCAGAAGTTTGCACCAGGGGGGGGAACATAAGTTTATTTTTTGAAAAAAAATCGCCTCCCCCCCCTCACTTGGGGGGTTGTCCAAGGGAGCAAATGAGGGTGTTTTATGGAGATGAAGGGGGAGGAGGGAGTTGATGAAATGCAAACAACAGGCCAATCAGGTGAACTGTATTGACGAAGATTTTACTTTGTTAAATGGAGGGCTCGTTAAAGCAAGTATGGTGATTAAGAATTCACCTCGTGTATACATATCACTAGATACTTTTATTTTTAGTTTTTGAAGGGTATTTGTTTTTAACTAAATCTCCTTTGAAGGCGAGTGTTCATAAATCATTAATTTAAAGGAATAAAAAGTTAAGTTTGTATAATGGGAATCGTGTTGGGTTTTAACGCAGGTGAAAGAACCGTAAAAATTAAATAGGATTGGTTTTTAGAAAAATAGCTTTAAATGGATTAATTATTTAGAAAGTGCTCGAGAATCAACAATCATGGAGCTAAATGTTAACTTTCAATTGGAGAATTACAAAACAATTAAGAATGATATAAAACATTTGACAATTTTCTGTTAAAGAATTTGTAAAGCGTAAAGCTGCTTTTGATATGAAATCATGAACTTTTTGTATAAAATGTGTTGTAAAGTATTCAAAATTTTAATAATAAGATATAAGTAAGATTATCACAGCAACAATACTCATATACAACATTTAACCACAATAATTTTTATAAAAAATCCTATTATTTTAACGTGACAATTTTATTTATAAGATTTCAATTTGAAAATATATTATTATTCTACCAATTTCTTTTGTGATATTTAAGGTGAAAGCAGTTTGACTTGTCGAATTTATAGAAAATGAGAATCAAAGTGTAAAATAAGCAGTTAAATTAAAATGCATGTATTAAGAACAAATCGACCACTGAAATACATTTAGTTTTACCTTATCTAAGGAAAAATAAAATTCAAAACAAATACTTTTTTCTTGTGATAGTGTAAAATTCATTCTTTTCTTTCTCTGGTGAACACATATTGGTAAACTTTATGTTCTGTTGGAACAAATATATGAAAATATTTCTGTACTTTACAGCACATTGCATAACGTACGTAGCAAAAACACTTATAATTCGGAAATACCGCAGTAATACAATTACTGTGTGTTTTCCCAAATTCTTTATAACAAAGTCAGTAGTATTTAAAATCATGTAATTAAAAACTACAAGCGCATTAGACTACTGATATCGTCACAATATTTTCAATTACCACAAAAATACGAAACTTAAAACAACAGCCAGCGTAATGGCGTTGATGAATGTTAATATCGTTTTCTAATTAAGTTAGTTTTTTAAAACCGTTATTTTATACGAGCCCATTCACTAAAGTAGTTGACATATTGGTAAGAATGTACTTCAGATATTATTATAATAGAAAGCTCATTCTTTCCCTTCGTTTTTATAGTAAACAATCCCCGTATATTAAAAATAAAGATGAGTAGAAGTTTTCTTCAATAGTTACCGTTATTTAAAACTTTTAAACTCATTTAGGCTCAATGGTTACAGCATTGACTTCCTCTGCAAACAGCTATAGCTTTATTTCCGAAGACAGTGTTTTAGTTATAGGATTCTTCCCATATCCCAGTAATGAATATAGAATGTAATTGAAGACTTGCACCAAAAGTACGCATGTACATTTGCTTTAATTGTTTATACGATTCCTTTTCGCAATATTTTCATTCGCCTCAAACGTACTTTTAGCACTAAATGCAGAAAGTCTTTAATTCTATGAAGTCGAGAGAGTGTATGTGCATAGTACTGACTACACTGCTTTAGTCTTCTGCCCTAGATCGTCCCAGATTGTTAGATGAATGTTTGGGGCTTAAATTTGCTTTTGTATATACAATTTATAAACCATTAAATAATAATAAAACTTTATTACTAATTTATTTTAAACTGGAGAAGCAGTATCTTCTATAATCAAAACATAAGCTCTTAGTGCTATTACTCAAAAGCTCTTGAATTTTTCATTATTAAGGAATTATGTTTTAACAATACAGTTCATACAGTACAAAGATTTAAAGTTTGGAGGAGGGAAATACGATCACCTTTAAATTTGTTGTTGTCTTGCATCATTTCCCATCAAGTGAGCTTAGTTATGAGTACAGAATTGGTGTTATCTTATTTGTGTTAAATAAAGTAGGTATCTGCCAAATTTAGTGTTTAGACGTTAAAATATTTTTGTATTAAAAAATGAAGAACATGCATCGTAAAAGTCATATATATATACGGATAATAAATGGAATGGATTTTATTCCACAAGTTCTGTATTCAATTAAAATTAGAATAGAGCCCCTGAATGTGGAATCTTCTCAAAACATTCTGGTGGTTAATCGATTTTTATCGGAGTTTCACCCTCTCCTTACTGCGGGAGTGAGCAAACTCAAGAAAAAGGAGCAAGGTTCCCATCAGGGCTCATTACAGGTTCCAGGAGTTCCAGGGAAGGAAATTTCATCAACGCCACCGAGCTGCTGCTGATGATGATGTTAAAGGATGGTGATGTTAAGGGAGGGCTGGAAAGAAGAAAGAAGATGAACAATACTTTCAATTTAGCTGACTCAAGTCTGCTGATTTGAACGCTGTTTAAGGGTGCCATGGTGTTCTTTTCGCTTAGCCAATCAGCGCGGTGCTCTGCAATCTGGTCACGCGCCTTTGCGGTTACCAGGCGGGATCCGTTTTAACTGTACACAGTCGCGGCAACAGGTGATTGGTACAGCGGAAAATTCTGTGTGTGGGAAAGATAAACAAGGGGGAAATTAGGAAAGTTCACTCTCATCGATAAACTTTTAAAGTTTTAATAAAAATGGTCTACACACAAGCGGGAGGTTGTTGTTATTGGAAGCCAGGATCCGCTCGCAGTCATTGCTGATTGTAAGGAAAACCGGGACTTGGAATGAAGGGGGGAAAAAAAAAACAAAAAGCCGTGAACTCAGAATTCTTTTTATATCAGTACAAAAGATGTCCTAAACTCAGTTGTTTCTGGTGCCAGTTTTAAAAGGCGCAGACTCGAGGGAGTTGTGCCAATTAATAAATCCCGTAAAGTATTTGTGGACTTTGTGTGTGTTCTTATTCTTTTATTTGTAAAGTTTTTTTTTTCTTGGTCGGACGGAAATTTCCGTCCTCTTTTGCACAGTGTAATCCTTTTTTAAGCGCATCCTTTTCCTTTTCTACTTTTTCCCGAATCGATGTTTTTTTTTTATTCTTTCCCTTTTTGTTCTTCGCTTACATCCAAACAAAAAATATACCTTTTTCATTCATTCTTTTTCTTATTTTTTAGCCCTTAATGATTTTTTCCACCCGCAGCCTTCCTAATAATGTTTTCTTTTCCGTTCCAACCTACTTTTTCTACACTTGATATTTCGCTTGTTTTATTCTTATAAAGAAGTTAATTTTTTTCCCCTCTTGATTACTTCTTTCATGGATGATTTTTTTTTCCGAAGACCGAATTTCTTTTTTTTTTCTCTTAATAACTTTTCTCATTCTTTTTGCCCAGAGAGCATTCATTTTTTTCTTCTCCCATTCATGCTTTTCCCCCCGTTTAGAGACCCTTTATTATTTTCGTTCGGAAACCAATCCAAAAGCGAGGAATAAATTAGTCTCTTTTTTTTCTTCTTTTTTTTTACCTAAGCGCTTTTGATTATGCCTAATTGTAATTAGTTTTAGAATAGAGTATTAAACTTTATCCCCTCAGGGTTCTTTTAAGCCTTTTTTATACCTTAACTGGAATTATGTTAAAATTTTTATACGCAGATTCTAAGTTTATTCTTTATTACATGCTTTTGTTTGAGAACTAATATTGGCTATATGCTGCGAACGGGAATATCAAGTTCGAATATCATTAATAATTTACAATTCATTTCTTCCATATAGTGATTAACGTTTTTATTTTTCTTTGCACCTTTTATCATAAGATAAATAACGTATGAATATCATCTTTGAGACTGGGCATTCACAAAACTGTTGATTAACTCTAGATTGTTTGCTTATTAAATGAATGCTGGAAGAATAAAAGAAAGCCCTGTGCTTTTTCTTTGCTACTTTTATTCAATAGATAATAGCTCACAAATAAAGAATTGTTTTGCGTGCCTAAATGTTAGCGATTTTCTTTAATTTAGATTTAGCTGTAATATTAGATTATCTAAAGTCTTTTAAAACATTTTTGAGGATTGTCAAAGAAGAATTGTAATAAAAGGTCAATGTTTTTCTTATAATTTATTAAACATGATCAATTAAAAACATTTATCAATTATCATGATCAATTTAACATTTCAACAATTTCAATAAATTATGAAAATTTAAAATAATTCAAATTTAAAACTGTATATTGTTTTTACATTAATAACTTTAATCGATATGAATAAGTAATGAGTAGGATTCAAAAAAGCAAAATAAGAAGTCGTATATTTCTTCAAAGATTATGGTTTAAAATTCTATTACATTGATTGCAATAATAAATGCAATAAAAAATTAAATTAATTTAAACTGTTTATTCATGGCTAGTTTAAATATATTTTGTAATTATTCAGTATGTAATATTTAATAACAGTCTAATAAATAGACATAGATGGGGATCGTAGATCATAGGAGACATAGTGGAGACATAGATCATAAGATTGGCATCTTAAAATTTATATTTAAAATTTATTAATTTCAAAATAAAAAAGGTGCTTCAATAATTCTGTTTTATATAACTTTATTTGATTGTTATATGTAATAATTGATATTTAAACTTTCAGAAAAACGTTACAAATGCATCAGCTGGATAAACATGTCACAATAGTTGTTTCTATTACTACAATAGACTTCCACCACGATAGAGGTGGTCTCTTAAAATGTTATAAAAAATTACTGGCAAATTACTTAAAAAATGTCAATTTACATTAAATTTACTCCTATTAGATATAAACAAGCATAAAAAGTGCAATCACAATATGATATTTTTAAAGAATTCTGTTTCTTCTAACGCAATAGACTTCCTCCACAATAGAGGTGGTCTCTTAAAATGTTATAAAAAATTACTGACAAATTACTTAAAAAATGTCAACTTACATTAAATTTACTCCTATTAGATATAAACAAGTATAAAAAGTGCAATCACAATTTGAGATTTTTAAAGAGATATTTGCTTTGTGATTATGATATAAATGTTGGTATTTTGAAGCATTGATTTAAAAAAATTCAAGATTGCTGGTTTAATCATTGGATTTTCTCTAAAGTAATGAATTAATATTAAAGACACGTTAAATTCATTCTCCCTTTACATTATTCTTTAAAAGAAAAAAATTACATTAAGTTCATAAAAATAAAATTGTCTGAAATCTGTAGAATGTAGTAGTAATAGTAATAATTTTAATAAAAAAAATATGTATTAATTATTTTCAGCAGAAATAAAACAACTATATAATATACAATTATATTGACGAGAAGACAGTATTTATAATGTATCGCAACAGGCGTTATACATATTACATTAAGAATATATATTTCATGACCTAATGTTTGAATAAGTGTTATATTTGTTACACCAAGACATTAGGAAATAAGTAAGATAATAGATTAAAGAACTGTTCAAAAATAAGAAGATAAACTATTTGAAATTATTAAATAACTATTTAATGCTTCCCTTATATTACTTTAAATAAGAAAATAATTGCATTCATAAACTACGATAACTTCTTAGAAAACCATTATAAATATTTAGGAAAGATTGAATTCGATTCAATAACTTTAAATGTAAATATTTCATTACGGAAACACTAAAAAAAGAAAATATTTATTGCTTTGTTGAATGTTAAAGAGCCTTAGATGGAGATATTTTCTCCTAGATTAAAATTTAAGTTTAAATCATACAGCATTTTTATAGGAAACGTTTTGAATATTTTTGGGCAAAAGACTCAACTTAAATGAATTATTAAAATAACTCAAATTCGGAAAAGATCATGGATTTTTTAAGTTTGTGAGCAATTTGTTTGATGGTTTTGAATGTTTCTTTAGATAAAATTCCAAATTGCCGATTGAAGTGGCCGAATAATCTTTTTCGGTATTTTGAAGGCTATTTAAATGAAATAATTAAAGTTAAACAAATATGGAGGTATGCAGAGAAAGTTGTAAGGGTTCTGTTAGTTTTGAAGGTAAATATTTTTGATTGATTAAAATATCCTTAGATGCATTTTCATTTAACTTGATGCTGAAAGAGATTCAAATGACTTTACAAATCACTACTTAAATTTGAAAGAAAGTTTTTAATTAGAAATGCCAGGAATTAATAATGATTATAATTGAATAACATTGATTGTAGTTGGAAGCTTAGAAATTAAAAAAAAAATCAGTTTTGTATACAAAAAGTTATTTTAAGGATATAAAAATAATTATGTGATTAAAAGAGAATTGCTATTCATTTTAATATAAAAGTCGTGAAAATTTAAGTACACAATATATATATATATATATATATATATATATATATATATATATATATATATATATATGGGTAATTCCACGCGTGACTTACACTACATTTGACAATTTTTACCACATTGTAAGCTTAATTAAAAAAAGCAATTTGTGATTTAAAAAAACTTTTTATGTCAAAAGACATACCAGACATATGTTCTATTTTTTGACAATGTAAACTTTTTGCATTTTATTTAACTTTAATTTTTAAAAATAAAAATGTCACAGTGTGACTTACACTACAAAAAAGGACACGTTTTTTTGGATATCATTTCAATTTCCGTTTTCTTCCTCATGCTTTGATATAAAAAAATTATGTTATGCCAGTTTCGTTGTATAAGGTTTGAAATTTAATCAGATAAAAAATTTATTACTAGATGTCTTTTCAAATTATTTTAATTTAAATTAATCAGTGTGACTTACACTACAACTGAAACGTGACTTACACTACAACTCAAAAGTGACTTACACTACACTCCCCCAAAACGCTGGTAAACTGATATAAATAATATTAAATTAAAATGTTACAAAATTTGAAAACTTATAATGTGAAAAACTATAATATAATTTACAATCAAGGTTTTGGTCAGGCAATTTTTTCATTTTTTCAACAATTACAACATTTGCAGCACCTGATTTTTCTGGCTAATGGAAATTATTCCTTGTGTATTGCAAAAATCCACATTTATTGTAGATTCTTCTTTAGAAATGAATAGTCCAGCAATTTTTTTTACATTTCTTCTTCCTACAAATGAAATACAGTCCCGTCGCACCAGGGGGCTTTGGAGTTGAGTCCGACCCTCCCAATTATTTGGAAACCCTGAAAGTTGGGAATTTCAACTTCCAAAAACAACGAGTTGGGAAAATTTATGCCTGAAGAAAATTAATATTATTAACAAATAAAAGCTAGTGAATATTAGAAATTGCCTAACTTGTAAGATTATATTTAAATTAGACCTCAGAACGGACACTGCATTGAAATATGGGTGCAACAAATCAATGCTTGTGAGAGAACTGTTTAATATTACCTAAAAAAATATATAAAAAATCAAGATTAATGTCGATAAGTTGGAATTGGGAATTTTCATACTGTTGGGAATTTCGATTAGTAGGGTTAAGAATTTCGAATCGTTAAGTTGGGAAATTTTTTGTTTCAACTCCCCAAAATATTTTTTGTGTCACGGCACTGATGAAACCTATACCCTATTGCCACTTTTAAATTCTTCTCGATTGTTATCTTTTTTTTTTTAGGTCTTCTCCTTTTTTGGTTCAGTTCTCTAAGAAAATCAAAATCCTTGATTCCAGGAGTATTATATGCCTCTTCATAAAAATATTTATCAAAGATTTTATTTAATATTTTATTTAATTGCTTAGTGCAGTAATTCTTGAATGTTGAATAGGCAGGTTGAGCTATCTCCGGTGTAAACTGATGTACTAGTTTCTTTACAATGGCCTTACATTTACTTGGGCTTTAAGGTAGACTTTTCTTGACTCTTGCAATATCTTTACCAAATGAGCTACAATTTTGATAGGCCTTCTTAGGAGAATCTACTGAATTTGGATTAGAAGGGCTTAGTTCATTTTAAGCGGTTGCGGAAATTCTTTTTTACCTGTATTTTTTTTTATCTATTCCCTCTTCTTTGCTTTAAAAATCCCTTTGATCAACTTTCATTGTAATTTCCACGTTCTTACACCTTTCCTCTTGCTATCTAGACTAATTATCTTTAACTTCTTGAAATATTCCATTTGTTTTTTTTCTTTCTCTAATCTCTATCTTTCATTGTGCTACTTTTTCCCCATTTACAGTTTAAATAAGAAAAGTATAATAAATAACAATATTTAAAAATAAGATCACTTATGATATTATTTTTAAATATTGTTACTGTGCATTTTGTAATCGTTGTTGTTCTACAAACACAGCATATAGTTGTAACTTACTCAACGCTGTGACTTACACTACAGTTTTAATTTATTTAATATTCACTAAAAAATTTCCTTCTTTTAAAAATCAAAACTGCAATCTGATAGAGATTAGTATAGAGGAGGAAATCACTGATTTTTTTTTAATTGTGGCTCAATTTAAAAAAAATAGAAGAACTTCAGTTCTTTTTTTGTGACTTACACTACATTTGAAAAATACATATTTCATTTGGATCTAAATCAATTATTAAATCAAGATAAATTTTTATAAAGTAAGGAATTTGATTGTACATTAACTGTATTTCTAAAAACCCATACTCAAAATATTCAGGAAATGTAACTTATATTAGGAATCAAGGAGTAGAAATAATGCAAATGTAAGCAAGTTTAGTTTCATTGCATAGCAACCATTTTGAATTTGCACCATTGTCACAAAATATGCGCAAAATTAATATTAATGCAAAATATAATAAATTCAATTATTTTTCTATATTATATAAAAATGTCAACTTTGTAAAAAAATATTTTAAAATTCACTCTCAGGACACTTTTACGTGGAATTACCCATATATATATATATATATATATATAGTTATTTTTAATAAACATCTGAAACGTATGAATATATATATTCATACGTTTCAGATGTTTATTAAAAATAACTTTGTTTATTTGTTTCTCGTACTATATAAACTTTATAATATGATTAAGCTTTAAAAAAAATATTTACAGTTTACACAGTTTATTTAGAATTATCTTGAACTTAATTTCTCTTTAAAAAATAATATCGAAATTCTAATTACGATTACAAGTATCGGATACTTTTTACAATACTTTTTGAAGATTTATAAAAGTGCTTAAAGTTTATTTTTTATTCAATGTAGAATAATAATTATGTAGTTTTTTAATTAAACATACTCAAACTGATGTTATGTGTTTATTCCTGAAACTCTTTGGAAATGTTGTGAATTGCATTTACAATACTTCTTATTCTGAATAAGAAGTAAAATTATAAATCTAAAAACAAGAATTATAATTTTAGCTTTATAAGATTGACAGATTTTATTGAGTAAAGGCTAAGAATTTACGATTTTTAGGAAATATGCATTTGAAAAAGTTTTTTAATTTATTTTTACAACTGATTAGGATATTTTGAAATTGCATTTTAGTCACTTTATACACATACCATGCATACGAAGTACACTGTTAAAAATAAGTTCTCAAAAATAAGTAAAATCTACTCATTTTGAGTACATTTGATGCTTATCATGGCTCCGAATCCTTTAATTTGGAAAAGGACATATACTCAAAAATGAGCATAATGACTAAAAATTAATAAAAAGAGCAGATGCCTGCATACGCTGCCTTCATAAAACACTTTCAATAAATATCGACAATTACATCCAAGACTTACCAGGAATAGAACCCAGAACCTCAGTCGAGAGTCTTATCCGTTAAACTACCAGGGAGACTTGAAGAATTTATTAACAGAAGTCATGCTGAAAAGGGTGTGCCAAAACAATGGGAAGTAAGAAAATTGGGTTGTATTAACACAGTTCCTATTTAAGCAATCGACATCAAATAATGTGGAAAATCATCTTCTGAACAATTAGTTAAAGTTTATCAGTTTGTTAAGATGGCTTGAACAATAGCTAAGATTAGTGATATTAAGTCACACTGCTCATTTTTGAGAAAGTACGGTTACTTAAAGTTGAGTACGTCATCGCTCATTTACGATGCAATTGATAGTCAAAGAAAACGAGTAGGTTCAGATACTCATTTTTAAGTACCCTTTTTTTTTACAGTGTACGATACAAATTTAACTTTCGATTCGAAATTATTATTACAAACCGTTTTCCAGTTTTAATTAAATTTATATTTTGTTGAATGAAAACTAATAACAGCATCCAATCACTTAAAAAATCCATGAGTATTGAAAATCGCTAAATTATTTTATTTTCAAGAGAAAAGAGTTTTGTACACTACATTTCAGCAAAACATTATTTTTAATGAAAATGTTCAATTAGAAAGGTAAATTTTTTTTAGCAATAATCAAACGAACACAACTGAAAGCAAAGTAAAGCAATATAATCAGATTCCTATTGAAAACGAAATCAATAGTATACGAGACATGGGATTAACCTGGTTTCACGCTATTCGATGCTTAACATGGTTCTTAGTTCTTTACGACCTGGAATTTTGTTTTCCGAAGATTGTATTGATTTAAAATCGAAACGCTATGGCATGTACCACGTCCACAATAATTTTTTGTTATAAAAATGAAATTGTGGCGTATTTGCATTTAATGGTGTGGTAGCACGTAAATATTTTTTCCTCCCAAAAATCTTTTTCTGATTTTTCTTTACTAAATAAACCCGAATAAATCGGGTTATTGAAAATAATTAGATGTGAGAATGAACACCGATTTATATAATGTAAGGTACCTCTGACTGGAGTGACCTTACTAAAATTTCAACTTTCTGTACAATTCTATTTGTTAAGTAAATTTGAAAACTAATGGCGTGAAAAAATTGAGAAAAGTCAGTTAATTTTGTTTCTTCATATTAAATTTTTATTTGGAAATTCAAAATGAATTACAGTAGAGCTCCAATTATCCAGATAAATTGGGACAAGATCCCATCCGGATAATCGAATATCCGGATAATCGGATAATTAATGATAAAATGGTTATTTCTTAATAAAAAACAAACGTTGATCTAGTGTGTAATGTAATTTTTTTAATGACTATTAAAAACAATATCATTCCTTAAACTTTTAAAATGATGATTTTGCTGATTTCTTTTTTTTTCTCAAAGCGATCCGGATCAGGATAATTGGAGATTCGCAGTGTTTGAACCGGTGATGAGTGTTTGATCGAAACCGATCAGTCTATCTACCTGATGTCGTCCGCATCGAAGTTCAGGACCTTATTTGTTATACTACCAGAGCGACGGAAAGAAGTTATAAACATAAATAATGTTAAAAAGGTGTTGCAAAAGAATGGGAAGTAAAATAATTGAAGTTGTAATAACACATTTTTCATTTAAGCATCGACATAATACAATATGGAAACCCATCTTCTGAACAGATATTGTAAGTTTTCAATGTTGTAAAACGTACCACCAAAAACGGCGATATTGTACTCAATGTACGGATACATATTTTAATATAATTTTTTTGCAAAGTGGTCCCTATCTTAATATAATTTTGAGATAGTGGTCCATATTTTAATATAGTCTTGAGATATTGGTTCATATTTTAATATTATGAGAGTGGTCTATATTTAAAGTGTCTTTACTTACCACATCCTTGCTCAATATTCTCTTTAAATGTTTTCATGAACGGACATAAAATCAAAAAAAGCTTAAATGAGAAACTATTAATATATTAACGGAGTATATGTAGCACAAAAAAATATCCAATTCTTTCATTTAGAAATATCTTGCATGAAGTACCAAATAACGAATGTGATCATGTGTAAACTTTGGATTGCCTTATTCAACTTTTCCGAGAATTTCATATATTGAATCATTTGTCAAAATCTCTTTCAATTGTACATTGATTAATTGTGTTTTAGTAGTATACTAAAACAGTTAGTTATTACTAGTTTAGTAGTAAACTAAAACAATTACAATATTTCCACGTAATTTTTTTTACAGTTTCAAACGAAATGTGTCGTAAGTGGATAACATTGTGCTAAGCATTGCCCTAGATTAAGAAATCACAATATTACTCAAGCAAGTGGAAATGTTGTTGTGTATGAAATCGACAAATACCTTTTTTCATGTAATTCTTTGCTTATCTTTTAAAACGAAATGTAGTTGTACTTTTCTTAACGTCCACCAGAACACAATATAATACATGTTTATTAGAATATCAAAATATTCAAACTCCAACCAAATAAATGTAGATGTGTAGTTTTTTCAAAATTCGCTCAAGTTTTGGTTGATGCGCAAGTTTTAAATTAATAAGGAATGCAGAATTATACATAATCGAAAATATCCAACATGTGCATTAAGATAATATTTATGAATATATGTATGAGAAAATAAAATTAATTTAATATTTAATATGTAACTTTAAATGTGGAATTGGGACTCTCTGAAATTCTTTATGTTTTTAGCTCAATATCAGGTAAAACATACAAATGTTTGACTTTTTAAGTCATACCAACTATTTTATAAGTAATCTTATCATATCTTACCATATATTTATATGGTGTGTGTTTAACGGAGAGTAACATTACCAAACCTCTTACTTTTACGTTCTGTTAACTATTTTTATTGTTGACGTATGGTTCTATAAATAACTCTATGTGAAAACCAAATATTTACCAAATATGAACCAAATAAGTAATTAACTATCAGTTTTATTGCTAATGTTAAACATTACATAAGTTTGGTTGTACTTTTCCTGAATAGCAAAACTGCTGAATAGAATATACCGTGTGCCTTAATATTTTTTTTAATAAGAAAGGTTATATTAACTGGTAAACAGAACTAGTTCTTAATAATACTTATTTTTATATTAATTTTATTACAGTATTGCATTGAATTTTTAATCATGAATGATTAGTTGTAAATATAATGAAATATTAATATCAATTTAATTTTTAGAGTTTATTGCCTTCGTAAGTAACGTGTTTTAATTGTTTATACTTAATTTTACATTAATAAGCTTTCTTTGAGAAAAGGAAAGAATATCTTTTGTATTGTTTTTTAGATCAACAAAATATTCCTTTTAAATTGCCGACAAAAACTTTTATATGCATTATATTTTCATACATACATTTATACACACTACATTGCATGTAGATTGTATATCATAAGAATCGTATATACTTATATGTTACCGTTAAAGTGTATAATTCAGTTATTTCAAAGAATACTTAATTTATTTCATGAAATAACTGATCAAGTCAGTTAAAGTGTGCAAAAAATTAACTATTCTACATTTCAACTAGTTATTCTGTGAAATAACTAGTTATTTAATGAAATAACAATTATTTTCTATTAAATAACAATTATTTTCTATTAAATAACAATTATTTTCTATTAAATAACAATTATTTTCTATAAAATAACAATTATTTTCTATTAAATAACAATTACTTTCTATTAAATAACTATTTATTTTTATTAAATATCTATGTATTCTATTACATGACTATTTATTCTATTTCACTATTTATTCTATTAAATAACTATTTATTTTATTAAATATCTCTGTATTCTATTACATAACTATTTATTCTATTTAACTATTTATTCTATTTAACTATTTATTCTATTTAACTATTTATTCTATTTAACTATTTATTCTATTTAACTATTTATTCTATTTAACTATTTATTCTATTAAATAGCTATGTATTCTATTAAATAACTATTTATTCCATAACTATTTATTCTATTATAACTATTTATTCTATTAAATAACTATTTATTCTATTAAATAATCATTTATTCCATTAAATAACTATTTATTATTATTTATTCTGTAATAACTCTTTATTCTATTAAATAACTATTTATGTTATTAAATAACTATTTATTCCCTTATAACTATTTATTCTATTATAACTATTTATTCTATTATAACTATTTATTCTATTAAATAACTATCGATGGAAAGTTTAAAGTATAAAATTAACAATTTAACTGAATTATTCAAAATATTGTAGAATTTAATTTAGGTTGTATTCCAGTGAAAAAAATTATTATGATGCAAGGTCTCAAATTTACTATCCTAAATGGAGGTGAGATGACAAAACCAATTGCTCGGAGAGGATGAAAAGCCCCAAAATCGTCTGCTCAAACAGATTAGATGAGAACCTAGAATCGTTGATTACAAAAATATCTGAACAATGGTTCTTACTTTACAGCCTTTTGAATTCAAAACTTTATTTACTAAGTTATTTTACACTTTACCGGAGGTGTACATCGTTATTCAATGCAATAACTAAGTTAAACAACACAAGTGTATTCTACAGTTCAATTTACTTTATCAGTTATTTTATCAAGTAACTATAGGTATTCTATGAAATAACAATTTTCATACTTTAACGGTAAATTATACATTAAAGTTATATATATTTTGATTTTTTGTAGTGGGATAGTTAAGTTTTGAATGCACTTCACTTCAATTCCAAGTTCTATAGATTTTGTTTTGTTGTTAAGGATTAAGAAATTTTGCATATTTGATCTTCAAAACAATGTCTATATGATATTTCGAAAAACCACCCCAGTTCCTTCCCACCCCTTATAGCAGAAATGACTAATTACTAAGACCGCCAGATGGCGCACCGGTGAAGAAATCAACAAACATCAACAACCAAGTCTTTCAGGGAATCGAACCCAGATCCTCTGCACGGCAGTACAGTACCTTATCAGTTAAACTACCAGTGCAACATTAAGAAGTTATAAACAGAAGCAATATTAAAATAAAACGTGTGCAAAAGAATGGGAAGTAAGATAATTAAGTTGTAATATTTCAGTTCATGTTTAAGGAATCGACATCAAATAACGTGGAAAACCATCTTCTGAACAAGTATTTTAAGTGTGTCAGGTCGCTTTGTTAAGATGGCTTGAACAGAAGCTGAGATTAGCAATATTAAATATCACTGCTCATTTTTGCGAAAGTACGATTACTTAAATTTGAGGACGTCACCGCTCATACGATGCAATTGTACTCAAAGAAAAACGAGTACTTCCATGTACTCATTTTTAAGTACGTTTGATTTTACAGTGTAATTAAAAACTTCAAAAACCCACATTAAGCTTTATAAAATACACCTACGGTTTTAATACATTTGACCACTTGTTCGTTAACAGGACTCTGTATTTGAAATAACCAAAATATATTAGATTTTGTTGTCTCACCATATAAATCCATTTTCACCTTTTGTCAATGAAGATAATAATAGGAAGGATACATTTTTTTGCAAAAAATGTATTCTTTAAGATAAAATAAACCGGCTGTCGAATACAAAAAATAATTCTATTTCTCCAGCCGAAAAATAACCCATAAAACTAAAATAAGAAACTAAAGAAATAACCCCCCCAGGCCTAAAAAGCTGGATTTTTTCCGACTAAAACCAACATATAAAAAATATTACATTTTTACTACAACCCCGAAAGAAATGAAATAGTTTACGTTACATTTATTTTCCCCCCGGAAATTGATTTCTTTTTCTCCCCCCCTCTATATATTTTTATATGGTAGATTTTTATTGCGGGGGCGTACCGAACACAAGATATTCCGCTGCAGACGACTCTTTTCTGGAACATTTATCTCGATATTCTTTCCGACTTTTCTGGTTGGATGGCCAGACACAGGGGTGGGGGGAATAAGAAGGAAACGAACGAAGGGGGGTGGGAGAGATAGAATTGGAATTGGTATGCCGGCGGCATAGTGTATTCGGTTCGATGACCAGAAACATTGGATGGCAGTTAGAAATCGATATTTCCCGGAACACAACGATTGGACAAACACATCTCTTCGACCCCTAAATTCTCTCTCCCCCTTGCTTCGATTTGTTCCTACCCCAAATCTATCCCCTGATGTTTGACTGTCCCTGAACTCCCGTACAGTAACTTACTCGATGTATTCGTATTCTTCTTTTAGTGGGAGCTGTACAAAATAAATAAACTCTCAAAAACGTACATATGATAATTCATTAACTAGTTAATTACGAATTTGTAAAATATAACTGTTTTAAGTACACCCTCTCAGGAATTGAATCATGTGACTTTTGACGAAACAAGAATCCTCAAATTTTGAAAGAAAGTTATGCACTCAGAATCCTTCCTGTTCGGTCTTTTCCTGGGTCATTAGCTCATGTTTGGTTCTTATACTTATATTGTAAGGAAATGATCGAAGCTTCTTCGCCATTGCACTCTGGAGAGAGAGGTCCGTGGATCGCATCAGCTCGTCGAAAGTGTTTGAGTTTCAATTTTCAGGAAGGCAAATACTGATCATTAACTATTTGGACTGTAATTTTAAATACAGTAAAGTGCAGTTTTGCAAGGCTGTGTAGTTCTAGTCAGTGCTGTACTGAAACTGGATCCCTCCCCTGAATTATTTCTTGTAAATTCATGGCTGACAGAAATGACTTCATTTAGCCGGAATGTTATTATTAGGAGAGAGAGCATTTGTACTTCTCTGCATTTCTTTTAGGGATGAGCTTAACAGTTATTCTACAATAACGGTAGTTTTTTACTTTTGGACATGTGCCAATAACGAAGTAAATAATATTTAATCCAGCTCTTTTTTGTGATACGAGAGGAATTTTAATAGATATCGAGGAACAAGTTTATTTCATTCAAGGTCGACCGAAAGTGGGAGCAAATCGTTCTTCTGTTGCGGTCTTTTTTAGTAACATGTTAATAATTTTTTTTCATCTGTTAATTTTTTAACCTGTTCTTTTTTTTACAGTTTTTGCATTTCTGATTAAATTAAACAGCATCTATTAATTGTTTGAATAACTTATTTTATTCAATTTATATATTTTCGAGTTTGAAATACAACTTTTTTGAAGAAATAAAGAACTGTTAGTTTTAAAAATAATATCTTTAATTATCGTAAGTTGAAATAATGATATATTTTAACTGTTATTCTAATATCACACATCCCTAATTTCTTACATACAATAAACAGGCAGTGGCAGTGATTTTATTTCAAGATTGAGGGGGCAAAGGGCTAAAAGTTAGGGGCAAATGCCTCTTCTAAGGCCCCACTCTACGGGGCAATGCCCCATTTATTGAAATTTTCTTAAATTTAAAAAAAAATTAGTGACACACCTACACACTACCCCTAATCGCCTGCTACTGGAAATGAGCAGGGCTTCCTGTGTGTGTGGCCACAAAACATCACTCATATGACCCTATCTCCCCCGAAAATTAATAAAAATTAAACACATTTTCAATTAAAAAATTTACTGTTTATTTTGAAAAGAATAACCGAACCATATAAAACAGTACTACACTGTAAAAAAATTTGCTTAAAAATGAGTACATGGACGTACTCGTGTTTCTTTGAGTACAATTGCATCATAATGAGCGATGACGTATTCAAATTTAAGTAATCGACCTTTCTAGAAAATTTGCAGTGTGATTTAATATTGCAAATATCAGCTTCTGTTCAAGCCATCTTAACAAAGCGACTTGGCAAACTTAAAATATTTGTTCAGAAGATGGTTTTCCACAAAATTTGATGTCGATTGCTTAAGGCAAATTACCAAATCTCTAGGTCTAGATTTAGACAAAACCAAAACACTATTTTAGTCAATTTCACTGAAAACTTTTTTAAAAATAATAATAAATTAAAACCTAAAATATTTTATTGAAAGCTTGAACCTAAAAAAACATTACCAATTTAAAACACAAAACCAAGATCCAACCAAAACTGGAGATCAAGGCCAGTTTCGGAAGAAGTAACTATTACAATTCGTCTCAAGTATTACATCCTGCCTATATGGCATTTTCCAAAATCGCCAACTCAAATACGACAGTAACCCATCCCGAAGTATCTTCTTTAGGCCTGGGTACAAAACCCTTCGAATAATCTTTTTATTTTTCGGTTTCCTTCTCTCGATCTCTTCCATTCCTGCTTCTTTCTTGGAATCAAGTTGGCATTGCCGCTGTAGCAAGCCTCTGGAAATAGCACGAAAGAAAAGAAATCAAAAAGTTTTTCCCGATTTTCAAGAGACGCCATGGACTCCCAGGGAATATTCCCACTGAAAAAGCGAACGAAATAGAATTTCTGTCCGATGCTTCTTCTTCAACGAGTGGAGGGGATTCCATGAATAATTCATTCAATATTCCTTGGGAATCTTTTCCATTTATCCGCTTCTGTCACTTTTTTCTTTTCCAGAACGTTCTCGAGTCCGTGGATGAAATTTGTATCACGTTCAGGAAGAGGAAACAGTATTTTTTTTTTATTATTGTTGTTATTATTATTTTTTTTTATTTCGAATTCTTTCTCTGAAGGAAAGGGGGAGGGGGGGAAGCCACTGAAGGGTGGTGGCGTGACTTCTGCTGTAGATATCCAACGATCAGCTCGGCAAATCTCCAATAGACGTCGATGGGAATTCCCTCCAACTCTGAGAATCTTCACCGTCTTCTAGATTCTTTGTAAGCGTACGGGAAAAGAATGGGACAGACATGTATATATTATTATTTCTTCACCCTTTCAGAAAAATCGGAGGCCGTAAGGAAATATGAATCTAAAGGGGAGGGGGGGCTTAGCAATTTTTGACTCCAATTCGAGACGAGGAATTGGTTAGGAACCACTCATCGAAGCAAAGATTTCCAATCCAGAGATTCTTTAGGTGGGTTGTGTTCTTGTATGAGTAGAACTGGGGATTTGTTAAGAAGCTGGATGTGATTTGACAGTGGAAATTTTAATATCCACAATAATTTTTTTAAATTGGGTCTTCAATCAGCGAAGGTTGATGAATTCTCTTATTTTTTATTTGACCTTAACTTTCATTTTTATTTATGTTAAAAATCTTCAAGAATAAAGTTTCTTTTCTTACTGCAAAGAAATATAATGTTTTTTTTATTCAAGTAATGTCGTACCTGTTATTACCACATAATTGACATGAATCAATTCATGTATGTAATTATTATTTGTTTTCCTTTGAAAATTTCCTTCTTTTAAGAGTAAAGATCGTTTTTATATGCCTTTACATAATAATTTGACAACAATTTATGCAACACTATTTTGAAACTGAAGAACGCTATAATTTTACTACCAATACGGATTATAGTTATTTAATTCAAAATAATCTTTGGAAAAAATATTTTTTTCATCTACAACCAAGTGTTAAATTTCGTTTATTAAATATTTATTTAGTTAACTAAATTCCGAAATCATTTCAGAACTTTTACATTAATGAAATGCGTGAAACTTTTATGATGCAAAAACGTTAAAATGAAGTTTAAGATACAATCGCCAAAAGTAAAATTAAGGATATTTTTTCCCCTTTTGATTAGCATCATTTACTTTGGGAACAAATACTTTATTTTGATTACAATTTAAGCAATATACTTAAAGTGTATATATATATATATATATATATATATATATATATATATATATATATATATATATATATATATATATATATATATAAACTAGCCGCTACAAATTTAAGTTTGTTTATTCCATTCCAAATGTGGAGATGTGGACACCTTACTAATTTTATGTATTAGTTGTCGATATGTACACAAAGTGCTTTGAAAAGTGTCTCTCAAACGAAATCGACTTACGCAAGTGTTAAAAGCAGTGTGAAACCTTTGATCTTCAAACCTGAATGAGTCTCGGGTGAATGCAAGCGCGATCCTTTTGCAAATGTGTTGACAGAGTTGCTGCGATCAAATTTACCAACGCAAATTATCCGCGAACAAATATATGTAAATCTCCGGAATATCAAGTGCGGTACGAGAGGTGTTTAAAGCGTCGATTCGAAATATTTTGGTGTTCGACAGAATTCGATAAGTTGAAAGATGTCACAAATGCGCATTGCAAATGTGATTCTAAATAGGAGGATGTGGTGTGAAATAAATGCATTGATTATTGGGATATGTTTATTTCGCTTTAAGTGCAAGCAATTGTAAATGTTGGTTTCAACATTTATTTGAAAATCTTTATTAAAACAACCTGGATAAAGTTAGAATATCAATGTTATTACTATTATTCATAAGAACGGAATATTTATAACATTTTTAAAAAAAATGTTTTGTTTTAAAATTTTATTAAACTTAAAATAGAAAGACAAGACGAAGTTCATAATTATAAAATAAGTTAATAAAAGCGAAAGATAATAATAATTATTTAGTAAATCATGTTTTGAAGTTGTATATTCTTTGATAATTACGCTGTTAAAAATAAGTACTTAAGAATCGAATTTAATCAAAAATGATTATATTTTACTTATTTTTATCATAGCTCCGAATACAGTTTCATTTTGGAAAAAGACATGTACTCAAATATGAGCAACTGCTTAGGCTGTTCATTACATAGGCTGTTTTCATAAATCCCTTTCAATAAATTTCAATAATTACAACCAGAATTTTCCGGGAATCGAACCCAATTCGTCTACATGATGTCGTCTAATTATAATACTATATTCAGTAAAAAAAATGAGGAAAATTTTTAGTACTTTTTCCGCTTAATTATAGCTTTTAGTATACTTGCTCTGAAAAAATTTGTACTCAAAAATAAGTAATTTGTACTCATTTTTGATTAAATTCGATGCTCATCATAGCTCCAAATACATAAGTTTCATTTTTGAAACAAAAAATTACTCATAAATGAATCACCATTGAGTAAAATGAATAAAAGAGCAGTAGCTTGCCTAAATGGCTGCCTTCATAAATTACTTTCAATAAATATCAAGAATTATAACCAAGATTTACCGGGAATCGATCCCATATCCTCAGGCACCGCAGTCCAGTGTAATACCAGGGCGACGTGAAGAAGTTATAAACTGAATAAATGTTAAAAAGATGTACAAAAGAATGGAAAGTAAGATAATTGAATTGTAATAACTTAGTTTCCATTGAAGCAAGCGACATAATGTGGAAAACCATCTTCCTAACAACTATTTTAAGTTTACAGGTCGCTTATTTAAGATGGCTTGAACAGAAGTTGAAATTAGCAATGTTAAGCACTGGTCATTTTTGAGAAAGGACGATTACTTAAATTTAAGTACGTCATCGCTCATTTACAATGCAATTGTACTAAAAGAAAAACGAGAATGTTCAGGTACTCATTTTTAAGTACTTTTTTAACAGTGTATGTTTTATTTAACTGACTCATTTTCGAATACGTTCTAAGAATCTTAATGAGAATTTAGATTGGAATTTTGCATTTATGTGGTTAGTGATATTTAAGTACAAAAGATGCTAAGGACAGCTACTAGCTAGAAAGAGATCCATCTGTTATTTTCTTAAAATGTTCAAAAGGATCTTCTTAATATTCCCCTAGTATGAATACTATAGAAAAAAAATTTCTAGTTGATATGCATTCATGTTAATGTTTAACATAATACTATTTATTCCGTGTATTACCTAATGAATAATTGAATACAAACGTTTTATTTATGTTGAAGAAAACAATTAAGTTCAAATTATTATTTTTATCTGTATATGAGAAGAGTACAACATAGTAGACCAAGAAAATTTCATTCAATATATTGTAGAGCTATCTCGATATATCTACTCCTCAATGGAAAAATGATGTTATGGTTTGGAATTTTAGATACAAAATCAAGTGAACCAATACTTTTATGGTATTAATTTTAGTCTAGAATGATATATTTAAAACTAATTTTGCTTTAAATCTTAAACTTACTTTAACTGAATTATTGTTTTAGGTCATTTTATATAATAGAATTTATTTGATATTTGTTTACAAATAATTTTCAAGTTAGTTATAAAGTGCGTCACAATATTTATTAGAGTCCTTGAATGTGTGACTTAAAAAAAACTGGATATTTTTAAAAGGGGCTATTTTTTTTTTTTGTATTTCTGACTAGCACTAGTATTTCCTTGCTATTGGGTCTAAGGCAACTCATTTTGCTGAAACAAGTTTCTCTTAAATATATATCCAGTTAATTTATTTTTCAATTTATTTCAATCTATTTATAATCCTAGCTCTTAACGAATAGAAAAAAGGGCTAAAGGATTATAGATAACTCTATAAAAAAAGAATAACAAATGTTTCTGTATTTCTCATCAGATCAAAAACGGTACACATAATGGTCTCCTACGTATGCCAATGCAAAAACGCACACAGATATAAATTACAAATATATATAATTGAATTCTCCTGAAAAATGATATTTATAACTAGTTTCTATTCGCTTGAAAGTATAAATAATCAAAGTTACAAATTTATTCCGATATATATTCGCCATTAGATATACCTAATGCAAAATTTCATATAATACCAAGTTATTTAATATTCAAGCTACAACTGGAATGTTTGATTTAGAATTTAAGCAAAAATGCGAAGCACAACGATGCAAGTCATTATTAAAACCCACAAACAAAGCAGATTTATTCATCCTAACACTCTGCAAAAGCATTTTTAACTTTCCATTTTTAGTAGGATGTGACGCAATTGTAATTTTATGCTAGCACGCAAGATTAAAATTTTAACCTTTTTAAAATAAAGAACGAATATTAGCCACAGAATCATAAACGCATATCTCATTTCCATCTCATTCCCCAAAATCAGCAACAGAAACTAAAGCGTGCATCCCCAAACCCAACTCCATTCGTTAGGAGGTGGGGATAATCCAAGTGGAAACATAACACAATCAAGTTATTTGAAAACCAGCTACAGCCTAGATGTTTGCTTTAGAATTTGGCCGCGAAAGGCAACCCCCACCACAGCGGTGCAAGTCACCTCAAAAGAACAACCAGTTCTCAGTCAAAACCTATCCCGCTGCAACCACATCCACAAGACGCCTTATACCAATCTTTATCTTGGCAGCTTGAGGTGGGGACTCCCGATGAAAAATTTGCTCAACCCCGAGTTTCAACAAGGAAGAACTTAGAAGAAAAAGAAGAAGGGAAGGGGGTAGATAGGAAAAATGAGACATAAAGGTAGGTGGGGTACAGGAAGATAATACACTCCTTCCTACCTAAAACGAAACGTCAGACCTAGAAGGTAGAGTTTCCACCAATCAATGAAAGCCCTAAGAACATAGGAGCCCAAAAGCTATACTCGGCCAATCAGGAACAATGCTGGTGCCTGGAAAATCGATAGGGCCTTCTTCTGTAAACACCCATCCAGTACTTGGAAGGGAAGGGGGTGCGTTCATATGGTATGAGGACAGGCTTTGGCGACAACTCTCTGAGACGCGTTGGCGGTGTCTTGGGCTTTGTCTCCCTCGCTAACTCGCTGGGAATGATTGCTTTTGTCCTTATCATTAGCTGGTGCGGGTCGTAAAGGCTGATAATCATAATCTTCCACACGTTTTTGTTTGACATTTTCCATTTGTGGTGAGATGTGAGATAACTCGAACATCTTGTTTATAATATACACAGATAATGCATGATGGCTATTTGAATGATTGACAAAACTCCCATTTAAATTGATTATTCTAAAGCATTGGAGATTATAAAAGATTAAATATTTAATTTTTTTTTAAGTTTGAAAGTGTGGGTGGATGTAACTAAAGATACTTTTCTTATTTCTATCAAAAATATTTCTGTAACCATACATGTAGTTGAATAACTCTTTCAATGATTAAGAGTGAATTCAAATGATTATGAAGGCAGGTTTAGGCAGCAACTTTATGAGATACGTTGACGGTACATTGGGAAACCACTTATCCTTATCATTAGTTAGTGTGGATCATAAAAGCAAATGTAATTATTATCCTTCGAACTTTTTGTTTGAGATTTACCGGTTGTTTTATGTTTGTGATGAGGGCTATTGAAAATCGCTCTCTCTAGTACTTACAACAAAAATAATCAGATTATGATATTTCGATGAGTCATTAATGTAGAAAACTAGTCAGTGTTCAAAAGAGATGATTTAAATTTATCCAATTGATTAATAAAGTAATGAACATGACAATATTTTCTCTTGTTTTGGTAGATATATACCCGAAAAAAATATTTAAAAAGATTTATTATTACCTTTTTAATCAATAAAATATTAAACAAATTAAGACAACTTTAAGTTAAAAGAGCACTAATGTCAAATTTTAATGTTAATAAGTAGAAGATAACACTACAAACACATATAGATTCAAAACTTTCACGGCAAATAGTGAGACATTTACAATTCATGAATAACAATATTATTAAGTGCGCAATGCAAATGACAAACGGTGAATAATAATAAAATTATATGAAATGAGTAAAATACGTTTAAACAGAATAATAAAGATTTTTACAAAGTTTTATTTTTCTGGTAGATTCTGCTTAAAGGCTTAATTATTTTGGTACATTCTTATCTGTTTCATTTACACTCTAACTCTATTATCAGGTAAAAAAACATTACATTTCAATTTACAAACTATGTTACAAGTTGCTAAAAGAAACACAACAAAAGCTCTGAATATAGAAATTCAAATATTTTCTTTAGTCTTCAAACACTTTTATATCCCAATTTTGATGTCGTATGTATACTAATTAATGGTAAACTAGTGACAAAATAGTTTTTCTTCCCGCCTTTACATAACGCAACATTTCCTAGTCCCTAGCATAAGGCAGAATCCTAAAGAATTGCATTCCACCATCTTGCAAGATCAAAAAAAAGGGGGGGGGGGGCTCCGAAGCAGAAGAAAAACGGTTCTATCCAATCGACAATTCAAGTCCGTGGACTTCTCGCTACAGTCTTTATTAAGTTTAGACTTCCCCTCCCCTCTTTCGATTTATTTGCCGGCATACTCGAAAGGGTGCAAGACTGGCTCAAATAGAGTTTCGAATTCTGTGTTTCCGACTGAAAATGTTCGGGACGCCGAATTGAGCTGCGCTACACGTCCCGAGTTTCGATTCACGGGGGGTTCTTTTTCCGGAAAAAGACCAGGAAGAAATCAACCTGGATACTTTCCGGTAGGAATCCTGGGTTTCTTGGTGATGGGGGAGGCGAATTTCAATTTTGTACATTGGTTGGAAATGGGTTAGTGTATAAAATAGTTGATTGCAGCTGATATTTTGCATTAAAAGTACGCTGTTGAATGTATCCTTTTTATTGCATTACGTTAATCTAGAATTTTTGTTTGAGAACACCATTAAAAACTAAATTTTTCTCTGTTTCTCTATAAATTTACTTCATTTTTTTAAAGAATTATTAATAATCCTTTTCTTAGTTCTTGATGCAGTTATCATCAATAGATCTGTAACATGCAATAATTGCAGTTTGCAAGAATCTGCAATTTGCATTGCTAAACTTGGTGGATTTAAGTTATGTGTGGTTACAACCCAATTTAAAGCAATCGAAGCAATAAAACAAAATATTTTATACTTTTAAATACTTTAAATGTTTAAATCAAACTGAATATAATAGGAAAAAACAACACTTTCGTAAATTTCCAGTTATTTCTGATGAATAGATACATTGATAAAAATAGGTACTCAAAAATAAGTAAAATATACTCATTTTTGAGTACATCTGAATACATAAGTTTCATTTTTAAAAAAGACATGTACTCAAACATGAGTAAAATGAACAAAAATAACAGTTGCTTGCCTCTATGGGTTGCATATGATAGCCTAGATGGGCTGCCTTCATAAATCAATTTTAATAAATATCGGCAATTACAACAAAGACTTACCGGGAATCGAATCCAGATTCTCCGATCCTTTGGCACCGCAGTCCATTGCCTTATCCGTTGTACTACCAGGGCGACGGGAAGGAGTTATAAACAGAAGAAATGTTAAAAAGATGTGGCAAAATAATGGAAAGTAATATAATTGAGTTGTAATAACTCAGTTTCCATTTAAGCAACCGACATAAAATAATCTGGAAAACCATCTTCATTCTTCTGAACAATTATTTTAAGTTTGTCAGGTCGCTTTGTTAAGATGGCTTCCAACAAAGCTGAGATTGGCAATATTAAATCCCACTACTAATTTTTGAGAAAGTACGATTACTTAAATTTGTGTACGTCATCGCTCATTTACGATACAATTGTACTAAAAAAAAGTACTTAAAAATGAGTACCTAAACATACTCGTTTTCTTTAAACGAGTATGTTTAGGTACTCATTTTTAAGTACTTTTTTTTACAGTGTAAGAGAAGTTTATATACTTATAGCATCTTAGTTCCTCAAACAACATCATAATATTTTCATATATTATAATAATTATGAAATGGCAAGATACAATAAAAATTAATTCATATAAGTAATCCAAACTGGCAATTTTTACTAGGATAAACTAAACGAACCAGATCTCTTTTATGCAGTAAAACTCCTCACTCTCATCAATCAGTTGCGAAATGCCATTTAAAAACTAAAAATCTTTCTCTTCAAAAGTAAATAAATATATTTAACATCCTATATCCAGAAAAGCAAAACCAATTCTGCAGGTTGTAAGCTGAAATATAAACCTAAAATTAGTTTGTATTTTTTCCTGCCTCCCGACTCAAATAATGCAAATGAAAGAAAGATCCCGGTGTTTTCCTAGCATCCTTCTTTCTGGAGGCAATATTGTGTCACAGAAAATGAAGCTCCCACGTATATCCCAGGGAAAAGCGAAGGAGCATTCCCTACGAGAGCAATAGGGCCAGGGAAAATATTCAAAGCCATCGAATGGGAAAAGAAATTCTTTCCGCTTGGTATTGCAAATAGGACTTGCCACCGTTTTACTCTTCTCGAAACATCGAAATTCAATAAACGCATCATTCTTTTACGGAAGATGCTGCTGGAGGATGGGGAGCAGTTTTGGGATCAGGAAAAGAAGTTTTTCGAGTTTTTCACGCGGAATTGTTTTCTGCTGAGAGTATTATTCAAAAGTGAAGGCAGGGAGGATGCTCAGAGTTGGGAGTTATGTTGGAAGTAAACAATGTCAAATGTATGGTGTAGATAGCGCCGTTGAGAGGAGGCAGTAGGTTCATGCCAAATATAGAATACAATCCTCATTCAACTTACATTAAAGATACACTGTAAAAAAAAAGTACTTAAAATGAGTCCCTGAACTTACTAGTTTTTATTGAAGTACAATTGCATCGTAAATGAGCGATGACGTACTCAAATTTAAGTAACCGTACTCTCTAAAAAAATAAATGAGCAATGTGATTTAATATTGCTAATATCAGCTTCTGTTCAAGCCCTCTTAACAAAGCGACCTGACACACTTAAAATAGTTGTTCAGAAGATGGTTTTCCACGTTATTTGATGTCGATTCCTTAAACATAAACTGAAATATTAAAACTTAATTATCTTACTTCCCATTCTTTTGCACACGTTTTATTTTAATATTGCTTCTGTTTATAACTTCTTAATGTTGCACTGGTAGTTTAACTGATAAGGTACTGTACTGCCGTGCAGAGGATCTGGGTTCGATTCCCTGAAAGACTTGGTTGTTGATGTTTGTTGATTTCTTCACCGGTGCGCCATCTGGCGGTCTTAGTAATTAGTCATTTCTGCTATAAGGGGTGGGAAAGAACTGGGGTGGTTTTTCGAAATATCATATAGACATTGTTTTGAAGATCAAATATGCAAAATTTCTTAATCCTTAACAACAAAACAAAATCTGTAGAACTTGAAATTGAAGTGAAGTGCATTCAAACTTAACTATATTCAAAACTTAACTATCCCACTACAAAAAATCAAAATATATATAACTTTAATGTATACTTTACCGTTAAAGTATGAAAATTGTTATTTCATAGAATACCTATAGTTACTTGATAAAATAACTGATAAAGTAAATTGAACTGTAGAATACACTTGTATTGTTTAACTTAGTTATTGCATTGAATAACGATGTACACCTCCGGTAAAGTGTAAAATAACTTAGTAAATAAAGTTTTGAATTCAAAAGGCTGTAAAGTAAGAACCATTGTTCAGATATTTTTGTAATCAACGATTCTAGGTTCTCATCTAATCTGTTTGAGCAGACGATTTTGGGGCTTTTCATCCTCTCCGAGCAATTGGTTTTGTCATCTCACCTCCATTTAGGATAGTAAATTTGAGACCTTGCATCATAATAATTTTTTTCACTGGAATACAACCTAAATTAAATTCTACAATATTTTGAATAATTCAGTTAAATTGTTAATTTTACACTTTAAACTTTCTATCGATAGTTATTTAATAGAATAAATAGTTATAATAGAATAAATAGTTATAATGGAATAAATAGTTATTTAATAAAATAAATAGTTATTTAATAGAATAAATAGTTATTTAATAGAATAAAGAGTTATTACAGAATAAATAATAATAAATAGTTATTTAATGGAATAAATGATTATTTAATAGAATAAATAGTTATTTAATAGAATAAATAGTTATTTAATAGAATAAATAGTTATTTAATAGAATAAATAGTTATAATAGAATAAATAGTTATGGAATAAATAGTTATTTAATAGAATACATATCTATTTAATAGAATAAATAGTTAAATAGAATAAATAGTTATGTAATAGAATACATAGATATTTTATAAAATAAATAGTTATTTAATAGAATAAATAGTTATTTAATAGAATAAATAGTGAAATAGAATAAATAGTCATGTAATAGAATACATAGATATTTAATAAAAATAAATAGTTATTTAATAGAAAATAATTGTTACTTTATAGAAAATAATTGTTATTTAATAGAAAATAATTGTTATTTAATAGAAAATAATTGTTATTTAATAGAAAATAATTGTTATTTAATAGAAAATAATTGTTATTTAATAGAAAATAATTGTTATTTAATAGAAAATAATTGTTATTTCATTAAATAACTAGTTATTTCACAGAATAACTAGTTGAAATGTAGAATAGTTAATTTTTTGCACACTTTAACTGACTTGATCAGTTATTTCATGAAATAAATTAAGTATTCTTTGAAATAACTGAATTATACACTTTAACGGTAACATATAAGTATATACGATTCTTATGATATACAATCTACATGCAATGTAGTGTGTATAAATGTATGTATGAAAATATAATGCATATAAAAGTTTTTGTCGGCAATTTAAAAGGAATATTTTGTTGATCTAAAAAACAATACAAAAGATATTCTTTCCTTTTCTAAAAGAAAGCCTATTAATGTACAATTAAGTATAAACAATTAAAACACGTTACTTACGAGGGCAATAAACTCTAAAAATTAAATTGATATTAATATTTCATTATATTTACAACTAATCATTCATGATTAAAAATTCAATGCAATACTGTAATAAAATTAATATAAAAATAAGTATTATTAAGAACTAGTTCTGTTTATCAGTTAATATAACCTTTCTTATTAAAAAAAATATTAAGGCACACGGTATATTCTATTCAGCAGTTTTGCTATTCAGGAAAAGTACAACCAAACTGTTTAACATTAGCAATAAAACTGACAGTTAAATACTTATTTGGTTCATATTTGGTAAATATTTGGTTTTCACATAGAGTTATTTATAGAACCATACGTCAACAATAAAAATAGTTAACAGAACGTAAAAGTAAGAGGTTTGGTAATGTGACTCTCCGTTAAACACACACCATATAAATATATGGTAAGATATGATAAGATTATTCATAAAATAGTTGGTATGACTTAAAAAGTCAAACATTTGTATGTTTTACCTGATATTGAGCTAAAAACATAAAGAATTTCAGAGAGTCCTAATTCCACATTTAAAGTTACATATTAAATATTAAATTAATTTTATTTTCTCATACATATATTCATAAATATTATCTTAATGCACATGTTGGGTATTTTCGATTATGTGTAATTCTGCATTCCTTATTAGTTTAAAACTTGCGCATCAACCAAAACTTGAGCGAATTTTGAAAAAGCCACACATCTACATTTATTTGGTTGGAGTTTGAATATTTTGATTTTCTAATAAACATATATTATATTGTATTCTGGTGGACGTTAAGCAAAGTACAACTACATTCCGTTTTAAAAGATAAGCAAAGAATTAAATGAAAAAAATGGATTTGTCGATTTCATACATAACATTTCCACTTGCTTGAGCAATTTTGTGATTTCTTAATCTAGGGCAATGCTTAGAAAAGATAAGCAACAGCCACATTTGACACAATTCGTTTGAAACTGTAAAAAAATTACGTGAAAATATTGTATACTAACTGTTTTAGTATACTAATAAAACACAATTTATCAATGTACAATCGAAAGAGATTTTGACAGATGATTCACTATATGAAATTCTCGGAAAAGTTGAATAAGGCAATAGAAAGTTTACACATGATCACATTCGTTATTTGGTACGCCATACAATATATTTTTAAATGAAAGGATTAGATAATTTCTTGTGCCACATATATACCCCATTAATACATTAATAGTTTCTCATTTAAGCCGTTTTTGATTTTATGTCCGTTCATGAAAACATTTAAAGAGAATATTGAGCAAGAATGTGGTAAGTAAAGACACTTTAAATATAGACCACTCTCATAATATTAAAATATGAACCAATATCTCAAGACTATATTAAAATATGGACCACTATCTTAAAATTATATTAAAATATGGACCATTATCTCAAAATTATATTAAGATAAGGACCACTTTGCAAAAAAATATATTAAAATATGTATCCGTACTGAGTACAATATCGCCGTTTTTGGTGGTACGTTTTACAACGCTTTGACAAAATATAGAACAGTGAGAAGTCATGTGGAGGCAGCAATCTTCTTGAGGGCTATACAAGTATAGGATTGGTCCATTTCTAATTATATAAATGCACACTCACTTGAGTACTATTGAGTTCCTGTTCTTTAGGGTATTCTGCAAGAACAGTAAACCACGTGATAAGGTATTCCGATACTGGGGAAGTTGAATGGAGAATGGATTGGCCAGCTTGATCTCGATAGATTTTTTTAATGCCAAAGGGCACCAAGGGCCACGCGATGGACATTTATGGAGCCAACTGCAAGCATCTCCTTATCCTTTGACGATCTGTAGAGATCTGACAAAAGCCCCAGCTCTTTCGCAGCGAATCGCTGCCAAACGCGAAGAGAGCCGCTCATCTTGGTACATATTTGGTCTTGAAATATTTACATATTTGTTCAAAGATAATTTGTAAGGTTGGCAGATTGTGGGTAAATATATTTCATATGCAAACAGTCCGGAATTGTCATTATGTTGCGGCGCCTGGATTCCAGTGCAAACACTGACAATCTTCGAGCAATATTTGGTTTAGAAATAAAAGAGATAATTTTGCCTTGGCGAAGAAAGAAAACACGCATAACCACGCGCTTTCCCCCCACACTCACGCACCCTGCCTGTCCAATCAGATCCTGGGAGTTAGGTAAACTTTGGATACTGTGGGATTAAACAAACTCTCCTGCGGGCTTGGGGGCAATTGTTGAAATAAAAGAGTGGGAGATACAAATGCTCGCAACTAGGGCTCTCCAAAACAAACTTTTTACCACTAAGTAGACTGTCGAAGAACTCCCATTTTTATAAAGAGAGATAGAGAGGAAATGATAATAAATAATAGAAAAAAATGGAATAAGGCAGCGATATGGATGGAATGGTAAAAAAAAAAAATCTCTTTTTTTTTATTACACACATATATCTATATATACAAACTCTTGTTTCTTAAATGTCATAAAAAAGCGTCAAAAGAAAAGTAAATAGTGGTGTTTGTCTACCAAATAGCTTTACCAGGGTTTCCATAAGCTCTGGAGATAAACGAATCTTGGAGAAAGAATTTGTCAAATACAGGGGAAGCCTCTTATTTTTGGAAGATTGTGTTGAGCAGGGGGGGGGGGGGATATGAAAGTGTGAGGAGGGGGGAGGGGTAGAAAGTTGTTGGAAACAGGTCTCAATCAATAGTGAGTAAAATAAAACGTTTCGTTTTTATTAATCATTGGGAATTAGCATTGGCCATATTTGACTTGAAATGGAGGGGGGAGGGTATTTTCTAAGAAATTAAAAGTGCCGTTTTTTCAATGAAGCACTTTATAGTTTATTTTTTTAGAAAACGCATTTTATGTTTATTAATAATAAGAAAAATATTAATATTGTGCGTTTTTTATTTTATTTCGACTTCTTTTCTTGCTTAATTGTCTCGTGAAAAAAAAATAATAATATAAAGCAAATACAAGAGTTCTTATTTCTTCCTTATTTGTTCCTTTTCCCAAAGAAATAATTCTTTAAATGACATTTGAGCATCTCCTAACCAGCCAAATGCTCGACTGAGTTTCTTCTTATTCGAAAATATGGTAATTGTATTGTATTACAGCCAATGAAAAATTCTCCTCAGGAAATTTTCGGGAAGCCAGTTATGTTTATTTCATTAGCTCGCGAATTTCATCCCTCTTTTCAATCGGGATTTCATACATTCTTTCATCCCCTATATTTATCATTCAAGATGGCGCAGAAGAAAGGAATAATTACAACATTGATGAAATAAGTGTTTCTCTTTGTATCGCGACACAGAAAAAGAAGATCTGTTGATCTAAATGAAGAGTATATTTAATGAGTGAGTAGCCTGGGTCCTTGGGAATTGCTTTTTGTGTCAGACTCACATTGAAATGTGAGCCGTGTGAAGGCGAAAACAGATGTTGTTGTAATGAAAGAGTAAAAAATAAACATCGCCTCTTTCCAGGTAATTAATTGTAATAAATAATGCATGAACATTGAATAAGCCTCTCTTATCCCTAACGTGATAAACAAACGAAATAAATTTATTTATTCTTTAATGATTCAGGCCCAATTAGCGAGTGAGCTGGGTGTTTTTTTTTAAGATGAAGCTTATCTTTTAATGGCATAGAGTTAATGAAATTACTTTTAACTTATTTATTAGGATATCGAGTAAAAGAAATTTGAAATGTGTTGAGTACTTTTTAATAGATGAGTGAATTATTTGTAGGTGTTTTGCGTCAAAGGGATTTTTGATTAAAAGCGTTGATTTGTTGTGAGCAGGTATTTCTTTTTGTTCGTAGAAAAAGCGTCAATATCGAATTAGCTATTTGAATTGGAATTAATAACATTTAAAAATGACGAAGCATTTATGTAATGAAATGCTCTACTAAATTAACTGTTAATATTTAAAAGAAATGGCTATAAACACGAAAGTGTTATTTTCAGCTTTTTAATTATTATAATATAACTATACTTTAGCAATCAGTAACTCCTGACTATATCTAGCAAAACTTTTAAAAAATAGTTTTAACCCGCGAGAGTAATTTTTGTGCAATTTTTTTTGCATTGTAAATTGCTCTAGCATTTGCTGTAACATGTTGTAGGCCCCAAGGTATTCTCCTGTGTTATTAAATATGTCACTAATTTAATACAGTATTTAATTTCGAACCTTTAACCTAGATATTTAGAATAGTGTTGATATTTAAGCTTCAAAACTAAATTTGATTATAAAGGGCTTTAACTACACTGTAAAAAAATACTTAAAAATAAGTACCTGAACCTATTCGATTTTCTTTGAATACAATTACATTGATCACGTAATTAAATTTAAGTAACCGTACTTTCTCAAAAATGAGTAGTGTGATTTAATATTGCTAATCTCAGCTTCTGTTCATGTCATCTTAACAAAGCGACCTGACAAACTTAAAATAGTTGTTCAGAAGATGGTTTTCATCACCATTTGATATCTATTGCTTAAATGGAAGCTGAGTTATTACAACTCAATTATCTTATATCAATCAATTATTGTCGATATCTATTTAAAGTAATTTATGAAGGTAGCTTATGTGAGATATAGCATCTGCTCTTTTTATCCATTTTTACCCATTGTACTATTCGGAGCCCATCAAATGTACTCAAAAATGAGTATATTATACTTATTTTTGAGTATCTATTTTTAACAGTATACTAATTAGTGGCAAATTTGTATCATAACTAGCTTCAATAACCAACCGACATCAGTGATAAATTTAATTTTAACTGGTTAAATGGGTATTTGGGATTACAATTGGGTTTAATTTCTAATTTTAATTATAACGTAAATCAGTGGCTAATTTTGATTTTAATCGAATTCCATGACTAATTTATTTTATAACTGCTTTCGAATAATATATTTTTTTATTATAATTGAATTTAGGGCTTTATCTTAATTTTGACTATATAGATTCAGTGGAAAATTATTATTGAAACTGGATTCAGTGCTAATTATGATTATAAGTGGGCTTAGTGGCTAATTTTGAATATAACAAGATTCAATGACACATTTTGAATTATCTAGATTCAATGACAAACTTCAAGGTTCAAGAAGGATATACTTACAACCTCTGCATGCTCGTGATGGACATTTGTAAAAATTTAATTAGCTATATAAAAGTACTTTTAGATAAACTAATGACATTTGGTTGAAATTATTTTTACATCATTTATTTTTTTTAGGAAATTACTACTTTTTTTAGGGAACTTATTAATTTTTTAGGGAACTTATTAATTTTTTTAGGGACCTTATTAATTTTTTAGGAAACTTATTAATTTTTTAGGGCAATTATTAACTTTTTTAGGGAACTTAATAATTTTTTAGGGAACTTATTAATTTTTTGGGGGAAATTACTAATTTTTTAGGGAAATTACTAATTTTTTAGGGAAATTACTAATTTTTTAGGGAACTTATTAATTTTTTGGGGGAAATTACTAATTTTTTAGGGAACTTATTAATTTTTTAGGGAATACTGACGGTTAAAAACACTACAATATCGCTCTCTTGTTCCATTAAGCCGCTTGATACATTTCTATCAAACAATGTAGTAAATAAAAAAAGATCAAATTAAGGCTCAGTAGATTTCTACCTCTAGTATTATTTGATAAAAAAATTCCGGTATATGACGCTTCTGGAAAGTCGTTTGATTTTAGCAAGTTGAGGTCTCGCGGCGTTATTTGTCTGAAATGCGTCTCCTTTGTGTGATAAGGGAAGGTTATCAGGTTAAAAACTTTTCTTTTTCCGGAGATAAGAATTTACCACTCTCATTATCTCCCTGGAAATGTTTGCATTAAAAGGCCCACTCCTTAAATACTTTATCAGAAAAGTAGAACGCAGATAGACCGGGAATGTTTCGCAATATCCTCAGGATTATGAAGTGTGCGCTATGGGTTATCCGAATGCAGATAACTTCTGACGGTGGGACGGGATCATTAGAAGGTACTTATTGGATAAAGGCGACAGATGTTTGCAACTTATTGTATTTAGATTTAGAGACCTATCAAAAGAAAATTCAATAACTCTAAAAACTGGTCAAATTGACCATTATTCCCTTACAATTTCTCTGAACACTAAAATAAAATTGGGTAGAAGAACTAAAATTTAACGTTGTTGATCTTTTGGTCATTCTGAGTTAGTTAAAGTAAGCATTAATCAATATAGACTGGATAGATTTTTGCTCTATAGTATTAATCATCTAGGTTGGTATTGTCACCGCGGTAAAATTGGATTCACTTATATTTTCCTTTTGACTGACTTCCAACATGTCCAACATTTCTCTTTAGTAGAAAGGGCACTTAAAGTAAAAACGTAGATATATAATATAAAGACATGGTATATTTAATTTCAAATGCGATATATTATTATATACATTTCATACTAAATATAATCTTGGAAAAAATGTGAACAATTTATCATACAAATTGAGAAAAATTAAAATACATGTTACCCAAAAATAAAAAGGAACGCTTCAATTGACAATATAGTGTAAAAAGAATAGTATACTCTCTAAATGTAAAGGGACGCTTCAATTGACAATATAAAAATATAGTATACTCTCTAAATGTATATTAACATTTTATTCGGTGTGTTTATTTTTGGTGTGTGTCGACTACTTTGGTCCTTACTAATCCATCGAATTAAGCTTAGTAAATAGGAGAACTTTACTGAATTTAAATTTTAAATATTGAGTTACTATTATTAAATTGTTATTAATTGAATTATTAATTTGTTATTAAATGAAGGGATTTGGGGGGACGGGGGTTGCTCCGTGGATGAACAATGAGTATTAAGATATCGTGAAAAGGAATAACATAATTAGTAAAAACATTTTATGAAATGGACATCACATATTTTTATGGTTTTTTTTAAAGGTTTTATATATATTTTTAATTTTGTTTTATATTTAATTTTATACACAAGCAAAAGGCATAAGTGTGACTGATTTTTTTAGCTTGTGTAGTTCAATTTTTTTTAACACATTCAGAGCATCCCTCTCCCCTCCTCTCCCTAACCGTGACTTCTCAGTCCTCCAATATATATACGGGAACAAATCATCTCTGGGGCCGTGATTCAATGTTGACAGAGACCTCACTTTGTCGGATAAACGCCCTTCCCGCCCCCTCAACAAGCCCCCCCCCCTCAACATCCCACGGACACAGGGCGCCCCCCTTATCCCAGGAGAGTGAAACAGCAGGCCGGCGTAGGAATCCCTCTCTTCACAAGATGAGGATGCTGCTGCTCCCCATCTTCCCAAAAAGAGGACCGAGAGCAGCCAGCAACCCCCGGCCTGATTCGCTTCACCATCTGGTGTTGTCCACGCGATTGGAGGGCTTGGGAGAGAAGAAGGGGGGAGGGGGGGTCAAACCCCTACAGAATTCGTTCTCAAAGACCGCTACATGATGAAATTTTAATCGAGTTCGACCACTGTACTTGGGTTAGAGAGGGACTTCATTTTGAGAGGGGCGTTTCTATTCGCTTTGTAGTTTTTTTTTTGTGTCGTCGAGAGAGTAGTTTTTTTTTAAGTGAATGGGGCGAATTGGGTTTTGGAGTATTTTTAATTAATTTTTTTTGTTTGGGGGATTTTCGACGGAATGGAGATGTGTTGCGGATAAGGTTTTTTTTGTTTCTTGGGTTTTTGTTTAAGTGATTTTATATAGCAACATTACATTATTTAAGTTGTTTAAGGATTTGTGATATTTTATATGGGCGTGAAACAGATTATTGCCATGAAAATTAACTCGAAATATTTTTGTTAATAGTGCTATGTAGTTGATATTTAAAAATGGCGCACAATATATATATATATATATATATATATGTATATATCATCAATGGACTTCAAGTGATTATGTACAGTAGACCTCAGATCAGTAGCTACAGTAGATCTATCGATTGGGTCGTGTATTTGACCAATCAACACGTTCCAAATTCAACTGCGACTAACTGCTTTTTAAACATCATGGATGATAATTTTAGACATGTCTTTCTACATTTATTTTCACATTTTAATAATAATTAATTTTTATTTTATATTAACTTGCAATCCTATTTAACATTTTTTTGTATTTATGTTTGATATATATAAATGAGGCTTCTCAATATAAATAAAATTGTATTATTTTAAAAATCTCTAAATAGTATTGTTTTACAGACTGGTCTAATAAGCTCCGGTTGCCCAGGATGATGCAATTTTCTATTTGTGTAGCACTTTCTAAATATTTTTTTTTCATTCTTCTTTTTAAAATTAAATTTTACTTTTTACAATAACCAGATAATCACAATTTTGTAAGTAAAACTTCTTTAGCGAGACTAATGAATCTGAATGACCTTGACACGGAAATCAAATATAAAACTCAAGTATTGAGTAGCGCATGCGTACAAGTCAACCCCAAGTTTAAGTCGGTCCCGACGAGTCAGCTTTTGTGTGTTGCGTCTTTTCTACGGTTTATTATTTAAAATAACACGTTAATAAAGACGAAAGAAGTTTCACTTTAACCTTGTGCTTATGTAGGTGAGACACACTGGGTTTTGCTGTGTTTTTTTATTTACAGGTATTACCACTAAAGAGGTAAACATTTAAACAGTAAACATTGTGTTCCCACTCCCCTCTATGTATACTAGCTAATTTATTTTCAATTAACTAAAAAATTAACACTAACATAATGTTCATTAGGACTTATTTGAATTGGAAGATGTAAAAAGGGGATCTGTTACATAGACTTACTGTAACACATATCCCATCTTTTACATCCTTCAAATTCATTTGTTAAATACGAATTTTAAAACTTTAGAATATTTTCTGAGATCTTGATATTATAGTTTGATCTTTTATTTTCTCTTCTCCAATTTATTAATGTGATTAATTGTGAAAAATTTGAATACAAATATTAAAAAAGTTTTCTATAGCGTAGACATAATATATAAAATATTTAGTATTTGTTATTTATGATTTACATACTTTATATTTGATTCTTATATATATATTTATTTAAACAAAAGGATTTTATAAAATAACTGTATTATATTAAAACCATATCTTAATATCGAATTGTTGGTAAAAAATTCAAGTTAAAATAAATCAAAATTACACATAATATTTTTTTAAAATAAATATTAATATTTTAACTATATAGTTACATTATTTAAATTTTGCTTTATATTTTAACATTTATTAACTTTACGTTAAAATGAATAAATGCATATAAATTAAAATTTATTTTTGAAACATTTTTAAGAATTTGAGATCCTAAGGGAATATAAAATATATATCCGATTATATATTTTTTACTTTCGGAAAAAATCCTTCCATCGCCATTTAAAGAAATTGAAATGAACTTTGATTTAGATTGAACAAAGTTGAGCGTGTATAAACTGCTAAGCAAATATATTTGAGCTTGTTTACTTTGAAGAAAGTTTTACTTCCGAAAAAAAATCTTTTCAACAGAAAGTCTAAGATTTTCTCAAAATAAAAAATGCTATACGAATGGCATATTTTTTAGCGCCAATATATTTTTATCCGTTTAATTCTATTTTAAAATTTCTTGAGCATTGCGATTTTAGAATTTATTCCGCTACTCTGAGAATTTCCTCATTTGCCCAAGTAAAATCTAACGAAGTATTTCAAACTCAAGTACGAGAAATGCATTACATTAATTTGATGTCGGTAGACGGATAAAGTTGTTATTTTAAGAAAGCTTTCTTGAAAGCATTTATTTTTATTGCTTTACCTGATACTCTATTTCAAAAATGAACTTGAAGTAGGTTTTATATATTTAGAAGATATTTTTACACAGTGTACTGTTATTTTTTTACATAGGTAACTCAAATTTGACGAAAGCATTTTGAAATATTTCTAGTAATAATTTCTATACGAGGGGACAACCTAAGTTGAGCTTAAAGCAATTGAATATTTATACATATCATAGCTTCCGCTTGAGGTTCAACTTTGGTTGTCCTCGAGAATAGTAATAGCATTGTTTTTATAATTAATGTTTTTTCGCCAAAAGTAACAAAATACTTCCCCCAGTTTTTGCATTATTTACAAAATGTCAAATGTTTTAGGATATTTGACGAAATTTATTTTGACGAAAAAATTAATTGAAACATTTTTTTAAAGACAATTTCGCCAAACTATCATTATTTTTAATAGGGGATATGTGAGTAACTACTGTTGGCTAACTACATTAAAAGAAGTGACTGCTGTTAATCTATTTGCAAATGAGGATAAATAATTGTTTTTAAAATCCACTGACGCTCACGCAATTGAAGGGTTTGCTGCAAAAATGATGTAGCTCCAACCTAAGGGAATTTGGAGTTACATGTACTATCTTGAGGTAAAAAAAAATTCTTCGTTTGGTGCCAGAAAGATGTAGCTCCAATCGTTAGTTCTCGCGTTACTCAATAGATGACAACGCAACAGATGAGCCGGACGTTACAAAGAAGGAGTGTGATGATTAAAAATGTAATTTTCTGTTTTTAAAGCCAAGTTATATGCTATATTTCAATTGAAGTTTTCTTTAAATAAAATAATATTATAATAAATTGTATTTTTTTTTTTAAATATTTTTCATATAGGTAGACAGAGCATCTGATTGGTTGCAAGAAACAGGTAGCTCCAACAATCCAACATGTGCCACGTCATCTGGAAGATATATTTTTGTGAAAATATTGTCATAATATGTAGGAACAATTAAGGAGATTGATCAAAAAGAATATATTTACACAACTTAGAATTTTGAATTTTCAAAGATTTTTTACGGCTTTCTGCAAACTTGAATAATTGGAGCTACCTCCTTTTTACAGCAAACCCCTCAATTGTAAATTTATTTTGAATGTTTAATATTTTTTCTTAGGCATTCACTTATAAATTTTTACAGAAATTTTGTTTCATTGTAAAGAGGTCGCTTTTAAATTATACAAAAAAAAATTAAACTAAAAAAAGTATTCTAAAATTGAATATTTTTATAATTTTAAAAACTGGATGTATTGATGGAAAAACTGGAAATACCTGGGCGTGATATAACGTCCAGAGTTTTCCAAAGTTTCAGAGGATTAACTAATGTATCTTTACCGAAAAATTCTCATTTTAATGCCCGGTAACTGATTCTGTTAAAAGATGTTTGTAGAAACCCACGTAGTCAATTACATTGTGATGTAATACATTGTTGGACGATGCTTGTTTGGCAGTATTACATTTAGTTGTAGTGGCATAATGAAACTTTATTTTTGCCAACTACTTTGCTCATATTTTTAACTAGTCGTTTAGCTTTAAGAGCAACAAAGTAGTTAAAGCACAGTAAAAAGGACGGTTGCGTGTAGTTAAACAACCAAACAATGCCGATCGCCCAAAAATTTGTGACCAATCTGTTTTAATATAGTTATTGGTATGTACATTTGAAAATGGCCATGGATTTTATTATTTATATTTATTTCTTGTGGTTGTCAATAAATAGATAAAGTTGTAAAATATTTTGATATCTAAGTATAAGGAATTAAAATTGTAAGTAATTAGAGTTATGAAAGGGAAAAGGGGTTTTGTTGTAGGTCCCAAATATTGGTACCTAAACACCATAAAAAATTTCAATATTAATGAATTTATTATTGTATAATATAACCTTTTCTATAGTCAATAATATTTTTCTTTTATCAATAGAAATGAAAAACAAACATTCTATGTGCAAGAAGAATGACAATAAATCCAGAAATGAAAGTGTTGCCAAAGAACAAAATATATTCAAATTATTTGGAGTTAACTATTGTGTAAGATAAAAACTCGTCTTATAGAACATTGCGTTAAGAATATTAAAATACAAATGCAACGTTAAAATACGCAATAAAAATCCGTATAATCCGGACATGTTTCGGGAGATACATTCCGCTTGTGTTTCCCGCTTGTTGGCACACAATAGTTAACTCTAACCGATTGTAATAGTTTTTTAGTTTTTTGGTCTTTGGAAACATTTTAGATTGCTTGGGTTTATTTATATTTCATTACACACAGACTTCGCATTTTCCGCTGATGAAGGGTGATGTATCTCCCGAAACATGTCCGGATTATACGGATTTTTATTGCGTATTTTAAGGTTGAATTTGTATTTTAATATTAACTATTGTGTGCCAGAAAGCGGGAAAATTGGAACAGCTAAGGTTTCATTAACTAACAAATTAATATTACTAAAAATGTGAACCGCCTCCAGGAAGTCAAGATCGACTGAAGATTTGGGTTTTTAAATTAATTGTTGGTGGTTAGAAAAATTAAATATGTGATTATGTTCCCAAAAGTGCCTTGTAAGGAAATACTTTTTTTTATTTCATGTTTGAAGGTATGTTTTGGCTTGAAGTTATTTGATGCAAAATTTTAATCCACTGTTGATTTGACCAATGTACGACATTCCACATTGACAGGTTATCAATGGGGACTCTTTAAGTTGTGTGAAAGGGATTTTTCCATGAACTCTTGGGAGCATAATCTTATATTTAATTTTTCTAACCCACATTTAATTTAAAAGGAGGCGTTTCACATTTTTAGCAACATTTGTTAGATAATGAAACCTTTGCCGTTTCATTTTTTGTCCCGCTTTCTGGCACATAATAGAATTTTTTTATTCGTAACACTATGTTCCTTTTGACGAGTTTTTATAGTAATGAGTCGTTTACAAAATTTTGAATGGCAGTTTTAAATTAGTAAATAAAAAATAATCTCTTCTCTTCCAGTGTCGCATGTGATGGATGTCGTAACCCATATTTATCGTTACATTTAATGACTACTAACTAATTTTCAGTCTCTTTAGTTATTAGCTATTTTGAATGCCAAAATATCCTTCAAGATGGTGTGGCGGCTGGTTCTACACATACCTCTTGACGTTCCCGGTGGCCTGGTTGGCTACGTGTCCTTGTGTAATGGACTAGAACAACTACTTATGCAAATCGTAATTCTGTCTATCTGTAACCGTAAACCAACTATACCTATTTATTGTGTATTTTTGTAATGATCGATTTTCTAAAATCTCTTATCATTTTGCTGTCAACAACTGTACTTATCTACCTTATTGTTTAGTTGAGTTTGTTTTTATTAAATTAATGTTTTATTAAAGTAAATCTCATTATTGTTTCTGCACAAGCAACACCACCCTTTACGTTGGAACCTTTTTTAACAGTAATCTGTCCTCAATTATGGGTAGTCTTAAAATGGATTCAATGGAGTGATTTTAATATTTTACAGTCGAAAGATGATAATACTAATTTATCAAGTGAATACATTTATATTCAGAGGCTAGTGATTCAAGAGACGATATTATTAACTCAGTAAAAGTGCGTCTATAAAATAAAATAGTATGGTCTGAGATTTTGATAGAAATCCTGGAATTTAGGTAAATTTAAATCCGATAACTTAATTTATTTTCTGATGTACTTTTGTTAATTATTCTTATAAAGTATTAATTATTCTTTGAGATATATATTTTCAGATACCTCAGAACAATTGATTTGAAAATTATTAGAACACAGAGCATTTTATGAAATTTAAAAGTGGAGTTTGGAGATCAGTGAATCACTTGTATGACCCTCTGTGTGCCAAACAAAAAAAAATTTTCAGACAAAAAAAAGTCTGACATTTTAGAATTCAGGATAGGATATACATTCCGTTTCAAGAATAAAAATGAATGCCTTTTTCGGAACGGAAATTTGAAAAAAGACAAAAAAATTATTATTTTTGTAAAGGATTAATTATTCTGTGATAGATATATTTTCAGATACCTCAAAACAATTGATTTGAAAATTATTGGAACACAGAGCATTTTATGAAATTTAAAAGTGGAGGCTGGAGATCAGTGAATCACTTGTATGACCCTCTGTGTGCCAAGCAAAAAAAAATGTTTCAGACAAAAAAAAAGTCTGACATTTTAGAATTCAGGATAGGACATACATTCCGTTTCAAGAATAAAAATGAATGCCTTTTTCGGAACGGAAATTTGAAAAAAAGACAAAAAAAAAAACTACTCTAAGAAAGGGTTAAGGCGTTAAAAAAAATGAGGAGTGATGTCTTTCCTTTCGACGCTTTATTAGTCAAATTTATACATAACCTCTTTGCATGTGAAACTTTAATGAATTTTGCTTACATTATTTTTTATTTAAATTATAACACACAAGATAAATCGCGCACTTTTATATCCCTATTCTCACACCAAAAGAAAGAGCCAACTTTTCTTCTTTACTCTGTGAACGACTCTTTTGTGTCCAAGCTGATAACGCTACTCACCTCACGGCAACTCTCGGGGGCAAGAAGCAAGGGGGGAAAAAAGCAACACCATCCCGCTAGTTGGGGGAAGTTTTTGTTTCAGAGTTGATTTCCAAGACCGGGTATCGAACAAGCCCCCTCCCGAATTGCCAAGACGGTCTAATGGAAGGCACACCTCTCCCGTTTCCATGGCGACGGGCGAGATTTCATCCCTCCGCTCCGTTGCCGTGCCAACCAGGCGGGCAAATATTTGCCATGCCTATCTTGGGCTGAACGGGATTACAGGGGATGGAGGCTCTCTCTCTTAGCCTTTGTCTGTTAGCTGTCGACAAGGGAACCTGGCGAAAGGGTTCTCTCAACCCCCTCCCCCCCCCACACACACCAGCGCTTCATCACTTAGTGGCTCAGCCCCCACTCCTGTCAACTTTTCGAATTTCAATCACCACTTTATTCAACTCTTCTTTTCTTCTTCTTCTTCTTCTTCTTCTCTCGCTTTTATCTCAGGCCTTCTTCACTCTTTTTTTTGTAGCTTCTATGATTCTTTTTTTCTTTCTTTTTTTTTCTTTTTATCCCCCCCCCCCCCCCCCCCCCCCTACAGGCAACTGATTTGCAAACTCGCGAATTCGTTTTCATAAAGAATCAACGCTTTGTTTAGAAAGAGAAGGAGGTGAACACCTTCTTATTTTCTCCTCCTCATGAGTCCTTTTTATTGTTTTTTGTTTCTTCTTTCTTTTTTTTTTGTCCCGCTTACTTACACGTGTTCGTCGTGTGACGCCCCCCCCCCCCCCCCTCCATCGGAAAAGAGAATTAAATGTGGGAATTTAATAACAGATTTGATTCGATTGATTACATATGGATTAAAATGAAATAAAATTTTACTCTCGTAGATTATTTCTAGAGGATGGGTCGTTTTTATTTTGTCTTTGTCGAGGGAAACACTTGAGGAATTTGTCTTTTTTATTTTCACTGTTAACTTACGCGTCCCAACAAAATTAATTGTGCCTCTGAAGATGAACACTCAAAATAATGAAATCATCAAGCGGAGAATGAGGGACGCTTAGGATCTAGGTTAAAAAATTATCAATGTCTGAAAACATAATTTGAATGATGTCTACCACTTATTTAAAAAAACTAACCTAATTACATATTTGAATTGTGTCTATTATGAAATTTATATTATTTTGAAATATATTACATATAAGAAAAATAGCATTTAAGAGTGTCTTTTTAGATATTAGCTCCTTTTTATTCAATTACAAAACTAAAGGACTACAATAATGTGGGGATGTATTAAACTCTTGAAAATGACAAAACTTAAGGACTAAGAACAGTTTGAACATTGAATAAAATTATAATAATATAACTTAAAACTCACTGATTTGGTTCTAATGTTATTAGTATTTCATGTTTATTTGAGTTTCATGCTCGTCTATTTATAAACCTAACCTTAAATTCCAGCATCAAATTAAGGAACTATAATTATTTTCTTATAAATTATATTGCAAAAATTTAATTCAGTTTCAAAGATGAGTTTCAATTTCGTCTATTTATAAACCTAACCTTAAATTCCAGCATCAAATTAAGGAACTATAATTATTTTCTTATAAATTATATTGCAAAAATTTAATTCAGTTTCAAAGATGAGTTTCAATTTCGTCTATTTATAAACCTAACCTTAAATTGCAGCATCAAATTAAGGAACTATAATTATTTTCTTATAAATTATATTGCAAAACTTTAAGTCAGTTTCAAAGATGAGTTTCAATTTCGTCTATTTATAAACCTAACCTTAAATTGCAGCATCAAATTAAGGAACTATAATTATTTTCTTATAAATTATATTGCAAAACTTTAAGTCAGTTTCAAAGATGAGTTTCAATTTCGTCTATTTATAAACCTAACCTTTAATTGCGGCATCAAATTAAGGAACTATAATAATTTTCTTATAAATTATATTGCAAAAATTTAAGTCAGTTTCAAAGATGAGTTTCATGTTCGTCTATTTATAAACCTAACCTTTAATTGCAGCATCAAATTCAGGAACTATAATTATTTTTGTATAAATTATATTTCAAAAGTTTAAGTCAGTTTCAAAGATTCTTTTGCTGTATTTTAGTACTTCATGATTTACTAAAATTAAATTAGGCTTTAAATAGAATCCTGATAGTAAATGGTTTTGAGTAACTTCTGTGGTTTACTTCTTTGGCAGTTATCACTCAATTGATAGGAGGAAGATAAAACAGAAATAATTGTATAAAATGTTTTAGTATCAAAATAATTATATCAGGCAAATTAACTTTAATATTCAGATTGCCTGTGAATTCACATCACGTTCTTTTACATTTATTGAATCAATAAAATAAACATAACGATGTGAAATGTGAGTTTAAATTGATGTGAGATGAATTCCTGTTGAATTTGTTGAACTTCGTAAGTAAATCATATAAATTAATTCTCTAGTATAGCCTTATTTTACGCCTCTTACACTGAACGAATTTTTATAAGTGTGGTACGAAAAGAAAGAGAATTTCTCATATCACTGACTAATCGTACGTACATCTTATAAATATAAACTGAAATTTCTCGCTACGGGTTCCCCAGAAACGAGGAGCCAAACTGCTAGTATTAATATATTTTATGAAATGACTTCTATACAATATTTACTACATAAATGAATAATACCTTTCTTGATCTTAGTTTAATATTTTCATTGTGTAGTATTACTAAATTTTTTTCTACTTTCTAGGAAAAGAACACTAGCATTCAAGTATTCAAGAAAACAAGACATTAAAATATGAAGAAGAATAACACCTATTTTATATTTTATAACTTATTTTACTTTTGTGTATGCATTCGTAAAAATACAGTATCGGTTTAGAGTATATTTACAGAACACACACTTTTAATTTTTATAAAGTAAAACTAGGCCTTACTTTTTTAACTCTTTTTCTACCAGTTGTATCTCAATAAAACAGTCTAGTTATAAATTTGTAGAATGAGACCCATCCTACAAATGTGGTTTCCATGGTAACAACATGTGAGAATAGGATGCGAAGATAGCAATCTGTTGGTGCATAGAAAATTTTAGGTTAATTTGTAAATAACAGTGACAATTTCAAGAGTCATTCTCTCAGAGAATTGTGGAAATAATTTTTTTTTTGTTTTTGTGATTTTTGTTAAAATCTGTCAATATTTAATTTTTTTTCTAATAAAGTAAAATTTTTTAGTCTTAATTAATTCTGATGGTCCAAAATAAATATTGGATTGCTTCATTGATCCTTTATGCCGCTCCAGTGATTCTTTTAATTTTCTAAATGAGTGATCCACAAGTCCTCTAAAAATTTTAGTGTCATATTTAGATGAGTTGAAAACACAATTTAAAAGATTTTTTTTACAACAAATAAAAACTTGGGGCTGAAAGAGTTAAAAGATTAATGCCTTTACTTCAAAACCAATAAATTATTTTTCTTAAATTTTATAACATCATCTTTAAAAATTCAAATTTTAAAGTTTACATGCCTGGAAATAAATGATCATACTCAAATGGAATTTTAATTTCCCTTTACTAAACATTCGAGAAATGTTCAATTTATATAAGAATCGACAAGTATCCCACAATTGACCTTATCAAAAGTTAAATATACTCAAATTTTTTATCCTTCTTGAAGTTGAAAAAATTAAAATTGCAAAGTTGTTTTTACTGCGGGAATGTTTACATTTCCAATATATTTCTTTTATACAATTTAAAATTTTTAATGATTTTAATAAATATAGCTTAAAAAAATAAATACATCAATGCTTTAGATTTGAAAAATATTTCAACATAGAGAATTTTTATGAATTTAAAATTTGCATTGCTCGAAAAATTGGAGACCAAAAGACGTTTAAACCGCATAATGAATACAACTCAAAAATTCCCTTTTGGACCTTGACCCTTTCTCTACCAAGTCAAAGCCACAAAAAAAATCAACAATGTAGCAGCTTTAGGTCCAATCAAGAACCAAATTACAGTCTTTCTACGTTGCGCTGCGTCCCATATGCCCAGTAGTTCACCCTACACAATCACCGCAGCTAATTTAACGTTCCACTAAGCAAGGGATTAGCGAAGAAATAAATGTTCGCTCCCAAAAAAAGGGCAGAAAAAAGGTTTAATATCCTTTGCATGCCTTTCGGTAACACTTATTGAGTCCTCGCTCAATGATTACTTCGTTTCCATATGTTGCGATTGGGGGATTGGGGGTTGGCCCTTCGTCCAAACATTCGCCTTGTTGAGCTTTTGTTCGGCACCCCTTCAGGGCACACGGGGCCCTCTTATTCACCAGCTAGATAATGTTTTCATTGGTCGCCCAAAGGCATGGCTGGCTGTCACTTTGGTTATATGGACTGTCGGGCTATATGGTCGGGCTCTGACTATAGGACTATATTAAGGCAGGAAATCTTTTACAAAAATAAACAAAATGAAATGTGTAAGTTTTTTAATTAATAAGGGTGACAGTTTCTGTCAATTTTATTTTTATTCCAAGAATATTTGATTTTCAGTTATAATTTAGACTAGATTTGGATATTAATGAGTCAAACGAATCAAATAAGCCTTTTTTGTTAAATATTAAGAGTTATGTTATTTTATTAATACTGTATTTATGTCCTTCCATGTTGCAGTCTATTTTAGCTCACAGTGATTTTGTAAGCGTTGCTTTCTTGTAAAATAAACTCATAATTTGAATTTTTTTTTAAGTTGTAATTAAATTTTAATACCAAATGTCAAGAAAATTTGGTCAAACTTCAAAAGTTATAGGTAACGGCAAATGTATAGAATATAATTAAGACAGTTCTTTATTTATATTTATAAAAGCAAGTAAAAAGATATCAGTTAAATTTTGTGAATAAAACATATTCGTAATCAATAGTACTGGAATTGATGTATTAATTTAAAAATACTTAATTTTCCATATTTTTGAAATCCCAATTTTAAATCAACAATTTCTTTAACCTGACCGTAAAAGTTATATCCACATAATTAAAAAAAGATATTGTGATTTTCTTCCACATAAAGAAAAGTTATATTCCACATTTTATTTCAATCTTGCTTTATAAGTCAATTAGACCAAAATTACGAGAACAAATTATATGAATTTTGTATAAAAACAATAATAGAACATATGTCGAGCCAAAACTTTATTCATTGTTAAATTAACTTTATAGAATTAATGCCGTATCATCTGATAAAGTCGAAGAGTAAAGAAATTCTAAATTTCACGAGTTTAATTTATTTTTATTCCTATTTTTTGCATATGACTTTTTACATAAGATTTAAAAGACCATTCATTACCCCCAAAACTATTGTATCCCGAAATTTGATGAATTCCTGTTTCTCGAAAAATGAAACTCTAATGACATTGTAAAATTCCAGTTAATATATTACACGCCGCTTGAAATTAACAACCACTGTTTCCAAGAAAGACTGGAGGATTACTTGTCACGATATATTACATGCCAACTTTACTCATTCTTACAGGAAAAAAAAATTAGGAACAAACATCTTATTTGATGAAGATATCTTTTTGAATCTCCCTCAAGATCGATTCTTTTGCTCAGCACTTTCGCGAGAGACGAACTGTAAAGTCAAATATCAAATAAACCAAATTGTGTAAAGAAAGAAAGGTGGGGGAAGGGGGGCATGAAGTTTAAGAAGAGTTAGAAAGCAAAAACAGGAGTCGGGGTTGCTAGTTAATTAGTTCCCAGTATTTTCCGTTTTAAGACGTACATGGATCATGGTGAAAGAGCTTCTTTATCTTGTGGTATTTGAAAAATGTCGTCGGATGTCTTAAATTGCATTTTAAAATTAAATTTTATAGTGAGGGCTGATTATATTATGTAGGACTCGTATTTAATTTTTGTGGTTTTGAAGTGAGACGCACTGTCAAAAATGCGTTCTCATTTGACGAAACTTTTGTAATTTTTGACAACTGTTGTCATTTTTAACGAAACTTTTGAAATTTTTGACGAAACTGTTGTAATTTTTGACGAAACTGTTGTAATTTTTGACGAAACTGTTGTAATTTTTGACGAAACTTTTGTAATTTTTGACGAAACTTTTGTAATTTTTGACGAAACTTTTGTCATTTTTGACGAAACTTTTGTAATTTTTGACGAAACTGTTGTCATTTTTGATGAAACTTTTGTAATTTTGACGAAACTTTTGTCATTTTGACGAAACTTTTGTCATTTTTGACGAAACAGACGCCTGCGATATGCTGCGATTAAATATTACGTATTTGACGAAATCAACGACGAAATGATCAAACTGAGGAAATTCATTTTGCGATTTTTTTTTATATTTTGTCATTTATATTTTATCAAAAATGAGGACAATTTTAAATAATATAAAAATCGAATGTCGACGATCTGCCTCAAATCGCGGACATCTCATTCCAGAGTCCAACCACTCGCTCGGCCAAGTAGGCTAATTTGAATGCGAGTAAATGACTGTCGTTTAAAATGTGAGGATTCTTGTATCTTCAAAAGTCACTTGATTCAATGAGGAAATGATCGTAAAATATGGCGAAAGTAGCCTTGACGATCAAAGAATTATCAAACATGATAGTGTTATTTCTGAGAGTAACCTCTTCTTGTTTTTTTTAAAAAAAATTAAGGAATTTTTGTTCCATTCATTTTAAAGAATAAACATAATTGTATGTTCTATTCTGAATTCTGTCTTGCTCGTAGATTAGTATCTGTTCTATTTTGCTAGTCCTTTTGCCCATTATATCCTGTAATATCCTGTCCATTGTATGGCTTGTACTGGAGACCAAATAACCCTGGATCGTATAGACCAAAAAACCCTGGACGTATAACATGCAACGCAGACTAATTACCAAGAAATGGTTAAAATCAGCTACATAAAGTATCAGGATAAAATAAGTTACGCTTTCAGAATTATCCAATCCGACACTATAACTAAGTAAACAGAACGATTGAAATAAATTTGATCCCTTTTAAATTAAATTAGGCATCGATGCCTGTGAAATCTTGATATAAAGCAAAACACGTACGGGGTGTTGAATGGCGACCTGCGGCGATAGACGGGACTCCTTGTTTATCTTCTTTCTGTTGGCGATAAATACCTATTATTATAATATTCTGAAATAATTTTTTTAAATAACACCCTCCTTACCGTGCTCCGACTCCAGCTATAGCCGATTTTTTTAACTCACAAATCGATTTCAATAACGTAAAGAAAAAGTTTTTTAATCATGCACATAAATACTTAAACAGAACATAGAATTACATAAAAAATTATAACACTTTATGTTGATATACAGGTGCAAAAATTGCAATTGTTATTTGCAATTAGAAATATGTGATTGGAACATATATACGACAAGGAAGTCGAAAAATGAACTAACGCATCTGTAGTCCGAATTTAGCACGATTGTCAACTGAGTTAGGTGAGATATATATCTATTTAAAAACTAATAATTTAAACTTTAAAAGTTAGATAGAAAATGAATTGCATTTTTCGGGTATTGTATGCTAATATGATATTGCAAAAAGATAATATGACATTGGAAAACTATTCTGATTTAAACTAATTGATAAATTGTATTTATATTGAACAAATTATAATTTTACAATTTTAAATTCTCGATTATTTTACACTTAATTACTTCTTTATAATTTGGAAATTATAAATTCCCCATTTTTCGTCTGAATGCGCGTCCTTTAAAGATATGTAATCTTTTAGATGTTGCATATTTTTAATAAATGATAATTAAAATGTCTTATTGTATGGTAGAAGTACATATTTTTTAATAAAAAATGTGGTTTTTATATTTGCTTTTGTTAAAATATGCTATATCAAATCACTAACTATAAATTAAAGGTAAACAAAGTATTTCTGCTCACATACAAAATATCATAGAACAAGTTTTAAAAGTACAATAAATTAAATTTAAAAATTTATAATTTTAGTTTTAGAATAATCAAAAACTTATATAAATTTTGTTACAAAAAGTGTTTATAATTCCATACAAACGTATTATTTAAAAAAAAAAAAATCTGAAAATTATTTCATTTTTTTTCAAAAAGAATTTATTTAGTTTTAGTTAATAAAAACTAGTAATAAAATTAAAAAAAAAGTATTATATAGTTATACATTGAAAATATATTGACTTACTTTATAATAAATTAAATTACTGATATAAAATAAATACCGAATACGATACGAATTTAATAACTTTTGCACATCTCGCAACGCAAAAACAACAATATACTAATCTGAAAATCTGAATACAAACAATACTCATGATCAAAGTAGAAAATAAAATAAATAATATCTTTATTAACGATTTGAATCTTAGAATAGAAAATCTCTTTTAATGGTAAACAGCAAATAGAAGTTTTCCCTGATGTTCAACAAAAATAACAGTAGGAAAGAAAACAAACGGAAATGATCACACAAAATTATTCAGATGGGAATATAATTATAAAAGGACCATACAAAATTGACCAAAATGGCTGCCATCTCAAAATGTGATTACTTCCATTAAGGGAAAATTAACTTTACAGTGACGCGCGGATTAATACTGTTCGGAAGACAATGAAGAAACAACATTCTACTTTGGCTTTTAAATTGTTAGTCGTGTTACGTCGGTTTTGAATATTTGTTTAATTAATTAATATATACTTTTTCTTGTAACTAAGAAATCAAATATGAGAAAACATTTAATGGGTAACATTTAATGACTTTTTGAAAGCCAGAAATTTGGTTTTAAAACTAGGATGTCTGCAATCATTCTATGTGTCAAACACATTCTATGTGCCAAAGGACTATATGCTTCTAACTTTGCTCAAAAGGATATAAAATGGTTTTTCAGTGACTAGTTTAGCTCAGTGGGTGAACCTTATATCAAAGCATCAAGGAACAGTTCAAAATGGCTGCACCAAATGTATTTAAACGCCATGGGACATAGTTCTATAAAACAGCTTTTGAAATCAATCCTACAAAAGTAGGCACACGACCTGTTCAGATGCTCGGAATCAACTGTACAGTACGTATCCAGAATTAACTAAAAAAAAAAAAGTAGGCGGCCTATCTAGTGATCCCTCTTTGTACCGAGCCTCCTAATCCTCAGCATGGAAAAGGCTGTCGGGGATCCCACGACAAGGGGCCCTTCGATTTGTACCCTCCGGAAGAAGCATAGGGGAGGGATTCAAGGATTGCTAGGCCCACCGGGGGGAGAGGGGCCTAAGCGCACTTGTTGCCCATTCTGCCGGCCTAAGTGGGACTGCAAAGTGCGCATCTGCATCACAATGCGACAAATGGCCCGTGCAAGGGAGCGTAACTGCAATACAGGGAGCTGCTCTTGGGAAACGCGAGCGGCCAAGTCTAATATGTGTGCATTAGAGATGGACTGATGGTCTGCATAATGCGCTGCTGTAACTGCTGAAATAGTTGCATCTGCATTTGTGTGCCGTTGGCCAATATCCGGAGATGGGTGAGAGAAATGGATGAACGCAGCTATGTAGAAGAGGGACTGTAAGAAGGGGATGGTTTGAGGAGTTTGATTGTTCACTGTAAAAAAAATGCTACTTAAAAATGAGTACCTGAACATACTCGTTTTTCTTTGGGTACAATTGCATCATAGATTAGCAATACGCACTCAAATTTAAGTAATCGTACTTTCACAAAAATGAGCAGTGGGATTTAATATGGATGAACGATGCAATGTCGCAGAGGGACTGTAAGAAGGGGATGGTTTGAGGAGTTTGATTGATAACTGTAAAATAGGTACTTAAAAAGGAGTACCTGAACATACTTTTTTTCCTTTGAGTACAATTGCATCATAGATTAGCAATACGCACTCAAATTTAAGTAATCGTACGTTCTCAAAAATGAGCAGTGTGATTTTATATGGATAAACGCTGCAATGTCGCAGAGGGACTGTAAGAAGGGGATGGTTTGAGGAGTTTGATTGGTAACTGTAAAATAGGTACTTAAAAAGGAGTACCTGAACATACTTTTTTTCCTTTGAGTACAATTGCATCATAGATTAGCAATACGCACTCAAATTTAAGTAATCGTACTTTCACAAAAATGAGCAGTGGGATTTAATATGGATGAACGATGCAATGTCGCAGAGGGACTGTAAGAAGGGGATGGTTTGAGGAGTTTGATTGATAACTGTAAAATAGGTACTTAAAAAGGAGTACCTGAACATACTTTTTTTCCTTTGAGTACAATTGCATCATAGATTAGCAATACGCACTCAAATTTAAGTAATCGTACGTTCTCAAAAATGAGCAGTGTGATTTTATATGGATAAACGCTGCAATGTCGCAGAGGGACTGTAAGAAGGGGATGGTTTGAGGAGTTTGATTGGTAACTGTAAAATAGGTACTTAAAAAGGAGTACCTGAACATACTTTTTTTCCTTTGAGTACAATTGCATCATAGATTAGCAATACGCACTCAAATTTAAGTAATCGTACTTTCACAAAAATGAGCAGTGGGATTTAATATGGATGAACGATGCAATGTCGCAGAGGGACTATAAGAAGGGGATGGTTTGAGGAATTTGATTGTTCACTGTAAAAAAATTTACTTAAAAAGGAGTACCTGCACATACTTTTTTTTCCTTTGAGTACAATTGCATCATACAATGAAATACGCACTCAAATTTAAGTAATCGTACGTTCTCAAAAATGAGCAGTGTGATTTAATATGGATGAACACTGCAATGTCGCAGAGGGACTATAAGAAGGGGATATTTTGAGGAGTTTGATTGTTCACTGTAAAAAAAGGTACTTAAAAATGAGTACCTGAACATATTCGTTTTCTTTGAGTACAATTGCATCATAAATGAGCGATGAAGTACTTAATTTAAGTAATCGTACTTTCTTAAAATTGAGCAGTGTGATTTAATATGGAGGAACGATGCAATGTAGAAATGGATGAACGCTGCAATATCGCAGAGGGACTATAAGAAGAGGATAGTTTGAGGAGTTTGATTGGTAACTGTAAAATAGGTACTTAGAAATGAGTACTCAACATATTCGTTTTATTTGAGTACAATTGCATGACAAATGAGCGATGAAGTACCTAATTTAAGAAGTCGTACTTTCTCAAAAATGATCAGTGTGATTTAATATGGATGAACGATGCAATGTAGAAATGGATGAACGCTGCAATGTCGCAGAGGGACTATAAGAAAGGGATGGTTTGAGGAATTTGATTGTTCACTGTAAAAAAAAAGGAACTTAAAAATGAGTACCCGAACATATTCGTTTTCTTTGAGTACAATTGTATCATAAATGAGCGATGAAGTACTCAAATTTAAGTAATTGTACTTTCTCAAAAATGAGCAGTGTGATTTAATATGGATGAACACTGCAATGTCGCAGAGGGACTATAAGAAGAGGATAGTTTGAGGAGTTTGATTGGTAACTGTAAAATAGGTACTTAGAAATGAGTACTCAACATATTCGTTTTATTTGAGTACAATTGCATGACAAATGAGCGATGAAGTACCTAATTTAAGAAGTCGTACTTTCTCAAAAATGATCAGTGTGATTTAATATGGATGAACGATGCAATGTAGAAATGGATGAACGATGCAATGTCGCAGAGGGACTATAAGAAGGGGATGGTTTGAGGAATTTGATTGTTCACTGTAAAAAAATGTACTTAAAAAGGAGTACCTGCACATACTTTTTTTTCCTTTGAGTACAATTGCATCATACAATGAAATACGCACTCAAATTTAAGTAATCGTACGTTCTCAAAAATGAGCAGTGTGATTTAATATGGATGAACACTGCAATGTCGCAGAGGGACTATAAGAAGGGGATATTTTGAGGAGTTTGATTGTTCACTGTAAAAAAAGGTACTTAAAAATGAGTACCTGAACATATTCGTTTTCTTTGAGTACAATTGCATCATAAATGAGCGATGAAGTACTTAATTTAAGTAATCGTACTTTCTTAAAATTGAGCAGTGTGATTTAATATGGAGGAACGATGCAATGTAGAAATGGATGAACGCTGCAATATCGCAGAGGGACTATAAGAAGAGGATAGTTTGAGGAGTTTGATTGGTAACTGTAAAATAGGTACTTAGAAATGAGTACTCAACATATTCGTTTTATTTGAGTACAATTGCATGACAAATGAGCGATGAAGTACCTAATTTAAGAAGTCGTACTTTCTCAAAAATGATCAGTGTGATTTAATATGGATGAACGATGCAATGTAGAAATGGATGAACGCTGCAATGTCGCAGAGGGACTATAAGAAAGGGATGGTTTGAGGAGTTTGATTGTTCACTGTAAAAAAAAAGGAACTTAAAAATGAGTACCCGAACATATTCGTTTTCTTTGAGTACAATTGTATCATAAATGAGCGATGAAGTACTCAAATTTAAGTAATTGTACTTTCTCAAAAATGAGCAGTGTGATTTAATATGGATGAACACTGCAATGTCGCAGAGGGACTATAAGAAGGGGATATTTTGAGGAGTTTGATTGTTCACTGTAAAAAAAGGTACTTAAAAATGAGTACCTGAACATATTCGTTTTCTTTGAGTACAATTGCATCATAAATGAGCGATGAAGTACTTAATTTAAGTAATCGTACTTTCTTAAAATTGAGCAGTGTGATTTAATATGGAGGAACGATGCAATGTAGAAATGGATGAACGCTGCAATATCGCAGAGGGACTATAAGAAGAGGATAGTTTGAGGAGTTTGATTGGTAACTGTAAAATAGGTACTTAGAAATGAGTACTCAACATATTCGTTTTATTTGAGTACAATTGCATGACAAATGAGCGATGAAGTACCTAATTTAAGAAGTCGTACTTTCTCAAAAATGATCAGTGTGATTTAATATGGATGAACGATGCAATGTAGAAATGGATGAACGCTGCAATGTCGCAGAGGGACTATAAGAAAGGGATGGTTTGAGGAGTTTGATTGTTCACTGTAAAAAAAAAGGAACTTAAAAATGAGTACCCGAACATATTCGTTTTCTTTGAGTACAATTGTATCATAAATGAGCGATGAAGTACTCAAATTTAAGTAATTGTACTTTCTCAAAAATGAGCAGTGTGATTTAATATGGATGAACGATGCAATGTAGAAATGGATGAACGCTGCAATGTCGCAGAGGGACTATAAGAAGGGGATGGTTTGAGGAGTTTGATTACTAACTGTAAAATAGGTACTTAGAAATGAGTACCTGAACATATTCGTTTTCTTTGAGTACAATTGCATGACAAATGAGCGATGAAGTGCCCAAATTTAAAAAGTCGTACTTTCTCAAAAATGATCACTGTGATTTAATATGGATGAACGATGCAATGTAGAAATGGATGAACGCTGCAATGTCGCAGAGGGACTATAAGAAGGGGATGGTTTGAGGAGTTTGATTGTTAACTGTAAAATAGGTACTTAAAAAGGAGTTCCTGAACATACTTGTTTTTCTTTGAGTACAATTGTATCATAGATTAGCAATACGCACTCAGATTTAAGTAATCGTATTTTCTCAAAAATGAGCAGTGTGATTTAATAGTGCTAATCTCCGCTTCTGTTCAAGCCACCTTAACAAAGCGACCTGACGAAACTTAAAATAGTTGTTCAGAAGATGGTTTTCCACATTATCTGATGTTGTTTGCTTAAATGGAAACTAAGTTATTCAATTCAATTATATTCCCATTCTTCCATTCTTTTGACACACCTTTTTAACATTTCTTCCGTTTATAATTTCTTCACGTCGCCTTTGTAGTACAACGGATAAGGCCTTGGACTGCAGTGCCTTAGAATATGGGTTCGTTTCCCATATAGTAAGTTTTGATTGTAATTGTTGATATTTATTAAAAGTGGTTTATGAAGTCAGCCTATGTAGGCAAGCAACTGCTCTTTTTATTCATTTCTACTCATTTTAGAGTAAATGTCTTTTTCAAAAATAAAACTCATGTATTCGGAACTATGGTAAGCATCGAATGTACTCAAAAATGAGTACATTTTACTTATTTTTGAGTACTTATTTTAAACAGTGTTTTGTCAGGTAGAAATGCTGCCTGCGCCTTTCTTCAAATATCAATAAAATTCTTAGCATTTGAATTAATAAACCATCAATAAATCTGAGAATTTAAAATTAACAAAATTTTGTTACGAATTTTTCATAACAGAAAAGAAGGATATTCTCTTTGTGCGATGATTTTTATGAATCTGTTTTTGAAGAGAAGTCGTACTTCCATAGCGGATGCGATTAAAGCATTGTGTTGGTAATAGATGTACAAAACTTGCCAAATGACTAATTTTTGACTTTTAAATAAAGCTCCTTATTAATTAGTAATAGCTAATTATTATGCCTAAATATAATGTTCTCGTTATGATTCTGAAAGCATGTCAAGCTTCAAGACGATAGCACATTTCGAAGGTAAGATACAATTGATTTATAAAATGTGGTGATAAATCAATAGTAGTAACATAAAATATTCTATCAATATAAATTGGTAATTTTATTTTAAATAACACACCACTCCGTGTGTTCGAACCATGTAGATTAATTTAAGGAGATCATTGAGGTTTTTTTTGGGGGGGGGAGGGGAGCGGGGGGTGCGGTAACACTAAATTTATAATTTTATTATAAAATACATGTATATAATTTATGTCAAAATGTGGAAGGAATTCGTATTGAAGTTATTTATTTTGTGTGACAAAGAAGTTAAAAACCAATATCCTCGAAAACGGTATTGTATATTACTTAAAACACGCCAAAAGTTTAAAAAAAAAATTGCTTTCTCAGTTTATTACATTAATACATTTCCAAAGTCAAAAGCAATTTCAAAATAAAGGAGTCAACCGGAATTTCTCCCCTTTAAACATCGAGCTCATTAAAAAAATGCAAATATACTTCGAAGTAAAGTGGCTGCAAAAATTTCCAACGAAACTTTAAAATTAACAACAAGAAGAGCAAAAAAATAATCATCTCCCAACAAAATAAGATTCCACTTTGAATTTAAAAGAGCTTTTTTCCCGATATTAAGGCCATAGTATAACACACCGGAATCTAAATGATTAGAGTACAAACAATTGAGCCAAACAAAAGCTAAACTTGGTTATAAAATTGCAGTGTTATTTTTGTATAAACAAATGCTCCTTGCCGACTAAACGATGCGATTAAATTAAGGAAAGATTGGGATAAAAACTTTAAAATGTTCCCCTGAAAAAGTGCCGGAATAAAATTAGCGAGCGGGCGAAAATTAAATTTATTTTTCAATACGTGTTTTTATTTGTTCTCCGAGCGATAGCGGAGAATTGTTTCAACCTTTTTTTAAGGATAAAAATACGAGTAAAAGGATCGAAAATAAAATACTCGTCGCAATAAAAAGTGAGACTTATTTCCGTATAATTGCTTACGTTTCGCTTTCTTTAGACAACAGTTTAAAAATATGTTTGTGGTTGTAGATGTTAATTTATTGTTTTAAAATATTTTATGTGTACACTGTTAAAAATAGGTACTCAAAAATCAGTAAAATGTATTATTTTTTGAGTATATTCGATGCTTATCATAGCTCCGAATACATAAGTTTCATTTTAGAAAAAGACGTACTCAAAAATTAGTACAAATTATTAAAAAGAGCAGTTGCTTGCCTACGTAGATTGCCTTTATAAAACACTTTCAATAAATACCAACAATTAAAACCAAGACTTACCGTGAATCGAACCCATATCCAAAGGCACCTCAGTCCAGTGACTTATCCATTGTACTACCAGGGCGACATGAAGAAGTTATAAACAGAAGAAATGTTAAAAAGGTGTGCCAAAAAAATGGGAAGTAAGATAATTGAGTTGTAATGACTCAGTTTAAATTTAAGCAATCACTATCAAATGATGGGGAAAAGCATCTTCTGAACAACTATTTTAAGTTTGTCTGATCGCTTTGTTAAGATGGCTTGAACAGAAGCTGATATTAGAAATATTAAATCACACTGCTCATTTTTGAGAAAGTACGGTTACTTAAATTTGAGTAGTCATCGCTCATTTACGATGCAATTGTACTCAAAGAAAACGAGTAGGTTTATGTACTCAATTTTAAGTACCTTTTTTTACAGTGCAGTAACACTCTCAAAAATAAAACTATAATGCTATTATATATATACTACGTGATTTTTGACGAAACAAGAATTCTCAAATTTTGAACGAAAATCCTTTACTCCGATTCCTTTGGTTCTCATACTTATATTGTCAGTTATCAATTAAGTCTTCTTGGCTGAGTGGGTAGAGCTTTGGACTCTGGAACGAAAGGTCCGCGGTTCACTTTGACTAATACCTTTTCAAGAAAAATCTTTTTTTAGAGTCATAGGTGTTGTCAAATATTATTTTTTTTCTAGTCTCTGGAATGTATTTTTCTAAAAAATAAATGTTTCAATGAAACGTTAATGGAATTAAGTTTTTACCTTCAAATATATGAAATTATTGAAATTACATTTGAGTCTATGCTTTTATTGATGATATATGTTTTATGGATAATTTTGCCATGAAAACAATAACCATTTCTTAAAGCAATGAAATCATTTCATTACTTTAATAGTAAAAGGTGTTGAATACGCATGCAACAGATTATTAATTATTGTTAAACATAATTACATTGAAACATGAAAAATCCATTAACATTTTCTTTACAGGCCACGCACAGATTTTTATACGGTAAAATTCTTATTTCAAAATATAGACAATATTGATCAATATTCATTCTGAACTTTAGTTTGAAAAAAATATGCAAGTTAACTAGGATATGTATTATTAATAATATTTAGTATGATTTCTAGAATATATTGCTGCATAACTGTCGTAAAAGATCCAATTTCTGCATGTACATATATAAGCTTACATGTTTAATTTAAACTAACTAAAGAAAATATTTTTTAAATAATAAACTAAACATAATAAACTAATGATATTTAAAATGCTGATTATTTGCCATCACTTGTAAATAAAATGAATTTGCCATCACTTGTAAATAAAATGAATTTGCCATCACTTGTAAATAAAATGAATTTGCCATCACTTGTAAATAAAATTAATTCGCCATCACTTGTAAATAAAATTAATTTGCCATCACTTGTAAATAAAATTAATTTGCCATCACTTGTAAATAAAATTCATTTGCCATCACTTGTAAATAAAATTAATTATAGTTTTTTTCATCCCGTATTTTTTTTTAGTTTTTATTACGTTTATATTTTAATTATTAGTTATTATCCTTTAATGGACTTTTTTTAATGTTAAATTGAGATATTGTAAATATAATTAAAAAAAAATAGCATTTAAAAATATATATTTAAATAATTTTAACTGTCAAGATAGTCAAATTTAACTATTAAAAAATGAGTTAAGTAATTTGCAAGTTTTTCTATATTTCAATTTAATTTAAAATATGAATGATTTTGAATACTCTATTATTTTTTAAGTACTCTTTGTGTTTTCTTATCACAGGGAAATAATAATTATTTTCCAGTCTAAGTATTTCTTTCCGATCTCATAAAAGATATTAATTTTTGCACTAATTCTTCCTAATTTTCGACGTTATAAGATTTTAAGAAAATTAATTCAGAGTTTTAAATTTAGTTTATCTTATTAAATTTATCTTTAAGTCCATATTTGCAGAGATATGTTGTTAATTCTACGACTTGTGTACTTTCCAATTCATATTCTGCGTTGTAATTGATTAATTCGCCGAGTTCTTTTATTTTTAACGAAGAAATTAATTTGGTCGATTCTTTAACGAAATTACTGTGGTTTTTGAGTATTTTATTTCACTTATATTTTTCCTGCATCGTATTTTAATGCTATTAACTTTTAATCCGCTTCAACTTCATCACTAATTATTTTTGCGGAACTTTCATTATTTCTCTTATTAACTGCCAAATTCTTTAATTTGATCTATTTCATTTTTAAGAACTAATTCTTATTTATATATTGCATATGTTAAATGCTCAGGCATTTTTAAAGTTTAATTTTTTAAAATTATTTTTTCAATACTAGCAGCATTTAATTGTACCACAGATCTTTCAGTTGTCACACGGAATCGAACCCGGGACATTGTGCACACCACGCCGATACCATACTAATCGGGCTTAAATAACTACTCGAGCCCAAGTGGGAGTATTGGGTGTATAATGTGACGACCACAGCACACTTCTCCGTGAGTCGCTCAGGGGAACGAATGAACGCACCCGTGAAGCGTATCACGTGGGTGAAGATTATCAAGTTGCTGTGAATAATGTGGTGTAAAAGTTGTGTTCTGGACGAGTCACCAACGTAGCGCAGAACTTTTAAATGTCATCTGGAATTGAACCCGGGATGTTGTACACGCTACGATGATACTCTACCAATCGAGTTTAAGTAATTACTCGATCCCAAGGGGTATTTTTGAAGTTTAATTTTTTGAAATTAAACTTCATTGGAAGTATTGTGGAAATTAGTAGAAATATCGTGGAAATTAGTAGAAGTATCGTGGAAATTAGTAGGAGTATCGTGGAAATTAGTAGAAGTATCGTGGAAATTAGTAGAAGTATCGTGTATATGAATGGACCACCACATAATAACATTACTAATTAGATATTGTTATCCAATAAATGTACAAAGTGTGAAGCATTGCACAAGTTTTAGTTTTAGAAATATAAAAATTCGGTTTTAGCTAGTTCCAAACAATATATTTTGTTTTAAATTTCATATATTCATTTCCTTGCATTATATTTCAATGCTGTTTTAGTAATTTATTTAATTAAAAATCAATTCATGTAAACAAAATGCTCTTATTGGAATGCATCTTATTAAACATACATAACAATCGAATTTTATCGATGTAAAAATAAAGACATTGACCAAATGTAATATAAAAGGTGAATTTATTTGAAATATACAAACAAATGATTCATTTTTTAGAAATTAACAAACAATTTCATACACTGGATATATGTGCTCGAATAATATAGCCAATATTACTGCAACATGTGAAATTCCTTTGTCCCTTGCTCTTCTCTATAGATAGTTTCCATAGAACCTAGAAAATACAAATTTAAAAATATTATTTCCGAAGGAAATATAACTAATAAGTCGTCAAGCTAAGTAATGAGTTACATTAATTGGTAAAAAAAATTCACTCAAGTTTGAGTACCTGTCTGTTTCAAAATTGAAACTTATGTATTCGGAGCATTAAGCATTGAATGTACTAAAAAATGAGTAAATTTTCATTAGTTTTGAGTATCTATTTTTTAACAGCGTAATATTAACTTCTATTTTACTCGTAAAAATGCTTTTTGTTTGTTTACTTATTCCTATAAAAAGTGTCGAAATCAGTATTAGAAAACAGTCATAGTTCCAATAATTTTTTTTTAATTAAGATTTTATGCATAGTGATAATTCTGCATTTTTTAAATATTTTAATATTTATCTATCAAGCAATCAACAATAGTCCAGTGACCCTTACTTTTATTGTTTAAAAATTAATTAAAAAAAAAAGAAAATTAGGTATTCGAGTTGTATAAATTTTTTCTTTGTTTGTGCAAATTGTAAATTTTCCGTTTAATACAAAAATATTTAAAACTTATAGCATCGAAATTGTTAATATTTTCGAACACTTTAAAAAGTGGGGTGGCTAGCAAATTTTTTTTAAATGAAAAATATGTATGGATTTTTTCTGAATTTATACCTGAATTTTTCTGATTTACCTTTCTGAATTTTCTGATGTATGGATTGAAAGAATTATTTACACATTATTCATAGTTCAAGTTGTAAATTATTAAAGAGTACGCCTTTTCGCCCCATTTCGCATCAGCTCATGTTTGGTTCTTATACTTACTTATATTATAATTCATTAGACCCTTTTTGGTCGAGTGGATAGAGCGCTGGACTCTGAACCGAGTGGTTTGATGTTCGATTCGCTTTTTCTTTATGTAATTGGAATCGTCCTCATTTTTGACGAAATAAATTTTGTGAAAAAACCCGATATAATGAATTTTATCAGTTTTACAAAGTATTTACTCGTATCATATAGCAGGCGTCTGTTTCGTCCAACATGACAAAAGTTTCGTCTAATATGTGTATGCATGTTTAAAAGTGTTGTCAGATGACAAGCGTAAAACCTGAGCTGGCACACCAATCTCCAAATTTCTACACCACGACCATCATAAGGACATGTAGGCCACGAAAAAGAACATCATCCCCCTAGCTGGATGACGTGAATCGAACTCTCAACCCTCCGAGTACGAGCTCGTTGCTCTTCCAACACCATTAATGTTAATAATCATTAAAACATGTATTGCAAAATAACTGTCAGATTCTTATTTCATTAATAAAGAAATTCAAGTTATTTGTGAGGTTGGAAAACATACTTAAAATTCCACCAACTTATAAATCTCTACCTGTATTTAGTAGAAATAAAATGATAAGGCAAAAATATCCGGTAATAAAATTTTTCGTAGCTTATGTCTTATCTATAAGATAGGGAAATCAAATGTCTGAAAATCCAACGAAAAGTGTCATTGGACTGCTAGACAAAGCAGATGACACTTTTATGATGCCTCTAACAGTAAAGTTATGCATTATTTTTATGTTTTCTTTTAATGTCATATTTCAAGACACTTCATAAAAAAAAACATGTACACGGCTACAGTTAACCTCTGCAGGTATTAGATGCACTAAATGTGTATGTGTGAAGTGATAACTAGCACTTCCTAGTGGATTTAGTTGGATTGAATTTTTTTTAATGTTTTCTTTTAATCATAGAAGTTAACAAATGTATTGCCAATGCGACAATTCTACTTGTACTTCACTCGTATAATAAAAAAATTACAGAAAATCGCAATAAAAAGTGTTCACTTCTAAATTATATCTATACTGAAATCTAAATTATATCTATATTGAAATCTAAATGTTATCTATATTGAAATGTAAATTATATCTATATTGAAATGTAAATTATATCTATATTGAAATGTAAATTATATCTATATTGAAATGTAAATTATATCTATATTGAAATCTAAAGTATATCTATCTTGAAATCTAAATTATATCTATATTGAAATCTATATTGAAATCTAAATTATATCTATACTGAAATCTAAATTATATCTATATTGAAATTTAAATTATATCTATATAGAAATTTAAATTATATCTATATTGAAATCTAAATTATATCTATATTGAAATCTAAATTATATCTATATTGAAATCTAAATTATATCTATATTGAAATCTAAATTATATCTATATTGAAATCTAAATTACATTTATAAAAAAGTTAAACATGAATCACTAGAATTTTGTATGGGTCACATTAATTATTATAAAAATAAATTAATATAGAAACACGAAGTTTTTAATTGAATACAAGCATAATGTTGGTAAGTCATAATGTAATATATTTATTTTCAAAATATTGGACAGGACGAACATTCTTTAGAAAGTTGATAAATGATTGAGGAATAGAAATGGAAAACGACCTAAGTACCAAAAAAATCAAAAATCTTTTTTTTTACGGAAAAATGTCCTAAACAAAGTGGAGAATGCCCAAAGTGTGAACTCCAGTAGTAATAGTTAAAAAATTTGAGTGAAATGGAAAACACCCTAAGTATCAAATGCGAGTGTTTTTCATTTTTCGGCTCTCCTGAAAATTTTTCTTTTTTGGACTTATGTCGTTTTCCATTTCTAGTCCTCAATTATGGTATCACATATTCATATTAGGATTTTTTATGTAGTTTGTAAAATACTTAATTTTCTAATATTTTCAATTTTTTTTATTGGGGTATAAATTCAAAGCCATCTCTTTAAGAATAAAAAAGTTTAAAAAAGTATATATATAAATTTATTAAAATATCATATAAACTCTCTAACAGATAAAACAACTTTACAAGTTGGTTAATTTTCTTAACGGTCAGAGAGTTAATAATAAATTTTAATTTAATTTTTTACGATCATAAAATCGAACATTTTGTACATGTACATCGATTCTTTCTGCAGAATATTTTTCCAATGATTTTCCTCAGATTATTCATCAAATTTAAAAAATCCCAATTACGTTCGATAATCAATGTCGCCTGAAGAATTCAAATCACCGAATTTTCAGCCGAAAACATTACCTTGATTACCACTTACATTGGAACTGCCCTTCTCAGTGCAGTTAAACAGCAATCACTTCATTTAATTAAGTATCTGGGCAAGTCAGGCCTCCTATCGTGCAATCAAGTCGCTCAAACCATGACTATTGCCAAAAGTCACATCACCCAAATCACGCAACTTGGTCATTGATACTGAAAACTCATCGAGTGTTATTTCCCAAAACGAATGCCATGTGCGTGTATTAGGATCACCCAAAATCCAAACTACAAAAATAATGTTTTCAAGACATGGCTGTATTTCCCCTTGCCCACAGAATTCAAGGAATATACACTCAAAATCGAGTTAAAAATCGCTGTGTACGCAGCCGGTTATTATGTGCACGTTCATGATTTCTATGAGGCTGACTTTTGCGGCTGGGTAAACAGACCTTTTCTGATTAATGGAAAGCACGAGAATAACTTCGATTGGATCTCGGAAATAAATTCTTTTTGCTAAAAAGATACACTGGAAGCAATTTCTGGAAAAATATTTATGAAAAATAAAATTTTTACTGTCTGTTTTAATGTGAGACAGAAGGCTCATTTGGGTCGTTTTTGTTTGTAACAATGGGCTTTAAGCTTGTGTTATCGTTTAGTTTGTGTACCCATTTGTAGAAAAGTGAAATAATCTTTTGTACCATTGTAGTCGTTTAACTTTATAATATAAAAGATAGGAAGTAACTGAGTTTACTGTTAAACATAGAAAATTGAAAAAGGGTTGTTTGATTAAGTTGTACATTGTCTATTTGACCTTAACAGGTTGAAGGGGAATAATTTAAGTTTGAATTATACAGAATCCTGTTTTGGACTTACAGGAAATTGACGAATAAAATAAAAATTGTTAACTTCGTAATTGTTTACGTTGTGAAATTCAAATAAAAGTGTGAAAATTTGAAAAAAAGAATGGCGATAAAAAAATAATCGTTATTATTATCATTGCTATCCCATTAGAAATGAACTCAGGAAAAACCTATAAAACTTATTGATGTTTTTAGGTTTATAAAAAAATTTGAAAAGAAAAAAAACTGCGGTTTTTTAAATTTTCTGTAAAAAAAAAATTATGCATACAATCTTTAAAAATATCGGCATTTTCCCTTCAATAATTTTAATGCTTCAAAATTGAAAGTTTAGAAGGGAAGGAATTGAAGGTTTAGAGTTTGGAACAAAAATCTTCATGATATGCAGTTTTTGTTGTTTGAAGTTTTCAATTTTCCTGTTTGAAGTTTTCAATTTGCCTGTTTGAAGTTTTCAATTTTCCTGTTTGAAGTTTTCCATTTTCCTGTTTGAAGTTTTTAATTTTTCTGCATAAAACCTTCAATTTCTCAATTTGAAGGTTTTTATTCTGATGTTGTTTTTTCTAGGAACATTCTTTATGTATTTGACACATTTATTTCTTACCTATACTGTTCTTCTAGGTTAGAAAAAAGTTTAAAACTGGTTTTTAACTAATTGTTGGCACATAAAACTAGAATTTCATTTAAATATATTAAATAGTTACTGTTTGGTTACTAATAATTGTTAGGGAGTGCAAACATATTTAAAAGTATTTTTAATTCGTTAAAATATTTTTGAAATCTGGTAAATCTGTTATATGAAATTTAATATTCCATATTTTAAGATATTATATACGATTTTTTTTTATCTTATTCAAAACAAAATATTCTTTTTGGTAAGTAATGTAAGCTAAACAATAAAATCTAAAGTTATAAATGAAATAACAACTGTATTTTTTAATTGAATTTTTTTAAGTTTTTCTAATTTTTATAATATATTGCGCTTTTTAAACAAAAAATAAATGATTAGTTGAAGACATTAATGTATTTTTCTTGACACCGAATGCGTTTCATTACTAAATGTTACTGTTTACTATCGAGATGTTTTCTTTAAAGCAAGAAATCGTTTTTCTAATCAAAATTTTCTATATTATAGCCTTGCCCTATTCAAATCAAACGGCTTACAAAATTCCAAAGAGAAAAAAAACGAGATATAATATATATTGTATATAGAACAGTATAATACGCAAAGTTGAATCGATAATATTCAATATAACATGTACTGTATATATCCAAGTATAAGTGTAGTTTAGATAAAAATTAATTATAATTTCCGACGAAAAAATATTGTGAACACTATTTAGTGATATCGTTCTTTTCGCACCCAAAACCTCTACGGAACAATCTTCCTCTATCTTATCCCGTTTCAAATGTCAGTGCTTTGTTTCCATGAGCGTTGAGACATTTATCCTTGCATATATTTACCTATGCCCACTCCTGTATTCATGAATTTCTATTAGCCAGATGTTAAAAGCATTTCTCACCTCACACAAATAAGACGGCTGTCGAGAGCGCCATCTTTGAGTGGATTGGACAACTAAGACTCCCGTGGCTTTGGGATTGATTAGGGAAAAGGGAAATTCTTGTCGTATGTGGGGAGATTTTCGTGTATTGAACGTCGAAATATTGAGAGGCGTTAGGGAAAAGTTACTTTTGAAAATTGCATTTTATGTTTTTAATTTAGAATTTTGGGGTTTTTGTATAGTATCTTGTTATAGTATTTAAAATTATAATAGTTATATGGGATTTTTAGGGTTATTAGCTTTAATTATAGTGAAACCCAATTGGAGATGTTTACAATTCATATTGAACGAACATATTTGGTAGTCCGAATATATAGCGATGTTTTATCCTTTAAATTTTATTATTAAGGTTATTGAGTCATTTTAATTTAAATGTTTTTAATTAATTTTATAAATTTTGTTCTAGGTTTCTGAATAAATTTTACGTACTTATGAACAAAAAAATATACAGATATAAAAATTTGATGTCCAAAAATTAACATGGAGTGTTTGTGTTCAATTTAAGTTTAATTAACAAAAAATTAATAGAGTATTTATAACTAGGTTTAATTAACAAAAAAATAATAGTGTATTTATAACTAGTTTGCCAATTATACGCACATACTCTATTATACACACTCGATCGTTGAAAATCGCAATTTAAAATCATTACATTAACTATAACTATAGAAAATTTGAAAATGTTTAACATTCAGCAGTTGTATGATCGTCCTGAGTATTCTAAACTGACAATATCTATTTTAAAAAATTCATTGAATAAATAAAAAAACATATATTAAATATTTTCGAACAACACAAAAGGAAAAGATTAATTCAGAAAGCAGCGACTCCATTTTGAGTTATAATATGTACTAAAATTCTCTTTAAAAAAACACGCTTTTATTCAATGTAAAGTCAGGTAAAAAATATGCGAGTTTTTAATGAATTAAAATACTTATTGTTTCAAACCTTTTATTTGAATTCTTCAATTCTTTTTTTTATTCAGAAACAATGTTTTTTTTTTGTTTACTTGCCAATTATAAAAAAATATTGCATTTTATATATGGTTTTTAATTTTTTTTTGACGAATTGTAATAGAAAATATGCTTTTAAATTCAACGGTTACATGCCTCACTGGCGCTGTTCGTTAGGATGTATTCAATTTTGTACAACTTTAGGTGTTCAGACATTGACGGCTGAGTGACAATTTTATTTGTGTTTCAATGTAATAAAAGTGTAATGTTTTAAGTGTAATAAAACTACATTTTTTTTAATCAGCACACTGCTAAAAATAGGTACTAAAAAATAAGTAAAATGCACTCATTTTGAGTATATTTGATGCTTATTATGTTCCGAATACATTAGTTACAATTTGAAAAAGACATGCACTCAAAAATGGGTACAATAAGTAAAAATGAATAAAAGAGCAGATAGGCTGCTTTCATAAATCACTTTAAATAAATATGGACAATTACAATCGATACTTAACGGGAATCGAACCCAGATCAAGACACAGCAGTCCACAGCCTTATCCGTTAAACTACCAGGGCGACTTGAAGATGGTATAAACAGAAGAAATGTTAAAAAGATTAATGGGAAATAAGATAACTGAATTGTAAAAACTCAGTTTCCATTTCGGTCCTTACACTTTAAAAATGTTCAATTACGCATTAATAATCATTATTGATTATTATTTGTAATCTATAATTATTATAACTAAAAATTGTATTCAATTGAAGTCAGTGTGACATTTGTAAGGAAGTTAAAATCGAGTTACAATTTTCTACGATGCAACGCCAGCAAATAAAAGTTCGAAATAATAATATTAAAAAAAAAGCTTAAAACCGAAAATAAATCTTGAAGGATTTACCTGTGACAAACAACGGAAGTTAAAACTCTTCAAATAGTTTTTGACGAAAATATACGACGTTTAAAAATATAAATTTATCCTGGAACAGAATACAAGTTTGATTTCTGATAGAGCTTAAGTTTAATAACTCTACAAATAAATACAGCATTGGAGACTTTTATATAATGTTCGATATAACGTTTTTTGAAATGTCTAGAAGTTAAGCTTATATAGATTATAGTACTTTTTTTATAGAATTTGGATTTCTATAAAATATTTTTCAACTATTTCAGGGTTTCTGACTTTATTAGGTGTTGACTTTATAGATAAAAACATCCTTAGTTATATGAATTACACATTTTTCTGAGTATCGTATGGGATTTTGATATAAATAATTGTTTTTAGTTGATGCTGTTTCATAAATGGATAAAAAACATTCTAACAATAATATTAAGAATTACTGTTAAAAATAGGTACTTCAAAATAAGTAAAATGTACTCATTTTTTCATTACATGGAGTGTATAAATGTCATGAAAGTGATTTGAAGGAGTTATTAAAGAGATCAGTAACACTGTTTCTACATTGTTAACAATATCCGTTTTGTCATAGAGCATTTTCCTGGAATTTCTTAAATGTAATTCCTCATTTCACTGAAAACGAACACTATAAAAAAAGTCACTTAAAAATGAGTACCTGAACCTACTCGTTTTTCTTTGAGTACAATTGCATCGCAAATGAGAGATGACGTACTCAAATTTAAGTCACTGTACCTTCTCAAATATTAGGAATGGGATTTAATATTGTTAATATCAACTTCTGTCTGTTTAAGCCATCTTAACAAAGCGATTTGACAAACTTAAAATAGGAGTTCAGAAGATGGTTTTCCACATTATTTGATGTCGTTTGATTAAATGAAAACTGAGTTATTAGAATTCAATTATCTTACTTTCCATTCTTTTGGCACACCATTTTAAAATTTCTTATGTATATAACTTCCTCAAGTCACCCTGGTAGTTTAACGGATAAGGCTCTTGACTGCGATGCCTGACGATCTGAGTTCGATTCTAGGTATGCCTGGTTGTATTTGTCTATATTTATTGAAAGGGATTTATGAAGATCTGCTGTTTTTATTCTTTTTTACTCATTATTCTCATTTTTGAGTGCATGCCTTTTTCAAAATTGAAATTGTTGATAGTCATTGAAAGTGATTTATGAAGGCAGCCTGTGTAGGCAAGCAACTGCTCTTTTTATTCATTTTTACTCATTTTTGAGTACATGTCTTTTTTTTATATATTCGGATCCATGATAAGCATTGAATATACTAAAAAATTAGTACATTTGACTTATTTTTGAATACCTGTCTTACTACTGAAACTATGTATATTCTTTTGACCATTTCTCTGTAGGCATTTTCTCGAGTTACTGGCACTTCTTTGGGAGCGTTCATTTATTACGTCACGCTAATTTAGAATATTTTTTTTACCCCCTTCTCCCCCTATGTCACGCTAGCCTACCCCCTCCCTCACCCACGCCACGCAATGTTGTATACACTAATTGCAATGTACACTAATTGCAATGTACACTAATTGCAATGTACACTAATTGCAATGTACACTAATTGCAATGTACACTAATTGCAATGTACACTAATTGCAATGTACACTAATTGCAATGTACACTAATTGCAATGTACACTAATTGCAATGTACACTAATTGCAATGTACACTAATTGCAATGTACACTAATTGCAATGTACACTAATTGCAATGTACACTAATTGCAATGTACACTAATTGCAATGTACACTAATTGCAATGTACACTAATTGCAATGTACACTAATTGCAATGTACACTAATTGCAATGTACACTAATTGCAATGTACACTAATTGCAATGTACACTAATTGCAATGTACACTAATTGCAACATTAAACGCAATGTTGTATACACTATCTACAATGGATTTCATATAGGATCTGTTATTGCATAAATAAGATAATATTATATTTAAATATAATAATTGCGATCAATGGTAAAACAATATTAATATTAAAAAAATATTTTTTCTTCTGAATTTAGTTGAGTTGTTGCTTTAATTATAGTTGTGGTGAGGTACTACTCACAAGATCCATAATGAGACAGAAGTCGAGTAAAGTAATGTGGAAAATCATCTTCCGAACTACTATTTTTAGTTTGTCAGGTTTCAGTGAGATCGCTTGAACAGAAGCTGAGATTTGCAATATTAAATCCCATTTGAGAAGTTATTTTAAGTGACCTAAAGTTTAGCTTATATGGATGGGATAGTTATTTTCACAATTGGGGAGATTTATATTCCATTGTGAAAAATATTAATTGGAGTGGTATTTAGAATTTGATAGGAATTTTTGTGGTTGATCTTTGCCTCAATAATTTTCTAATTTACTCTATGTTTATCTAAAAATATAATTATTTAATATGAAACTTTGTATAAAAGAATGATGTACATATAAGCATAACATTAAATAAAATCATTGTTTCTGTGTATTTTGATATTTATTTCATATATCAATGTTAAACGATCATAATGTGTTTTTTAAACAATGGGGGTTTGAAATTTCGAATTTAATTTTTTGAGAAATCGCTCCGGGTTGACCATTACTATGCTTCCCTTTGATCGTTCATATACCTTACATTCTAAAAAAAATATTACTTCTATGTACAGTTATAAATCGCGCCTGTAAAAAAACTCTATCTTCACAACAATTCAATATTTAGTTACTTATAAAATACAACATTTTAATAATGTAAACAATATGCCTTATAAAAGTAAATTACCATTAATTTGCAAACTTATTTTTTATAACATTATTAAAATAAAACATTAACAATAAAATAAATGTGAATTTACAAAATACTTTTTCTTTGCAACTTATATATATGTGAATAATATTAATTAATTTATTTTAACAAATTTGTGTAAAAATTAATACAACTGTTCTATAATAATTATATTGCCAAATCGTAAAAACTGAATTTATATCTAATTTTATATTTTGAGGAAACAATTAAATAGATTCCTAAACATGTATTTTACCTGTATTAATCAATTTTATATTTCTAAAAGTCAAAACTATTGTAGGTCTATTACAGTTTTTATTATTCTTACATAAATGGAGACATTTTTTAATTTATTATTATAATAATTTGCTTTTCTCTCTCAGTTATTTATTTTTTACAATTTTATATGTCAGGGCAATTTTTACCGAGAGCAGAGATACGAAATAGCGAAACATATTTTTAAAGAAATATTTGAATTCTGATTAAATTTGTGTGTTATTGGCAAACTCTATTATTCATATGAACTGCGATGAACGTTTTATTCTACAAAGTAGCTAATCAACAATCAAAAGTCTTCTTTAAAGAGAACATTTTATTTTATTCGAGCAACTCATGACTTATATATAAGATAAAATAGCTTAATTTTTTTTGTTTAAAAAAGCAAGATATGATAAATTAATTTATGATATGGAAAAGCTTTGATTTATTAATTGTATAATTTTCGAGATATTATGTACAAATCAATTATAAACCGCATTAAATATTTAGAAGCAAATCACTATCTTTAAATAACTTATTTAAAAAATATTGTTGCTGTTCAGTATTTCAAATTTCTTTCTATGTATTTTATTTACTACGTCATTTCAATTAAAAACTTTAACAGTATTTCAAATTTTGCTAAACAATTAATTGATTTTTATTTTCATATTTAATAATTATTTATATGCAAGTCTATGAATTAAATTTTCAAAAGAAAATATGTAAAAAATAATAACTTTGTAACACTACGTGTTTCTTAAAATCAACTATTAATTTTTCAATTTGATAAATTGATAAATAAACTTTCATATTATGTCAAAATTATTTTGAGATTGCAAAATTCTGCGTGGGCGTGCGTTATTTACTTATAATTGGGATACCATAAACATATATATATATATATATTTTTAAAAAAAAAATACTTTTTCTAATGAATGCAAATAATGTGAAATTGAGAACTAATATAATAAAATAAAAATATAAAAAAAATATTTTAGACAAATTCATCTTAAAAAATTAGCTAAAGAATAAAAAAAAAAGTTGTAAGTGATTTTAAAACGCATTTTATTGTAAAACTAATGTGAAGTTGTTACAATAGCTAAAAATATATTTTATGAAGTTTAAGAATAAAGTATCTACTATTCATAAAGTACACACAACTTAATTCTTCGATGCTCCTTCAAAATAAAACGCAAGAACCATCTAAATTATAATTTGATACTAGACATTCATACTTTCCAATTAATGTTTTGAATAAATGAGGCTTTTAAAACTCATATTAATCTAAAATCCCAATTTTAAAGGTTTGCATTTTGCCTGTAAGTCGCAAGTGATATTATATACAGAGATAGATTGTTAATAGGCCAATTCAAATTCTAATATCCATACTATTAAATACTAAAACAATTTTAATAAATTTACAGAAAAAAATAATATTCGACACTTTATATAAATATGCTGTAAATAATTAATACATTTTTAAGTAGAGTATTTATGTTCTATAAGTGAACTAAAGGGTTGTTGAAGTTTTCTCGAATTAGAGTGTCAAGCTTCAGCACTCAAGCTCTGG